>JADLZL010002568.1:0-196210 GCA_015844335.1 Chrysopogon serrulatus
TCATGAAATATTCTATAGAGTATACTCATTTACAACCCCGTATATTGATCTTATTTTCCCTAAAAACTAACTTGATTAATAATTTTGTAGAAGTTTAATGTAGTATACCTCTAGATGTCGATTTAGGGGGTGTTTGGGTGGGCAGGGCAAAAATTTTGCACTGTCCCATCGAATCTTGTCACACATACATAGAGTATTGAAAGTAGTCTAAAAAATAATTAATTACACAGATTACGATAACTTTGTGAGACGAATCTTTTTTAAATCTAATTAGTCTATGATTTGATAATGTGCTGCTACAGTAAACATTTGCTAATAATAGATTAATTATAGTTAAAAAAATTTGTCTCATGGTTTAAATGACGAGTGCTGTAATTTATTTTTTATTAGTATTCAAACCCCCCCCCAATATCTCTCCGACATTCCGAGCAAAACTTTTTTTTCACACCATCCAAACACCCCCTTAGCAAGAGGAAATTATTTGGATGCTGGCTCCTTCTGTGGCCTCTTTCAAATCTGGTGCTGATTACAGTAGTAGCTATACGAAAAGGTGACCTCTTTCGTACTGAACAGATAAGGCCTTGTTCGGTTGGGGTTGGAATTTTTCCAACCCTTTCCTGTAGCACTTCGTTTTTATTTGGTAAATATTGTCCAATCGTGGCCCAACTAGGCTCAAAAGATTCGTCTCATGATTTACAACCCAACTATGCAATTAGTTATTTTTTTTACTAACATTTAATGCTCTTTACATGCGGCAAACAATTTGTAAGAGGAGAGAGATTGAAAAGTCCTATAGCATTTCGTTTGTTTGTGGTAAATATTGTCCAATCGTGGCCCAACTAGGCTCAAAAGATTCGTCTCGTGATTTATAACTAAACTGTGTAATTAGTTATTTTTTTTACTAACATTTAATGGTCCATATATATGGGTAGAAATTGATGTGATGGAGAGAGAATGGAAAAAGTTAAAATTCTAAAGGCCAACCGAACAAGGCCTAAGTTAAGCGGCACAAGTAAGTAGTACGTAGCTGCAACCAAAGCGACCCAATTTGTATACTGGTTTTTTAATACAGGGAGGAGTATCCGGCTTCACTTTCATTAAAGAGAAATAAGATCAACTTATTATAACTTAACAATTTGGATAAATAAAGTTCTTGTAACAAAAACAACCCAAAACTCAATTCTAAATAAACAAACCATCTATATGACACGAAGAGACTTATTGTGTAATATAATAGCTATTATGATTTTAATAGGAGCCGAAAAGATTATAGTAGCTCATATGAGTCCAAGTTTGCATAATAATAGGACACAGGGGAGCCGGCGAACCAACACTCTGATCTAACGTGGCGGAATGCGAGGCTGAGCGTGAGCGTGAGTCCTGCGTGTGCTATTAGGAGCGCGCGGAGCCAGACATGATGCAGAGAGAGGTGAGGCCGTGCAGCACGAGTACGCGACCGGCAGACGAGCGCGACATGATGATGGGCATGGGAGGCGTAGCGTCGTCACGCGCCTAGGGAGAGGTACGGGATCGATTGATGCGGATGATAAAAGATCCACGTATATTAATTATGATAATCTCAATAAACAGATATCCGTACTCTAATATCAAGATAGATATCCGTATCCGTAGCTCGCATATTTTGGTTCCATGCGTGTGTTTTTGTACAGTTCTCTAACAAACATCCAGAGACCAGAGCTGTTTTCACACCTCGTCCACCAATGGCCTCTACGAAAAATAGTTCCAGCCTTAAAAGAAACGGTATTGAGGTGAAGCTAAAAAAACAGGCTTTGCCTGGCACCAACCTTATATTCTAGGTATAGTGTTCATTAGCAAAAAATGATAAGAATCAAAATATCCACCAACAAATCATGCTTATTTCAACGTTTTGGGGGTAAAGAGGTCATTTTTACACTACAACATAAAATTTAATAGAGGCGGGTAAAAACAATTAACCGAGGTGGGCATTCCAACTGCCTCAGACATATGGTCACGGTTAATCGTGGCTTAACAAAGACGGTTATAGTAACCGCCTCGGTTAACAGCTTAACCGCGGCGGGCAGGTTAAAGTAACCGCCTTAGTTAATTGGCATTAATCGAGACGGTTCCTTATAACACCCGCTTCAATTAACCCATTTAGCGAGGCGGTTGCTGAGCTGCCAGCCCAGCCTCGGCTGGGCCCAATTAACCGAGGTAGGCCGGTGATCCAACCGCCTTCAAGGCCCAATTTGAAAGGTTGCAGTTAAAATTTTATATAGTAGTGTTAGTGTCTCTTGACTAATTTTTGTCTATATTTAACGATCTATCTAATAATGTTAATTACTTCCTCCATCCTAAAATAAGTGTCTTTGTAGAATTAGTGCCGGTCAAACATTCTTAAGTTTACTTGTATAAAATATTAGCAATATTTGTATGTCAAATAAGTTTATTATGAAAATAGATTTAATGATTTATCTAACGATACTAATTCCGTATTACAAACATTAATCTCTCTTGTTGTATATATTTGGTCAAAGTTAAAAGCGTATGACTCTTCGAGAAGCGAGAATGACAGTTATTTTAGGACAAAGGAAGTATATATCATCAGCATTATTTTCTTATATATATTTATTTAAAGGTAAAAATATTTGACTTTTGAAGTGAGAATTAGGGGTGTTTGGATCTAGGGTTAAAGTTTAGTTTTTCTGTCACATCGGATATCGAGATGGTAGTAGAAGAACTAAACATGAGTTAATTATGAAAACTACTTACACACATGAGGACTAATTCGTAAGATAAATTTATTAACGCTAATTAATTTATTTTCATCATATATTTACTGTTGCACCATTGTAACATACTCCTTCCGTCGCATGGACTTTGTCGTTAGAAAACCGTGTCCCTCTCCCGAGCGACATACCCATAGGATGGAGGGAGTATATTGTCAAATTATATACTATTTAGGTTTAATAGATTCGTCTCATATTAACCTCAATCTTATAATTAGTGTTATAATTAGTCTATATTTAGTACTTCTAGATATTGTGTAATCTAAAAAAGATAATATCTAAATATCAAATTGTATAGGGACTAAAAATTTAGGAGGTGGAATCCTTACACTTTAGCTGTTGTATGGCTGAGTGAGTATACAAAGTTATCCATGTGAGGAAATGTGGTACCACTGGTATAAAAATCATTTTTGCTGGCATCTTATTTTTTTTACAGGCGGTTTACAATTTTCTGACATAAGTAGAAAAAATACGGTGGGTCCAACAAGAGAACCGCCTCATAGGCGGCTCTCTTAACTCTACCGCCTATGTAAATAGGTGTATTTTACAGGCGGTTTATAATGTCAACCGCCTATATAAATACCGTTTACACAGTGGCCGACATTTTAAACCGCCTGTGTAAATATATCTATTTACACAGGTGGTATATTTAAGAGAGCATGTCGTGATAATAGATTTATACAGGCGGTCCTCCTTACCAACCACCTATATTAATCGCTATAAATACCCTTCGTCCACCTCCGGACAAGAACAAGCATTCCCCCGTCTTTGTACACACGTGAGCGGACCGCACAAGTGGCGATTCCAAAGAGGGAGGTTTTGAACTTCATTTCTTTGGTGAGAAACTTCAAAAAGGTTAGTTAGTGCACTTGAAGCTATTTTTTTAGTGATTTTTTGGTTCAATTCTTGTATTGGAGGTGCTCTAAATCTAGGATTCATCATACATTCTTGCTTAGGGTTAGGGTTCATAGGGCAAGAGAGAAAGTTTTAGCTAATTTTTTTTGTAAATTCATAGTAAATTGTATAAAATTTAGAAAATAGAAAATAAATACTTTTTAGAATTCTTGTAAGTAGATCTATGCAATAGAGTAATGATGAGGACTTTCTGAAGTTAATTTTTTTATTGAGTTTTAGCTTATATTTTTTTAGATAATTAACACTTTATAAATTCGTATACTAAATTATTGAAAAATCATAAAATAGGAAATGGGTACTTTTAAAAATCATTGTATTTATTCCCTGTACTTATAAACTGTGAATTAATTTAGTAAGTAATTAATTGCACTATTAATTAGGTTTAGTGATTCCCCTGTACTTAGGGTTTGTTAATTAATTTACTTATTAGTAATTAATGTTTTGTTAATTAGTGTTAGGTATTCATTTGTATTTAAGGTTTGTGAATTAATTTAATAGTTAATGTTTTGTTAGTTAGGGTTAGTTATTATTGTCTATACTTAGGGTTTAATGGTTTATTGATTAGGGTAAGTTAGTATTTCATGTACTTAAGGTTTGTTAATTAATTTAGTTAGTAATGAATGGTTTGTTAATTAGGGTTAGTTATTATTTCATGTACCTAAGGTTTATGAATTATTTTAGTTTGATATTTCATGTACTTAGGGTTTATAAATTAATTTAGTTAGTACTTAATGGTTTTTTAATTAGGGTTAGTTAGTATTTCATGTACTTATAATTAGGGTTTGTGAATTAATTTAGTTTATAATTAATGGTTTATTAATTAGGATTAGTTAGTATTTCATGTACTTAGGGTTTATTAATTAGGGTTAGTTATTATTGTCTATACTTAGGATTTGTTAACCAAGATGTCATCTCTGTTTAATTGAAGGAGGTTATTTTCTTAGTTATAATTGTTTTTCAGGGGTTATATTCGTTTTGTTTGTAGAATGATATACAATTTTCGTAACTAATTATAGATAAATAAAGAGAGATCATTATGGATGTACAACATATCAAGATTAGACCCACCATATGTAGTGGAGGTTCAAAAATTTAGTGATGCCATGAAGATACATGCTCGAGAATAAAAGCGAAGCACATATGTTGTCCATACGCAGACTGTAAAAATATTGTGGTATTTGACAATGTGGAAGCAATCACCTCTCATCTGGTTTACAGAGAATTTATGGAGGACTACTTGATTTGGACAAAACATGGTGAGGGTAGTTCTACAACTTATCTGTGGACAACTGACAACGCCACCAGTAACATCAATGTGGAGGGTCCAATGCCATATCTCAATGAATGTGATGCTATGCCAGATATCAATGAAACCCATCATGCTATGCTAGATATCAATCAAACTCATAATGCTACGTCCAATGTCAATGAAACTCAGCATGCTAACATAGATGCCATTGAAGATTGAGATTTCTTAGAGGCAATAATGAACCGTTGTGCGGATCCATCAATATTCTTCATGAAGGGAATGGAAGCCTTGAAGAAGGCAGCAGAGGAGCCTTTGTACGACGAGTCGAAAGGTTGTACCAAACAGTGGTCGACACTACGGGCTGTTCTTCAGTTTTTGACGATTAAGGCTAGACATAGTTGGTCTGATGCTAGCTTCAATGATTTATTGCGTGTATTAGGGACCTTCTTCCTAAGGAGAACAAAGTGCCTGCTAACACGTACTATGCAAAGAAGCTAGTTAGTCCACTTACGATAGGTATTGAGAAGATCCACGCATGTAGAAATCATTGTATTCTATATCAGGGTGATCAGTATAAAGACTTAGACAGCTGTCAAAACTGTGGTGCTAATAGGTACAAGAAGAATAAAGATTATCAAGAGGAAGAGAATGCAGCCTCTGTTTCTTCAGGGAGGAAGCGAAAGAAGACCCAAATAAAGACTCAACAAGACAAACGTTCAAAGCCCACTAGCAAATCGAAGTGGACTATTATGCATTGAGAAGAATTCCTGCTTTGGTGATATGGTATCTCCCCGTGGTTGATCGTTTGAGGTGTTTGTTTGCAAACCCTGATGACGTGGAACTTATGACCTGACATGCTTCTGATGAAAGGAAAGATGATAGAAAGTTACGACATCCAGCCGATGCAAAGCAATGGCAGGAATTCGATAAGAAATATCTGGACTTTGCTGAGGATCCACGAAATGTAAGGTTTGCTCTGAGTACTGATGGAATAAATCCATTTGCCGAGAGGAGCAGCACGCATAGCACATGGCTAGTGATCCTGACAATATACAACCTTCCTTCATGGTTGTGTCAAAAAAGAAAATATCTTTTGCTAATCATTCTTATTTCTGGTCTACACAACCTGGAGTTGATATGGATGTATTTCTAGAGCCCTTAATGCAAGACATGCAAACACTATAGGAAGTAGGTGTGGACATGATCGATGCGTTCCGCAAAGAGGCATTCATACTGAGAGCAATTATTATTATCATAATTAATGATTACCTTGCTCTCTTCTCATTATCAGACCAGTTCAAGGAAAAGGTTATTTGTGTAGAGTACATAGATGGAACATGGTATGTGTCTCTTCCTCCATCTAACAAGATAGTGTACATGAGGCATAGGAGGTGGCTACCGGCAGGCCATAAGTACCGCTTACAAAAGATGAATAAGTACTTTGACAATATGGACGAATCAAAATCTACTGCTCAATCAGGTTATAGTAAAGGGCATAGAGTGTACAAGATAGTTAAAAATGTGAAGTTTGTTTTCGGAAAGAAGACCAAAGATGGAAAACCAAGAAAGGTTGTGAAGGCAAATGAAGGGGACACATTCAAGAAGAAGTCTATTTTGTTTAAGTACTTATCGTACTGGAAAGACTTAGATGTACGACATGCGATAGATGGTATGCATGTTCAGAAGAATGTGTTTGACAGCGTAATTGGAACTTTGCTAGATATAAAGAACAAGACAAAGGAAGGTCTCAATTCACGTTTGGACATGCAATATTTAAAGATCAGAAAAGAACTTCACCCTGTACTCCTAGAGAATGGGAAGTACCATCTACCGGCAGCAAGCTATAACTTGAACAGAGAGGAGAAACATGCAATGTGTGTGTGGTTGAAGAATTTAAAAGTTCCATCTAGTTTCTGCTCCAACATAAGGAGTCTTGTATCGATGAAAGACCTTACACTCACCAACTACAACTTACATGATTGTCATGTCATGCTGACCACTTTTCTTTCTATTGCCATCAGGGCTATAAATCGAGTGTTCTTAAAGATAGCAATCACACGGTTGTGCTACTTCGTCAAAAAGATATCTGAGAAGGTAATTGTCCGTGATGAGTTAGAGTCCCTATAGAAATTTGCTGCAGAGACATTGAGCCAGTTGGAGATGTGCTTTCCCCCATCGTTCTTTGATATCATGGTACACCTTATTGTTCATTTGGTGCCTCAAATTGAGGCATTGGGTCCTATGTACTTCCATGAAATATGGACGCATGAGCATTTCATGTCAATATTGAATGGCTATATGTCAAATCGTGCTCATCTGGAGGGTTCTATGATAGAGGCATACACTATAGAAGAGGCCATTGAGTCTGGAGGACCATTATATAATAATCTCCTAAAAGACTAGATATCAATTGGTTTGCCTCCGTTGCAACATGAGGGAAGGCTTGATGGACGCGGGAGGATAGGACAAAAATCATTCATCCCACTGGATTACAACATAGTCCTAGAGGCATATTACAACATACTATAACAACTCATAATAATAGACCCATTCATCGAGCAGCACATGAAAGAGCGTCATGAGGAGAATCCCGGGTGCGCAAATAATTGGGTAGACAAGGAACACAAGCGTCGGTTCGCCGCATGGCTAAAGACTTTGGACATGACAGAGGAATCAGAAACCATCAAGATTTAGCATCTGGACCATCAAGCCAGGTCACATCATGGCAGAGCTATGATTTTAGTGGCTTCTTATTTTCTACCAGCTTTAGGGACACCAAGAGCATGGCACAGAATAGTGGTGTTCGATGTAAGGCTGTAGATGATGCAACTGGTGAAACAACTACATACTTTAGGTTCCTTGAAGACATATGGGAGGTTGAATATGGTCCATGACTATAGATTCCAGTGTTCCGATGTCGATGGGTTCAGGATAAACATGTCACTGTGGATATCTATGGCCAGAGAGTTTTTGACCTAAGTAAAGTAGGTTATAAAGATGATTCGTGAATCCTTACTAACCGTGCTGCACAGGTCTTCTATGTGGAACAAATCCTCTCTAAGGATGAAAAGAAAAGTACCCAAAAGCCAAAGCACGTAGCTATCCCTGGAAAGCAACAAATTATAGGAGTTGATGGTGTAATGGATTTAGAGGATGTTAACCAGTTCAGCGAGATTTCTCTTTTTATAAACTTTTAAGAGAACATAAAAAATGTTAAGAAAAGTATCCCACAAACCTCTTTGCCCTGGGTGCGCCACGATGGATAAGGAAGGACTGTAGCACGCTAGATTCTATATCATATAACTCATGTATCACTTATCATTTGTACCTTATGCTACTCTTTCTTATTAAGCAAGATATTTATATTTTCCCTTTGTTTTATACTTTTGGACAATGATATTATTTACTAACTAAATTAATTAACATACCTTAGGTACATGAAATAATAATAAACCATCAATTACTAACTTAATTAAATAGCAAACCCTAAGTACATGAAATAATAACTAACTCTAATTAAGAAACCTTTAATTACTAACTTAATTAAATAACAAACCCTAAGTATAGGAAATAATAACTAACCCTAATTAAGAAACCTTTAATTACTAACTTAATTAATCAACAAATCTTAGGTATAGAAAATAATAACTAACCCTAATTAAGAAACCTCTAATTACTAACTTAATTAATTCACAAACCCTATGTACATGAAATAATAACTAACCCTAATTAAAACCTTTAAATACTAACTTAATTAAATAACAAACTCTAAGTACATAAAATAATAACTAACCCTAATTAACAAACCATTAATTATTAACTTAATTAATTCACAAACCCTAAGTATAGGAAATAATAACTAACCCTAATTAAGAAACCTTTAATTAATAACTTAATTAATTCATGAACCCTATGTACATGAAATAATAACTAACTGTTGACGGCCATTATTGCATAATTTTACCCGCCAACTAGCCTTGAAAAGAAGACAATCGAGAACACCAAACTAGACATAGGGCTTACACTGACCGAATTCCACGAGTTTTGGTGTTTCATTATTTCTGTAGGCATAAACCAGAAAAGACGCAACATAAGAGCTTATCGGAGCAAGAAAACAGAAAACAGACTCCACGGCGCTGCAGGAAGGATCTAGAAGGAACGAGAAGACACCACGCCGAGCCGGAGGCCCGGAGGAGACCAGGCCAGACCGGCCGGTCTAGGCCTGGACCGGTCGGTCTGGGCCAGGCTCCCCTTGGGGCCCGGTTCATTCGGTTCGCTCCACCGCCTTTTGAAGATCAATCTCAGCCGCCCGTCAATATCGTTTTGATCCGATGGCTCACGATCATCGCCCAGGGCTATAAAAGGAGAGGCACCCCCTTGGGAGGAGAGCCCCAGAAACCCTAATTCATTATTTCCTCTCTTGAGAGAGAGAGAGCAAAGGGTTCCATCCTCAGAGAATTAGATTAGAACTCCAATACTTCAAGTTCTAGTTAGGCATTAGCTAGTAAGGTTTCAGTAGAGTTGAGCTACGCTTAGGATTCTGGAGTCGTCATCCAGGAGGCTGGTATAGCTTTGTATCCCTCTTTATTTATGACTTTGTTCTTAATTATTATGTTTTAGTTTATTAAGCTCCTAGTTTATTCTAGTATTTTGCTTGATATAGTATTGATTGATGATGAATTATTTCATATGATCGTAAAGCGCTTAGCTCATTACTCGAGTGGGTTAAGTGGTAGTAATTATGTAAGCATGGTGCTTAGATATGCTCTACCTACGAATGCACCTTGTAGGCCGGGTTTGGTGGTCGATCGCGGGTGTGACATTCCTGTTGAGTCCTATGTATTCTATCCCCCGTCTATAATATTAGCAGAACGCTATTACGAAGGAGGAGAGTGTTCTATTCACAAACCTCCCTAGTGATGTTCCTTGTGAGTAATTTAGAGTCATCAATACTATAGATGAAAGTAACATGCTAGAGTAGATGCAAAGACTTAGTAATTCTGATACTACATAGGAATTCAATCTCTTAACTAATCTCCTATTTTTGCCTTGCTACATTAGAGAGTTTCTATTTCTATCTCTCAGTGATTTATCGTTGCCCTACACTTATCATATATATATCTATGTGGCTTACCCCTATATAAGTATGTCCTTGTCATGTGGATTCTATCTAAGTATGTATACACATCGGTATTCTCTAGCTGTCCTTTCCCATGGGATTAAATAAATTCGATAATTGAGTTCACTCCCAATAAAATGCTACAATAGTATTTTATCTATGCGCTTGCGGATACTCATTTATATTTAAGATAGTTGTATGATTTAATACCACACCTCTTATGTCATTGCTGGAGATGACAACCCGGTGTAATTGCATGGTGGTTTAAGAGGTGTCAACAAGCATTTTTGGTGCCGTTGCCGGAGAAAGGCTAAGCTATAAAGAGATATTGATCAAATGCATACTTATAGATAGAACCATGACTAGGTACCTCTGCTTAAGCAGGCTTGCCCTTATTTGTCTTTGTCTATATCATATACAGGGTATTACAGGATTGGTCTTGATTCATCATCATCTTTCATCAATCTCAATCAAACCAATCAAGAGTTTGTTTCACACCAGTTTTTGAGCCATGGCTGACAAGACTCTATGAGAGTTCTCTGCTCCAAGCACGAAGGACATTCACATCGGACCGACACTCCCAATCAACAATCTTGAGTTTGAGCTTAAGCCAAGTCTTATTAACATGGTGCAAGTAACTCCATTCAGTGGAAAGATCAGTGAAGATGCTAGTGCTCATCTTCAGAATTTGAGATTGGCAGCACACTCATCATCAAGAACGTCACTCAAGACATCATACTTCTTCGCCTGCTCCCGTTCTCATTAACTGGGAAAGCGAAGCAGTGGTTCTATGCAAGTCAAGAAAACATCGAGACATGGGCAGATTGTTCGAAGGTCTTTCTGGAGAGATTCTTCCCTTCAGGCAAGACTAGTGCCTTAAGAGAGAAGATTACTGGTTTCCAACAGCAGAAAGATGAACCTATTCTAGAGGCATAGGAACGCTTTCAGTACTATATAACAGATTGTCCTCATCATGGAATAGAAGATTGATTTCTCATGCAAGGCTTTTATCATGGATTATCTAAAGGAGCACAAGAGCAACTAGATGCTACTGCTGGAGGAACATTCTTGTCACTCACTATCAAGAAGGCCAAGTCACTCATGGAGACAATAGCCTCTAATCTAGGCTGGTCATTGGACGATGCTCCGCATTGCAAGATGAGTGAAGAAGTTGACATTGAAGAGTTGAGTGCAGTTTCAGCCAAGATGAATGTGTTATTAGATTGGTTCGAACAGCGGGACAATTATAAGAAGGATCATCAGGCTATTCAGGATGCTATGGATTCCCAAGCCAGAACGGAAGGATATTTAGGAATCACATATTCCCCTGACTCACCGGAAGATCTGAGCATTATTGGCAACACCCAAGGATTAGATCAAGTCAAACAACCATCCTTGTGGAATGTGATTAGACAGCAGCTGAAGATCAATGAAGAGCTATCACAAAGGCTAGCTTCTAATGAGAAGATCATAGAGAGTATGAATCATAAGATGGAGAGTTTTTCTTCTACCATAAAGGATCAACTGAGCTATAACCAAAAGATTGAGTCACAAGTAGCAAAGTTGGCTCTTTGCTTTTGCCTATTGCCGCCCGCTCCGAACAAATCAATGCAATCACTACAAGAGGAGGCAAGAGTACTCAAGATCCCCCATATCCTGAAGGTACACATCCTAGAAGAGGAGTAAGAGTACAGACATCACCAGCAGCACCTGTGGAGAGAGACAACGATGAATTAGAAGAAGTCGTGCCACCGTTAGAGCACGAGGCTCAGCGTAGTTATAATGACACCAACTTCTTACCATTTTGTTGACAGAGAAAGGAAAGGATGGATGAGCAGTTTAGGAAATTTGTGGAGGTTATACGTCACTTATACATTAATGTGCCTCTACTAGATGCCCTACAAGTGCCTACATATGCAAGATACCTCAGAGACATTCTAAACAATAAGAGACCACTGCCCACCACCGATATTATCAAGCTCACAGAGGAGTGTAGTGCGGCTATCCTGAACACATCACCAATCAAAAAACAAGACCCAGGACGCCCCACTATTGAGTGCTCAATTGGAGATCAAGTGTTTGAACATGCACTATGTGATCTAGGCGCCAGCGTGAGTGTTATGCCCAAGATGGTCTTCGATAAACTCAACTACTCCAAACTCACACCCACGACGATGTGCCTTCAACTCACGGACCAATCACTTCACCACCCTGATGGAATCGTCGAGAATATATCGGTAAAAATAAGAGAGTTCTTTATTCCAGTCAATTTTGTTGTGCTTGACATGCAGGAAGCAACAAGTACACCACTTATATTGGGAAGACCCTTCTTGAGCACTCCTAATGCGCACATTGATGTTGGAATTGGAGAAATCCGATTCCATATCAATGGTAAAGAAGAGAGGTTTGCATCCAAGCCACGACCGGAACAATACTCTCAATCAGAGAGGTGTGAGGAGCAAGAGGATTTAGGATCTCCAACTCCGGGACCGACAGACGCTATAAAGACATAATCATCAGGAGAAGTCCAGTCTGGAGGACTATAAAGATTGGACCCTCACCGAAAGGTAATCGGTATATATCCATTGACTTCTTACATTCTAAAAATCCAAAAATATTTTTTTATCATTTGGTGTTTCTATAATTCTAAAAATATAAAAATAACTAACAGTGGGACCCATAAACACTAGGACCCACTTGTCATATCACTTCACATAGGATTCTCATCTCCACTCACCTCCTGCTGTCCTCCACTCCCTCTTTTCCACCGAAAGTTGCAAACATACACAGTTGAAGGGACGTAGGAGCACCAGGAGGAAGGAGTGGCCAAGTGGGCCCAGTGTGGGACCGACCGGTCCCACACCAGACCGGCCGGTCTCCCCCTCCTCGCCTATAAAAGGGCAAGTGCCCAGTGAGCTCTACTCACTCTCCTCCATCCAGATTTCTGCCTTTCGTCTCTGGATTCCAAATTTCTCTTCCTTATTCTTGCTAAAGCCAATCCTAGAGAGGGAGAAGGAAAGAAAAAGAGAGAGAGTAGATGTGCCAGGGGGTTGCTTAGTGATCAATGGAGGGAGGTCTTGCTGAGGTTTAGAGGAAGAACAAGCAAAAGTAGAGGAGGTGCTACCCAAACTTAGAGGAGATAATCACTTGTCTAGGGAAAACTCTGCTAAAATTTGGTTGTGGAGGTAATCACCCCACGAGGACCACTGACCCTGAACGACTGATCCTCTAACTATTGTGGTGGAAACCCTCCCCGCAAGGACTACTGACTCCCTCTAACTTTTCTTCTTGTTACTAACTCGATCTATTTATTTTCCGTGTGCATTTATTTTCTGTATTTACTTTCTTATGTTTTTTTTCTTGTTATGTGGAGGTAGCAATATCCCACATTGTTTCCTATATTTATTATGTACTAACCCTCTTGTGGAGGAGTTCATTCCCACAAGAGTAATTCACTCTTGGAGCGGTAATCTACATTTTTTATATTGTCTAACCCCGCTCCTAGAGTTCTTGTTGTTTTGGTTCTTAACTTGTTTGCAGGATGAGTGGCATATGGAAAGGGATCAGGAGTGGACTTAGGTCCCGGTACACACGATCAACTCAGAGCTCCTCTTCCTGAGAGAGCTCTGACATGCAGGTTGACAAGACGCCACCCACAAGCAACAGGCCATCTTCTTCCTTGACGTTTATACACTGTCTGATGGAGGAACATGACCTCAAGTGGAAGAACGATGAAGAGAAGGAAAAGTTCAAGCTCATCAAAGACCGCAAGTTCATTCTAACCACAGTGTACAATCCTGACCTCCTTCAAGACACAGGTATGGACACCGAATTTTAAATCATCTTTTTAACTATAGGTTGGATAGGATTTGTCGATATTTCTGAGCCAGGGTGCAAATTGCTTACTGCTGAATTTCTATGCACCTTAAACTTCATTGAGAAAGGGGTAAAATTCTGACTCTTTGGGATTGAGAAAACTTTGACTTGGAAGGAGTTAAGTCTAGCTTTGGGCTTCCATGCTGAGTGCTCTGTAGATGTTGATACTGTCATCCCTGATTTTGTGAGAGAACAATTTTGGAGAGATATAACTGGCCAAAACTCACCCACGCATGCCAAGACCAGTAGCATTCAATTACCTACGTTAAGGTTCATGCATAGGTGGTTAGCATTTACTCTTTTTCCACGAAGTGACACTAGTACAGTGAGGATAGATGAGCTCAAGTTACTTTATGCCATAGTTAAGAGTAGGAAAGTTGTCCCCATTATGATGATGATGAGGCAGTGGCTAGAGGTTTTTCGATTTGGCTATGATATCGAGTTCACTTCCTTTGTGACTCGAATTACTAGCTATCTCGAGTTGTGGCAAAATTCGCTTGTTCCGTACATTAGAGGAGGATGAGGTCATATATCATACGACTACTTTCACCTAGGCCAGACCTTGGTGAAGAGAGGAGACACTGTGATTATAAAGATCATAACAGGCAGACCTGGTTACCTAACCCGAGCTCAACTTGTACACCACAAGTTCTCTTCTTATCAATGTGCAGGTAACAGCAGCAACACCTATACGAAGCGCATCGGCATGGTTCACCAATATGCAGCCCACTCATTACTATGGTGCCGATGCAACGCCACAAGGACCAGCCTATACCAGCTACATGAATTTTGGAGAAGCAGGGCCTTCCTGCAGGGGACGACCTTCACAAGATAGTTGGGGCCAGTACGCGCAACCATCACCACAAGCTGAAGTCCCCTGGGGAGAGACGGCGGATTGGCCAGCAGGTAATTTTAATAACTATCAAAGAAGAATGTCTGTTGATTCGCAGGAATTATCCTCTAGAGGGTAGCAGCGTGGCCGTGCATCGATGTAGGGATGAGCTACCACGAGCAACAAATGTTACATCAAAGGAATAACCGGAGGCTTCGTGTTGTGGAGGAGCAGACTGCCACACTCGTCACGTAAAACACCTCCATCCTTGGACAGCTACACCTACACGACCAGTACCACTAGCAGCAGATGCAGAACTGGGACTACCTCTTTCAGCACATGGGCGCGAGGCCGCCGCCGCCACCCTAAACGACTACTGCAACATCCAGCTTAGGGGAGAGCACCCCCGGTATCTCGAGGTAAGTTATCTTTGCCTTTGTTTTTCATTTGATTTGTTTGATCTTTAGTTCGCTTATTAGTTTGCTTAATAAAAACCATAAAAACAAAATAAAAAAAGAGTGTGTTTATAGGATTGCTTAAATTCTATTGTGAATAAAAAAGAACTTGGAGGAAAAATTTATTGGCATGGAAATGATAAATAGTTGCTCTATTAAAATTCTTTTGAGTACCTAGCTTATAGTCAAGAGTTCTCCTAAGGTTTCGGACATAACCAATTTGGCATGAATACTTACTCTGAATCTAAGACCTGTGGGTAGCATATTCCTGATCTTAAGCTTAGGTAGTTGACGAACATGATTTGAGATGGTTAGATCTGCTATTTATCTTGTTCCAATGTGATGCTAAAATTCTGGAGATTTAATTTAAAAAAAATACATGATGAGTTTCTTGTATGACAAGCTTAATTCCTACGAGCCATATCGCATATCTAGACTAGGAAGCGTCCACACAATTGCTGCTTGTCATTGCATTGAGTGTTGTCAACCCTGGTGACCCTTGTGAGAAACCTGTCATGCTTTTAAAATCAAGATTCACACACTCCACCTCATATGCACTACTCTACCCTAGAGTAGGCGGAAAAATATGCCATTCCATTCATCTAAAAATGTTCTATTCCTACATTAGGGGTAGACACCAAAAATATCCATCCACCAAAAACATGCTCCAAAGTTTTCTGTCATCTCTCCAAGTTGTTTTGTGTCAAGGGAGTGAGTTATGCAAAAGAAAAAGAAAAATAAAAATTGAGAAAAAAATAGACAAGTGTCCAAGAAAGAAAAATAAATATCCAAGAAGGAAAAGGAAGAAAAGATATCTCACATCCCTGGCAAGATTTAGATATTTACAAAAAGAGATTTATTTGAGCATGGTAGAACTAGGTCCACCATACATCCATCATTTTTCCACACACATGCACATCTTGATTTGATGGTATGACTTGTTTCTCTTTGGATCCCTTGTTTGACTTTGCAACATATGCAGTACAAATACATTCATGCTATCTATCGAGGGTCAAAACCACGGCCCTCTAAGGACCGAGATAAAGCAACTTTCAAAAGCAAAATACTATGCCGGATCAAAGTCCTCACGGCCCAGCCCACGGCGCAAAGCCTAAAGCATTTCCGACCCAGCCACAGCGATCAGCCAAGGCCTGCAGGATAAAACCACCGCTGAGGGATCGACGCCCCGGACAAACTCCGATTCGCCCGACCCCTACCCACCACGGGGGGGAGGGTCGGAGTCTGACCCCGTCCCAGCAAACAGAGCCAGGACGCGCCGTGCAGATTCCTGCCAAGTCAGGCAACGGCGCTGCATAGTTCCGTAGCGGTCACGGGGATACGCCGTATACTCTTTGGTAGAAGGGTACGGGGCCGCCAAGTAACCCAGGGACATTTCGTTGCTCCCATGCCTCCTACCTGACAGGTGCGGTGTTGACCCCCGTACTGACCTGGTACGTATGAGAGCCCCGTGTATGCGTTCCCGTTGGGAGCGCCGGCTCCCGTACCACCCCATGATAGTTTGACCCAACCGGTACGGTTAAAGGAGCACCGCTCGTACCGACACCGTGGCCAATGTACCGGACGATGACCGAGCCAAGACACGCTCTGCAGGACAAACCAGGCGCGACAGGAATCAACCCCGCACACCTGGTGACTCCACGGCCGGCTCCCTATAGGCCAGCATTTGACCTGAGAGTACCTACAGTCAACTAAACCGCACAACCCCGTTCGGGCATAGCCCTGCTTACCTGAAAGGGCTACAAGGCCAAGAGGAGGGACCATGACGTCTGCTACAGTGCCCGCGGCGCTTCCAGGAATATCCCAACCCTTGTAGGCCATGCCTCCACGCTTACTACACGTGCATGCCCTCTCCTGTGAGCCTCACCTTGAACTATAAAAGGGAGGACTTGGGCCCCTAAGCACTTGTGTCCACCACCCGATCCACACCACACACACAACACAACCACTACGAACCTAGATTTCACTCCGAGACTTGGGAGTCTATCCCTCTATCGACCCCTCTTGTACTGCCCCATACAAGCTCCTGAGTAACACGACACCGCTCTCACTGGACGTAGGGTAAATTGCCCGAACCAGTATACATCATCGTGTCCACTCAGGAAACCATCTCGAGGATAAGTGTGCTCTCTTTCGATTACTTGTTGGTGTCCATTCTCGACACCGACAGTTGGCACGCCAGGTAGGGGGGCAAGCGCACTTCTACGACCCCATCAACCTCGGGATGGCCATGCACCGTCTCAACCTCGTTCCCGGCGCCTGAATCCGTTTCGGAGAGCTAGATTTTGTTGTTAGGGAGGACGGCATGACTTGGTTGGCTCTTGAGCCGCAAGTCCCTCCCCCTAATGCCAACGGCGTTAACCCTGCACCGACGCAGGAACCTTGGGCTAGCGGCGCGAGCCACAGGCCGACCCCCGACGCGATCGACGACCTCACGGTTGCCATGGGCAGCGTGAGTCTCCGGCCGACGCCGCCGCCGGCTGACCATGGGCCCGAGCGACCGCGAGCACCACCCCCGACCGTGGCACCAGATGCATGTCGGGGGCCCCCGATGTCCTGGCACATCATCAGGTTGCAGACGTACGGGAGCTCACAGAGCTGGATCGACAGCTCTTGCCCTATCTAGGGCCCTACCCCAGCTTCGAGGAGATTTCACTACTCTCGTACTGGTACGAGGCTATCATGGAAAACCTCACGGGGGGAGACCCTATCCCTCAGACAGTCCTCATCCAGCAGGCATCCGAGTCGGCCCCATTTAGGTATCACAACGCCATAACCACCATGGCGCATCTCATCCTGAGGGGGATTACGCCAACCCCTGAGGATGTCGAGCTCGTGACGGCGGCCGGGCCACTCGTCGAGCCCATCTTCATGCCGGACTCCGACGAGTATCCTGACTCTGGCGACGATGATTTGGCGGCAAATGGGCCCTACGCCGGACCTATGTTCACGCCGGACTCCGACGGCTACACCGGCTCGGACGACGACGACAGCTCCAGCTTCGACCCGTTTTGGGCGTGTTTCATGGTGGAAACTCCCGAAGGCCGGGTCGACAATGTTGCCCCTGAGGGAGAAGGCATGCTCAACCCAGCACTCGAGCGGACGCCATCACCACAACGATCGCACACCCCACCGACCTCGCGTTCTGACAGCTCTGACGAGCGGCGGCAGCCGATGCGCAACGCTGACCTCTCTACGAAGCGACGCAAGGCCGACCGCGACCGCGAAAGCACCATCAGGGAGACGCCTTCCCACCTCACCGCTGAGCCGGGTGGGCACGAGGCATGGCCCGTGACGCCCAGCGGCGGATTCTTGAGGACGACGACGGTCCTCCACTCTTCACGCGCTGACAGCCGTAACGTCGCTGGCGGCGGCGGCTCGCCTCCAACAGCTACCACCTCGACGACACCTGCTGAGTAGAGAACACAGCGGGAAATTCGGCAGTTGCAGGATCGCGCCGCCACGCTGCAGGCGGAAAGCTCACGATCGCGGCGTTGAGAAGCATCCCCGAGCCGCCGCACGGCGGACGGTCGCCGTGACCAGGAGCCATCCGTGCACCAACCAGCTCGGGCGCCCTCGGAGAGCCTACCGCCGGTGCAGGAATGCGTAAGACCTGTCCGGGGTGCTCGAGTCATCCTCAACACCCGAGCACGGGAGTACAGCCCGCATCAAGGGGGGCGCTTTGACCCTGAGGAAGACAGGGGATGGAGCCCACCACCCCCAGGGCCACCGGCGTTCGAGCGACACATCCTTCGCTCGCCCTTCCCGCGACGTTTCTGTGCGCCGACCACCATCACCAAGTACTGTGGGGAGACGAACCCTGGCACGTGGCTGGAAGACTACCGCCTTGCATGTGAGGCGGGGGGAGCCGACCACGAGTACTTCATCATACGGAATCTCCCTCTGTATCTAGCCGACTCTATGCGGACTTGGCTAAAGCACCTCCCCCAGGGGTGTATAAACAGTTGGGCGGACCTTGTCGACATCTTCGTCGGCAACTTCCGGGGCACGTACTCGCACCCTGGGAACCCCTGGGACTTACGTAGCTGCCGGCAGAAGCCGGACGAGTCCCTTCGCGACTACATCAAGTGTTTCTCCAAACAGTGCACCAGCCTCTCTCACGTCACCGACGCCGAAGTAATCGGGGCCTTCATCTCTGGCACATCCTG
Source organism: Chrysopogon serrulatus (assembly GCA_015844335.1). Lineage (NCBI taxonomy): Eukaryota > Viridiplantae > Streptophyta > Magnoliopsida > Poales > Poaceae > Chrysopogon > Chrysopogon serrulatus. The sequence continues at coordinate 19,402 of JADLZL010002568.1, forward strand.
CAAGACCTTGGTGCACGAGCTAGGGCATCGCCCACCTCGTACCACCAAGGAACTCCTCGACATGGCAACCAGCTTCGCGTCAGGGGAGGACACGGTGGGTGCAATCTTCAACTCTCGCGGCAAGGCCAAGCAAAAGGAGGAGGGCGACGACGACCCCTCCAACCGTAAGGGCCAGAAGAAAAAGAAGGGCCGTAAGGGGCGTCGGCAAAATGACAGCGAGCTCGTCGCTGCAGTTGACACCAAATGAAAGAAGAAGGCGCTGGTGAAGCCGCCGACCGACTATTTTGAGAAGAAGCTGGACCAGCCGTGCCCTCACCATGAGGGTGTAGTGAAACACACTCTCCGCGAGTGTCGCCTCATCCCAAAATTCTTTGGGGTGGAGAAGGGCAAGCCGGAGGCGAAGAAGAAAGCTGGCTCACCCTCCCAGAATGATGGGCAGGAAGAGGAGGAGTCGGGATTTCCTCACGTCACCGACTGTCTTATGATCTTTGGAGGACCAGACTACTACGCCATGAGGCGACAGCGCAAGCTCGAGCTGCGCATGGTCTGCCAAGTCAAAGCAATCATGCCCGCGCCGTCCAAGTGGGCAAAACATCCCATCACCTTCGACCAGTCCGATCATCCAGAGTACGTGCCCAACCCAGGGCGGTACCCCCTCGTCGTCGACCCCATCATTGGCACCAAGCGCCTCACTAAGGTGCTGATGGATGGGGGGAGCGGCCTCAACATTATCTACCAGACCAGCATCGTCGCCATGGGGGTCAACCGTGCTAAGATCCGCCAGGGAGGAGCACCGTTCCATGGAGTTGTGCGGGGACGGTCTTATTTGTGCCGGTCGGGCAGATCGACCTACCCATCACGTTCGGAACTCACACTAACTTTTGCACTGAGGTGTTGACATTTCAGGTGGTGAACTTCCCCGGCTCTTACCATGCAGCGTTGGGTCGGCCGTGCTACGCCAAGTTCATGGCCGTCCCAAACTACACCTACCTCAAGCTCAAGATGTCGGGCCCCCGAGGGATCATCACCGTGCACTCGTCGGTGCAGCACGCGTACCTATGTGACATCGAGCAGTGTGACGTCGCTGAGTCGGTGCTGAACTCCCACGAGCTGTACATCATCAACACTCTCACCGGTGACGACCAGGACATGCCGGACGTCCCGAAGGCCACCGCGTCCTTCACGCTCGACAGGGACACCAAGCTCGTGCCCCTCGACCCAAGCGGCTCCGACGGCATGGCGGTGCGGATCGGCACTGGACTCGACCCCAAATAGGAAGACACGCTCGTCAACTTCCTCCGCGCGAACCAAATCATCTTCGTGTCTTGGCCCTCGGACATGCCTGGCATTCCGAGGGATATCGCCGAGCACGCCTTATGGATCAAGCCCGACTCCAAGCCGGTGAAGCAACGCCTACGCCGCTTCGATGAGGTAAAGCGTCGAGTAATTGGTGAGGAGGTTAAAAAGTTATTAGCGGCTGGGTTCATTAAGGAAGTGTATCATCTGGAGTGGTTAGCTAATCCTGTCATTATTCAAAAGAAAGGCGGGAAATGGAGAATGTGTGTTGACTATACCGGTCTCAACAAAGCATGCCCTAAGGATCCGTTTCCTTTGCCGCGCATGGATCAGGTTGTTGACTCCACCTCTGGGTGCGAGACCCTATGCTTCCTCAATGCCTATTCTGGTTACCACCAGATCAAGATGCGTGAATCCGATCAACACACTACTTCATTCATCACTCCGTTCGGTTCGTACTGCTACATAACCATGTCATTCGGGCTTAAGAACATGGGCGCAACCTTCCAGCATTGCATGGTGAAAGTCTTCGGCAAGCTCATCGGAGAGACCATTGAGGTTTACGTGGATGACATCATTGTTAAGTCCAAACAGACCGGCAATCTCGTGGACGATCTAGAGCTAGCCTTTGCTCGACTCAACAAAAAACTCAACCCTGAGAAATGCGTTTTCAGGGTGCCTAGAGGGATGTTGCTGGGGTTTATCATTTCGCAACGAGGCATCGAGGCCAACCCCGATAAAATCAAGGCTATCACCGAGATGAAGCCTATTTAGGACCTCAAGGGGTTGCAGCATATCACGGGGTGCCTCGTCGCGCTCAGTCGGTTTATATCACACCTAGGTGAACGGGGTCTGCCCCTGTACCGACTCCTCAAGAAGGCTGACCAGTTCACGTGGACTGATGAGGCCCTACAGGTGTTAGACAAGCTCAAGGAACTGTTGACCAGTCCCTCGATCCTTACTCCACCCGTGAAGGAGGAACCTTTGCTGCTCTACATTGCTGCAACCACCCAGGTGGTAAGCACCGTGTTCATCATGGAGCGAAGTGAAGAGGGACGCACTCTGAAAGTGCAGCACCCAGTCTATTTTATTAGCTAAGTCTTGTCCGATACAAAGACACGCTATCCGCAGATCCAAAAGTTGGCATACGCCCTCCTCATCATGAAGAGGAAGCTAAAGCACTACTTCGAGGCACACCCCGTCACCGTGGTATCAACTTTCCCTCTGGGAGAGGTCATTCAGAACCCTGTAGCCACGGGTCAGATAGCCAAGTGGGCGCTCGAGCTGATGGGATATGAGAATACCTACGTGGCTTGCACAACGATCAAGTCGTAGGTTCTGGCTGATTTTATTACAGAGAGGACTGAAGTCCAGCTACCCCCTGCTCCCATCCGGCACGAGTGATGGAAGCTCTTCTTTGACGGCTCGCTGATGAAAAGCGGTGCCGGAGCCGGCATGGTATTTATTTCTCCGCTTGGGGTCAAGATGAAGTATGCTTTATGACTTCACTTCAAAGCCTCTAACAACGTTGCGGAATATAAGGCCCTGGTGAATGGCTTGCGCATAGCCAAGGAGCTCGGCATAAAATGCCTCGAGGTCCAAGGTGATTCGTAGCTTGTCGTTGATCAGGTCATGAAGGAGTCGAACTGTCACGATCCCAAAATGGCAGCCTACTGCCAAGAGATACGTAAACTCAAAGAGAGCTTCGACGGCCTAGAGCTAAGCCACGTCCTTCGATGGGACAATGAGGAGGTAGATGCTCTGGCTAAAATGGCCTCTAACCGAGATCACGTTCCTAGCGGAATATTCGCCAGAGATCTTGCCCAGCCCTCGGTGAAAGTTGGAGGGAAAGGAACCGACTCCACCTCCGACCCCGAGGCGGCTCGATCGACCCCGCAGGCAGACCCTGCCTCTTCCGACCCTGGAGTGGTTCGCCCGACCCCTGGGGACGACTCCTCTTCTAAACCTACCATTTTCGTAGTCACGGGAGCGGAGGAGGGGTCGACCTCTTCAGACCCCGAGCCTGAGGAGGACTGGAAGACGCCGTATCTCGGCTGCCTCATTCGAGAAATCTTACCCGCAGGAAGGACCGAAGCTCGGCGGCTAGCTCGTCGAGCCAAGTCATTCGTCATCATCGATGGTGAGCTATATAAAAAGGGGCACTCGGGTGTCCTTCATCGATGCATTCCCGTTGCTCATGGGTGCGCCCTGCTGGAGGATATCCACGTAGGCATCTGTGGACATCACGCCGCGCCACGGACGATCGTGGCCAAGGCTTATCGCCAAGGTTTTTACTGGCCCACAGCGGTGGCGGACGCAACGAAAAATCGTCCGGTCCTACAAAGGATGTTAGTATTACGCCAAGCGGACACATTTGCTGGCACAGGCCCTGTAGACGATCCCCGTCACATGGCCGTTCGCAGTCTGGGGCCTGGACCTAGTAGGACCTCTCCTCAAGGTGCCCGGGGGCTTCACTCACGTTCTGGTCACGATTGATAAGTTCACAAAGTGGATCGAGGCTCGACCCCTTGCCACCATCAAGTCCGACCAGAGTGTTTTGTTTTTCATCGATATTATCTATCACTTCGGCGTACCCAACTCAATCATCACGGACAAAGGCACACAGTTCACCGAGAAAAGTTCCTGGTGTTTTGTGATGAGTTTAACATCCGTGTCGATTGGGCGTCTGTCGCGCACCCTCGCACCAACGGACAGGTGGAGCAAGCCAACGACATGATTCTCTAGGGCTTGAAGTCTCGGATCTTCAATCGTCTCAATCAGTATGGCTGACGATGGCTCACTGAACTCCCAGCGGTGCTGTGGAGTCTAAGAACGACTCCGAGTAGGGCAACGGGGCATACCCCTTTCTACATGGTCTATGGGGCAGAGGCTGTCCTACCTACCGACCTAGAATACGGGGCCCCACGGGTCAGGGCTTACACGGAGCTAGTAAATCAGACGTACCTGGAAGATGCCATGGACCAGCTCGACGAGGCCCGTGATGTCGCGTTGCTTCACTCCGCTAAATACCTGCAGTCCTTGCGTCGGCACCACGCCCGGTGAGTGCGGGGTCAAGCATTTAACATTGGAGACCTTGTCTTACGTGTATGGCAGGACACCAAGGGGCGTCACAAGCTAATGCCACCATGGGAGGGACCCTTCACCATTGCCGAGGTTCTCCGACCGAGGGCGTACAAGCTAAAGGATGATAAGGGGCAAACCGTCAAAAACGTCTGGAACATCGAGCAGTTATGTCGCTTCTATCCTTAAGAGCTTATTTTTTCCTCTTCTTTTTTTGATTCGTATTATGTACTTTGCTATGTACTTGTACCCTTTTCTTGCTGTCAACCAGTTGAGCATGTTTAATATGAGAAATCTTTTTCATAAAACAATGTCTCGACCCCTGCGGTCGGTGTTCGATTTTCTCTTGTTAAAGTCTGAAAAGGCAAATTGTCCAGTTTCGGGTCACGCTCCGGCCCTCTTGCTCAAAGGATTGTGTATAGGGAAGGAGGTGGTCCTAGCACCCAAAAACGTCTTGACTGCCTTGTCTAACGCCCCGGTGGCTAATGACATAGTCAGGTGAGGGTCGGCTAGCCATGTCTGACCCTGCACGGCCTCTAAGTAAAGAGTGTCGCTACGTGAGAATTAGCCGGCTTACTATGTCCCTAGGTTAGGAAAAAGATCTTAAAAGTCGAGAGTCGCTAATTTTGGTCGCCCAAGTGAAATAACTTTCCACCGGACGTGGCATTTCACCCGGCTGGTGTCCAAATGCGAAAGTGACTCGATCTTTCTAGAAATTTTTCATCTAAAAAGGGAATAGCTCAAAACTAAAACAAACACAAGTAAACTAAGGTTATTACACACAATTGACAAAGTCTTTGGGCATCAAAAAGCCCACAACCAAAAAACAAGCAAATGATTTTACTCCCGCTGAGGGAGCACCAGGTTTGCCAGATGGTCAGCAAGAGCGTTAGCACTGTTCGCCACTAGCACACGGAAGACCTCGACGCCGGCTTCGGAAGCCACTCCAAAATATCCCTCACTAACGCCGTCAAAGTTGAAGCTCTCCTCGTAGTGAGAGCGGGTGATGGCGAACGCCTCCCGGATCCCGGTCTGAAGAGCATCGCGCTCCAAATGACCGACCCGTTCGGGCAACAGGGATAACCGCGCAGTGACGGAGCCATCAGGGGCAGGGTCGACACCGACACCGAGGCTATCGAGGACGCGCTCAACGGCAGCACGCAGACCAGCGTTCTACTGCTGTAGCTGAGAAGTGGACGTGCGGCGTAGCCACCTCCTCGGACACCAGCTGGGCCGCGTGCTCGGCGTCCGTCCTCCTGCGCCACTCGCGCTTCCGCTTGCCACGGATGCAGGTTTCGGACGCGCGGCTGTCGTCACGCCTCGCGGCGGGGCGCTCTGTCTCGAGACGCTCCTGCTCTAGGTCCTGCTCCATTCGTCGGAGCCAATCGCGCAGCTGCTCCGCCTCCCCAAGCAACTCCTGGACGTGGGCGTTGCGCTGCTCGAGCTCCTCCTAGACACGCCTTGCCTCCGCATCATCCACTTCTTGCCGGCACAGGAGGCTCATATATTTCTCCTCCACTTCCTTGATGTCATCGTTGCCGTCCTTCAGACGGGCGCGAAGGTCTCGGATCGTCTCCATCGCCTCCTCCCACCGAGGATGCTGCTCGTATAGAAGGCAAGACTTCACCTGGCCCATCCGCAGCGCCGCCTGTCCATACGGCAGCATCAGGGTAAGTCACCAATCTCATCATTTGTAAAAATAGGGGGGACGCGAACTGGAAGTACCTGGTAGAGAGAGGCAGTTTGCCCCATCCATGACATCATGGCAATGGCGTTCTGGTTCATGGCTGCCATCACTGCCTCAAAAGAGGAGAGAACTTCCCGCTCGGCACGGTCATCAACCACCAAGGGCTCCGATGCCGGGTTGTGCGGGTCGGGGAACTCGAGCCGAGACTCCCCCACAAATGGTGAGGAGCCCCGACACCGCTTGTCAGCGACCCGCCCGCATTACCTGCGCCTGAGGGTGGAGCCGCACCGTCCGCAAGCCACGGAAGAACGGGAGGCGTGACGGCATCGGGGCCGTGCGCCCCTATCCTCCCCCGGCCAGGAGTAGCGGCCTCCCCGACGCCGTTTCAGCCCACGACGCCCGGGGCTCGAGCCCTCGGGACCCCTCATCCCGCGAGCCCTACGTCGGGAGCGGGGACTCCCGGTGCGGCTGTCCCGGCCGATCCCTTTTGGGAAGGGGCCGCATCGAGCAGGGGAGCGAGACCTCCACCCAAAGATGGGGTCCCACTCGTGGCACCGACCGCCTCCTGTTGCTACCTCAGCGCCTTCAAGTGCGCGAGCGTGAGGCACCCAGGAGTTCGGATCTGACTGCGGCAAAGCGAGACGGGTCGAGGTCAGAAAAGCAAGACTAATATGTGTCAATTGACAACCAAGGGCATACCTCCTAGGCGCGAAGCATGCTATCTTCGAAGCCGGTTCCACCGACGACGATTCCGCGGTATCCGGGCAGGGGCGCTTCCCCTTGCCCTAGACGCCTTGTTGGGGCACCAGCCCCGAGCCCGCCTCGCTCGAAGCATGGTCCGTTGCTACACACTCGGTGCCCTTGGCGGCCGAAGGAGCCGCTGGGAGAGGGTCGGATCGAGCCAGCCCAACATCCCCTGTGGAAAGGGGGTCGACGCCAGCGGGGTCGGAATGAGCCGACTCATGTCCGCCGCGGCGGCCATTGCTCGGGCTCGGCGGCTCCCTGTGGTCGCACCCTAGGACCCAATCACGAGCACAGCCCCCATCGTGTGGGCCATCTCATCCAAACTCTGGAAGCCACGCCCGGCGTGCTCCCCCTCATCCGTCCCACCCTCCTCGATGAAGATGGGATTCCTCGAGCAGCCCGCCGCGCTGCTTTCGCCTCCTAGGGAGGGGTCGACGAAGCCTGGATCGGACCCCTCCAAATGGACGCTGAGCTCTTTCTCGTCTGAGTCGGAGAGGGGGGTCTGGCTGCGTTCCTCACAGAGACGGTTCTCCGCCCGCTTCGCCTTCTTCCTCTCCTTCTCGGTGTGGCGAGCCTCAGAGGCGGCCACGTTCGCCGCCCGCTGAGCCACCGTGCGGGGGAGGGGCACCGGATCTTTCTTCAGAGGCAGACTCGGGGGCTAGAGCAGTGGAAACACGTCAGGAATGGCTCTGGGATGAACGAAAGGGAAAATCTAAACAATCAGATACTCACAAAGATCACGGCGTCGGCGTCCGGCCTCATCGGGGGCTAGCCTGGGACGGGCGATTCCAGGGGCACCAGTGTGCCAGCAGCATTCTTCGGCGCCGCTAGCAGACTCCGGAGGCGATGGGTGGCGGCGGCGGCCGAAAATGGCCCTCCCCTGAGCACCGTGCCCATGGGGTCGGAGCCGGCCACCATCCCCCACAGCGGGAGACGGCGCGACATCAGCGGCGCCACCCCTCACCGGAGCCAAGCATCCACAATGCCGGCCCCAGTTAGGCCACGGTGCCGCCGGATCTTGATGGCTTCCAGGTGATGCTCGAGTTTCTTGATCTCCTTCGCGTTCACCCCGACGCGCCATTTCAGCGGGCGGTCAGGGAACGAAACGTCAGAGAAATCAGGGAGCGGCGCCGTCTCCGAGTTCTTAAGATAGAACCACCCGGAGTACCACCCTCGGTTCGACGTGGACGTCTTCACATCCACGTAGAACTTAGCACGCTTCCCACGGGGAGCGATGCAGGCACATCCCGCGAGGAGATCAAGCTCTGGCACACCGTCCTTCTCCTTAGCCCACCGCTTCACCAGCTGCGCAGAGAAGAAGAAATTCCACAGCCCATAGTACGGCGGGATCCCCAGGTATCCCTCACACAGAGCAACAAACACCGCCATATGCAAGATCCCATTGGGATTTAGATGGTGGAGCTCGACGCCGTAGTGATGCAGAATCCCGTGAACGAAGTCATGAACGGGGATACCGAGCCCCTGCTCATGAAAAGCCGTGAAGGAGACGATGTACCCCATCGGCGGCCAAGGTGAGTCATCCTCTAGAGGGAGAATCCACTCCCCCACCTCCGTCAAGGACGGCAGGACGCCCCCGCCACAAGGCGCTCCATCTCCGGCACCGTCAGGTTGCTGCGCGGCCATGGGAGCACACCTCCGCTCGCCATCGAGGTGAGAAGTGGGCCGTGGGAGGATGAGAACACAAATGGTGGCAGCGGCGGAGGAAGGAGCAAGCGAGGCAGAAAGAAGGCTCGGGGGCTTTTCTGGCTGTGAAACGGAGATGCACAGTGCGTCTGAGAAAAACCCTCTTCCTTTCTCTCGAAGCCTTAAAAGGAGAACCAACTGCCCGTTGCGTTGCTCTTGGAGACGTGGGTGATGTGCTCCGGGCCCACACGAGGGCAGATAGACACGCGTCCGTTTTCTAAGCGCGTTAACTCCTCTCAGGGGCGTGCGGCGGTCAGCCCGCGCGTGCCAACGGTTCCATCCTGTCCCATCGGAGTTACAGTGGCGTCCGTCCCGGAGTGACCCCTCGGATAAACTTGGGTCCTGTTGGTATATTTAACGCACACAGAATGATCAAGAGATAAATCCGCAAGCGCACGGATACCGCTGTAGCTTTCACCTAAGAGTATTCCAAGGTATCGAATTTCCACGAGGAACATGAAGTGATCTAGTAACGAATCAAGTGCGACCAAGGAATGAAAAGATAAATATGATAGAAAAGATAAATATTTTTGGTGGGTAGAGAGGGGCTATCTAAGGTGATCTAGATAACTAAGAATCAAACTCACGATACTTGTCTACTTTGGAGCAACAGTACCTTTCCAACTCTCGAATAAGACTAGGAAGAAAGTAGTGGGGAAGGCTGCCAAAAGCTCTCTGAAACACTAACTCCGACGTGGTGGAATACGAAGACCAACAAAGATGTCACCTCCGAAGGCTACCACAACTAACCGTAAGAATTAGGCGCAACCTCAGGTAAACTCTAGCCTAGACACCACGTCTACGCTATCGATTACTACTCTAACTACGCGCAATAACTAGAGCACTCAATACGAGCTAAGATCCCGTAAAGTAAGAACAAAACTTAATTAAATAGAAAACTTAAGAGTTACCAACTGAAGAACTTGAAGAAGATTCGTCTCCATAGAGGTACAAAGTTGAGGAAGATCCGTCAAGCCAGCTCCTCATCTACTGTCTCCTCTCCTCTCTCCCTATTTTCTACTTTACAAGAGCTTTGGAGATGAGAGTCTATCCATTCGAGGGACGCCTCTACATCTCCATAATATGGTGCCTTAAACTATGGGGTCTACCTCTTTATTTATATCCTAGAAAAGCCTTCCACCTCTTACGAACAGGCGATGTGGGACTATTCTTTTATCGTTTGCTTGTTGGGCCAAACCGACTTTGGCAACGGTGAGTTGTGAACCCTAAGGAGGTAGGAGGCCACCCGTCAAGCGGGCCCCGATTGGGCTCGGAGGGCGCCGGCCGGCCCCTGGGGTGGGGGCGGGGCGGCCCCACCCTATAGCAAGTGGGCCCCACCTTCGGTACGTCGCCTTCTGGTGCCTTCTAGAGTCTTCTAGCGTCGGTTTCGGTGTAAAATTGATATCTTTTGACCCTGGACTCCGAATATAGCAAATGATATGTCCGTTTCGATCGTCTCGACGAGCCCGTCACAATGGTGTAGTCCAATTCATCATTTAAGATACTTTTATTCTATGTAAAATTAGATACACCTGCAAAACAATCGAGAACAACACAACTCATGGAACTCGTTAGATTTAAACCCTACACTATACTTTATGATTCTTTTCATGTTAATTCATGCAATAATTGATGGTATAAAATAGGCATTAAGGACCATCAATAGGTCCCGCATTGACCACTAAGAAAACGGGGCGGCGCGCCTACGACACAGGCCTACGACGGAGGTCGTAATCATGAAGCCGGGGCCGACTGGATTTGATGAGACATGTTTGTCCGTTCCTAGACCCTCAGTGAAGAAAACCCTAACCAAGTACGGTTCTACTGTTTGCTGAAGAACAAGAAAACCCCAACGAAAAAGGGGTCCGCTCGATCAATCGCTCTAGTGGCTCGAACACCACAAAGATCAAAGACAACGAAAACAAACTTTGACAGATGATTGAGAGTGAGCACTTGTTCATTAAGCTACTAATTACAGACTGAGATAATGCCTCGAAGGCAAACCTAAAAACAAAATGCCGTCCCAGCGGCGTCGAACAAAAGCCCATGGCATGACTACCCTATGCCCACAACCATCGCCGGCGCCAACATGGAAAGGATCATGAAGGCGCAGGCGCCCACCCGCCCCGCTGGCGTGCGGGTACATGTCCTCCAAGAAGACAATGGAGATCAAACCAGAGAACGCCCGGCCACCGATGGGACGTCGTGGCGAGCCATGCCAACCGGGAAGGCCCCACGGCACCTCGGGGCTGTCGTGGATCACCTCCTCCGCCGTCACCACCTCGCGGCAGCGCCGACGGCGCCTCGCATCTTGGCGCACTGTGTGCTCCAGTCCCCGAGGCGCTCACCCTCGGGGAGCTCGATGTAGCCCCGGAGGTCGACGCGGGAGCGGCGGTGCGCTATCGCTAACGCTGAGGCCGCCCCGCGGCGGACGCCGTGAGATGTCACGCCGCTGACGCGAATGAGTACGCTGCTCACCGCTCCACCGGGTTGGCGCCGGGAGCCGGACGTAGGCCACAATGGCCTCGGCCGCCGGGCGCATGACTTGGAGCTCGGCCGTGAGCTCCGCCACGCTCGTCCTACTCCTCCTCAGGTTGGCGCGCGCATCCTCCGCCTCCTCCTCCGCGGGTCAATGATGACAACGCGCGGAGGCGGGCGCGGGAGCTCTTCCATGGTCTCCGGCCTCTCGCCGGCCTCGACACCCCCGGCCGGCCCCACGGCATCGCCGGCCGCGGGGAGGCGGCGGGGAGCCAAGACGCAGTGAGATCACCCCGTGAGAATGAACATTCAGCAAAAGATGAGAAAAACCCTTCTCCATCGCAGAGACTGAGATTAAAGAAAAACCCTCTTCCCATCGCGAGCATTGCACTTACCAGGGGATGCGGCCGCCGGCCACGCGTGGGGGGCTCCTCCGACAAGCCCCCTCCGCTGGCGCTTCCCACGATCCATCACTCTCCTCGTCTTTCTTGCTTTCTCGGCGACGGCCGGCGGCTGGGAGAAGGAGGAGAGAAGTGCTAGATGGTTGTAGTGTGGAGTGAAGGTGGAGGAGAGGGTGACTGGATCTATCCACACACACTGCGCCCTCCTTAAATAGATGGCCGACGCCCGTGTGGATCTGAAAAAACACCTCTTAGCGTTCCACGTCACCCATCATTGCGATCGTAGCATCGTGCGCGTAGTGGAGGGAATCAAACCGCCGAGTCGAGCGCCCCGAGGAGTCATTAACCTGGGGCCACGAAGCCTCTCGACGCTCCAGTCTCGGGCGTCGAAAAGGGATGGGAGCAAAGACTATAATGCCCTCACGATAAAATGGAGAGTCGCGTTCGTACAAAATGGTACTGTTCGGCCTTCTCTCGCCAAGTGCTGCCACAACTACGCTCTCTGAGCCTCTGCGCGAGTGTACCACTCGTGCAGAAGGCTCGGGGGCTACACCCGGCAGGTGCGCTCGCGCACACCCACCTGGGGAAGAAGAACCACGATTACGCTTTCTGAGCCTCTGCACGAGTATACCATTCCTGTAGAAGGCTCGGGGGCTACACCCAGCGGGTGCGCTCGCGCGCACCCACCTAGAGGCAAAATACTCAGCAAAACCCTCTGTGTTTTCCTTGGCAGAACCAGTCCAGCATGAAGAGGAACACCCAGTTCCGCTCCATGCTTAGGGGCTACTGTCGAGGGTCAAAACCACGGCCCTCTAACGACCGAGATAAAGCAACTTTCAAAAGCAAAATACTATGCCAGATCAAAGTCCTCACGGCTCAGCCTACGGCGCAAAGCCTAAAGCATTTCTGGCCCAGCCACAGCGATCAGCCAAGGCCCACAGGATAAAACCATCACTGAGGGATCGAGCCCCCAGACAAACTCCGATTTGCCCGACCCCAACCCACCGCCGGGGGGGAGGGTCGGAGTCTGACCCCGTCCTAGCAAATAGAGCCAGGATACGCCGTGCGATTCACGCCAAGTCGTGCAACAACCTTTGCCGCAGTTCCTGTAGCGGTCACGGGGATCGGGAGGTATACTCTTTGGTAGAAGGGGACGGGCCGCCAAGTAACCCGGGGACATTTCGTTGCTCCCACGCCTCCTACGGCCCGAGTGCGGTGCCGACCCCCGTCTCGACCGGTGCGTATGGAAGCCCTGTGTATGCGTTCCCGTTGGGAGCACCGGCTCCCGTACCACCCCATGACAGTTCGACCCAACCGGTACGGTTAATGGAGCACCGCTCATACCGACACCGTGGCCAAAGTACCGGACAATGATCGAGCCAAGACACGCTCTGCAGGATAAACCAGGCGCGACAGGAATCAACCCTGCACACCTGGCGACTCCACGGCCGGCTCCCTATAGGTCAGCATTTGACCTGAGAGTACCTACAGTCAACTAGACCACATAACCCCATTCGGGCATAGCCCTGCTTACCTGAAAGGGCTACAAGGCCTAGAGGAGGGACCATGACGTCTGCTACAGTGCCCGCGGCACTTCCAGGAATATCCTGACCCTTGTAGGCCACGCCTCCACGCTTACTACACGCGCATGCCCTCTCCTGTGAGCCTCACCTTGAACTATAAAAGGGAGAACTTGGGCCCCTGAGCACGTGTGTCCACCACCCGATTCACACCACACACACAACACAACCACTACGAACCTAGATTTCACTCCGAGACTTGGGGGTCTATCCCTCTCTTGACCCCTCTTGTACTGCCCCATACAAGCTCCTGGGTAACACGACACCGCTCTCACTAGACGTAGGGTAAATTGCCCGAATCAGTATACATCATCGTGTCCACTCGGGAAACCATCTCGAGGATAAGTGTGCTCTCTTTCGATTACTCGTTGGTGTCCATTCTTGACACCGACACTATCTCCACACCTATGAGCTCCACATAAGCTTTAGATGTAGGTTGAGATAAAGGCATAAGCTTCATTGCCTTGGTGAGGAATCCAAAAATACCACATACATGAGAGATTTGAGAGTGTCATACAATGAAGCTCTGAGCTTTATTTTGAAAATCTACAAAAACTCCAGAGAATTGGTTTAACAAACGAGCTTGAGACATAGTGCTTGACTTGATCTTTCTATCTTTCAACTGCTCATGACCAAAAGAGAAGGATGTTAAGCTCCATGGTTAAAGGTAATATGGGTAAGTGTGAAAGTCAGAATGGTTCACTCTAAGACTAAGGGAAATTTTTATCTGAAAGCATGTGTGCTCTTGAGAAATTGATATTGCAGCAACTCCTGATCCATCTAAGAGAGTGGTTTGCTAAGGGACTAGCAAAGGTTAAGCTTGGGGGAGTGGTTGACGGCCATTATTGCATAATTTTATCCGCCAACTAGCCTTGAAAAGAAGATAATTGAGAACACTAAACTAGACATAGGACTTACACTGACCGAATTCCACGAGTTTTGGTGTTTCATTATTTCTGCAGGCATAAACCAGAAAAGACACAACATAAGAGCTTATCAGAGCAAGAAAATGGAAAACAGACTCCACGGCGCTGTAGGAAGGTTCTAGAAGGAACGAGGAAGGCACCACGCCGAGCCGGAGGCCGGAGGAGACCAGGCCAGACTGGCCGTGCAGGTCCTGACCGGCCGGTCTGGGCCAGGCTTCCCTCGGGGCCCGGTTCGTCCGGTTCGCTCCACCGCCTTTTGAAGATCAATCTCAGTCACCCGTCAATGTCGGTTTGATCCGATGGCTCACGATTATCGCCCAGGGCTATAAAAGGAGAAGCACCCCCTAGGAGGAGAGGCCCCTCTTGAGAGAGAGCAAAGGGTTCCATCCTCAGAGAATTAGATTAGAACTCCAATACTTCAATTTCTAGTTAGGCATTAGCTAGTAAGGTTTCAGTAGAGTTGAGCTACGCTCAGGATTCTAGAGTTGTCATCCAGGAGGCTGGTATAGCTTTGTATCTCTCATTATTTATGACTTTATTCTTAATTATTATGTTTCAGTTTATTAAGCTCCTAGTTTATTCAAGTGTTTTGCTTGATATAGTATTGATTGATGATGAATTATTTCATATGATTGTAAAGTGCTTAGCTCATTACTCGAGTGGGTTAAGTGGTAGTAATTATGCAAGAATGGTGCTTAGATATGCTCTACCTATGAATGCACCTTGTAGGCTGGGTTCGGTGGTCGATCGTGGGTGTGATGTTCCTGTTGAGTCCTATGTATTTCATCCCCCGTCTATAATATTAGCAGAGCGCTATTACGAAGGAGGACAGTGTTCTATTCACAAACCTCCCTAGTGATGTTCCTTGTGAGTAATTTAGAGTCATCAATACTATAGATAAAAGTAATATGCTAGAGTAGATGCAAAGACATAGTAATTCTGACACTACATAGGAATTCAATCTCTTAACTAATCTCCTGTTTTTGCCTTGCTACATTAGAGAGTTTCTATTTCTATCTCTGAGTGATTTATCGTTGCCCTACACTTATCATATACATATCTATGTGGCTTACCCCTGTATAAGTATGTCCTTGTCATGTGGATTCTATCTAAGTATGTATACACATCAATATTCTCTAGCTGTCCTTTCCAATAGGATTAAATAAATTCGACAATTGGGTTCACTCCCAATAAAATGCTACAATAGTATTTTATTTGTGCGCTTGCGGATACTCATTTATATTTAAGATAGTTGCATGATTCAATACCACACCTCTTATGTCGCTGCTAGGGATGACAACTCGGTGTAATTGCAATGTGGCTTAAGAGGTGTCAACACTAACCCTAATTAACAAACCTCTAATTACTAACTTAATTAATCAACAAACCTTAGGTACAGGAAATAATAACTAATCCTAATTAAAAAACCTTTAATTACTAACTTAATTAAATAACAAACCCTAAGTACGTAAAATAATAACTAACCCTAATTAACAAACCTTTAATTACTAACTTAATTAATCCACCTTAGGTATAGGAAATAATAACTAACCCTAATTAAAAAAACCTTTAATTACTAACTCAATTAAATAACAAACCCTAAGTACATGAAATAATAGCTAACCCTAATTAACAAACCATTAATTATTAACTTAATTAATTCGCAAACCCTAAGTATAGGAAATAATAACTAACCCTAATTAAGAAACCTTTAATTACTAACTTAATTAAATAATAGACCCTAAGAATGGGAAATAATAACTAACCCTCATTAAGAAACCTTTAATTACTAACTTAATTAAATAACAAACCCTAAGTATAGGAAATAATAACTAACCCTAATTACTTAATTAATTCACAAACCCTAAGTATAGAAAATAATAACTAACCCTAATTAAGAAACCTTTAATTACTAACTTAATTAATTCACAAACCCTATGTACATAAAATAATAACTAACCCTAATTAATAAACCTTTAATTACTAACTTAATTAATCAACAAACCTTAGGCATAGGAAATAATAACTAACTCTAATTAACAAACCTTTAATTACTAACTTACTTAAATAACAAACCCTAAGCAAGTAAATATAATTTTGGTATAAATTGAAAAATTAATTATACAGGCGGCTTTTTAATCACAACCACGTATACAAATACATTAGCACAGACAGCTGCCTTAGAGGGCCGCCTGTACAAATAGATTAGTACAGATGCCGGTCAACCCAGAGCTACTGTACTAATCATTTGTACGGGCGGGGGTCAATGTGGCCCGCCAGTGTAAATCAGCTCGTATATAAAGTCGAGCGCGCGGGACGCGAAATTTTCTAAGTCAGGTGGCGCGCGATTGATGAAACTGACGCCGGCAGGCTGTCCAAATCCACCGCCGTGCCACCACCTCTCGCCGCACTGCCGCCGCGGGCCTCCCGCCGGACCGCCGCGCCACCACCTCGCGCGCCTCGCCCGCGAGCTGCTGCGCCGACGGACCGCCGCCCGCCAGACGCCGCCCCACCGAAGCGCCGCCACCTTCCTCCGACGGCCTCGCAGCGCCGCCGTGACCTCCTGCCGGCCCGCCGTGACCGTGAGCGCCGTCGGTCCGCCGCGCCTTCTCCCTCCCGGGCGCCGCGACCACCGCCGCAAGAAACGTGAGCCGCCGCCGCCCCCCCCGCCGCCCGCCGGCCGCCTGCCAGGCGGCCGGTGTGGGCCTTGCTGTGCCCTATTGGGCTGGCAGGCCGCTCGGGCCGGGCCGGTGGGCTTTTTTTTTCTTTTTTGTTAATTAATTATTAGTATTAGTATTTATTGTTTTAAACCATTAATTAGTAATTAATTAGGGTTTATTAATTAGTGTGTTAATTAGGGTTTCCTATTTAATGTTTATTAATTAGGGCTTGCATAGTCTTTGTTAATTAGGTTTATAATTAGTGTTAGTTAATTAGGTTTGTAAATTTGGGATTGTTAGTAATAATTAGTAATATTTTTGTTAGGGTTTGTTAATTAATTTAGTTAGTAATTAAAGGTTTTGTTGATTACGATTAGTTCTTATTTCCTATACCTAAGGTTTGTGAATTAGTTTAGTTAGTAATTAGAGGTTTGTTATTTAGGGTTAGTTATTATTTCATGTGTACTTAGGGTTTGTGAAATAATTTAGTTAGTAATTAAAGGTTTGTTAATAATTAATTAGCAATGTTTTTGTTAGGGTTTGTTAATAATATTTAGTAATGTTTTTTTGTTAGGGTTTCTAAATAATAGGTTTGCTAATTAGTCTATGTAATTAGAGTATATACTTGTATTCTATGTTTATACTTTTATTCCATGTTTATACTTGTATTTCATGCAGATAAGTACTCCATTAAATGCTGAGCAGGCCGATGCCCAGATAGATACACCAGGATCTGACCCCTCTGAATCCGAACCTTAGAGGAGCCCGAGCGTATCACCACGTGAATCCCCTAGAGCTAAGAAGGCCCGTCTTGAGTTAGAACATGATCCTAATTATGAGCCTAAAGGTGATCCAGATGATGATGAGGTATATATGGAAGTAGAGTGTCTATACGAGATAATAATGCATGTGTATGTATGTACCTAATAATTGAATTGACAGGAGGTGTTCTCTCAAGTTGTTGCCGAAATGGAGGCTGAAGAATAAGATGTTCAGAAGGACATGGCGCTTCAAACGACCGGGACATCCTCTGAGCCAAGAAGTACAAAGAAAAAGAGTGATCGGGCACGAGGAGATAGAGGGAGGAATAGATTTCCAGAAGAAGTTTATAGGATTACAGAGGTTAGTCCGAGCGGAAAGCCCTTAGCACCTCTAGAGGCGCTACCCAAATTTAGGGCCGTAATTGGATTTTTAGTAAAGGAAGAATTTGATATCACCTAGAGTGATTGGAGTATGGTGCCTGAAGGAAAGAGGACCCGTTGCTGGACTCGATTGTGCACTAAGTTTATTTTCTCGGAGGGTGCAGAAGTGTTGGTCAAGGGTCATGTCATGAAGCAGTTAGCAATATCATTTCGAGGCTATAGGCACGGTATAAATAAAAAGTGGCTGCTGAAGGGGTGGGACCCGATGAAGCGGTACCCTATCACAGCGGAACAGTGGGCACGTTTTCACGTCATGAAAGACTCTGACGATTCCAAGGCTAAGAGCAGAGCCACCTCTAAACTTGCGAAGAAGAACAAGTACCACCACCACCTCGGCACTGGTGGTTACAAGGCCAAGATTCCTAAATGGAGGGTAGAAGATGAAGCAAAGAGGAGAGAAGGCCAGTTGGCATTGACCAATATAGTGCCTAAAAGAAGTGTGAATTGGCTTCGCGCTTGGAAGGCAAACACTAAGAGCGATGAGATCTCCTATCCCGATGAGACCAAGCCAGTGGCTGAGAAGGTTTTAGAAGCAATAAACCTAGAAAAGACAGGTGCCTTCAAGTCACAGAGAGAGAGAGGGACAGCCTTACCCATGCTCTAGGTAACCATTTTTTCCATTTTATTCGAGTAAAATAGAAATCGACACTGACATGAAAGATAAAGTTGTAGGTAACCTCGAGCATCCAGGCCGTGTACGGGGTGTCTCATCTAGAACTAGCTGGAAAGAAGGATTTAGGAAGAGTGGAAAGGCATGTATAAGAAAAGAGAATGACATAAGGAGCATATGAAGGATTTTTTTGAGCAGCAGGCCGCCAAAAAGTTTAGGGACTTGATGGAAGACTTCATTAAAAATCCTGATCCTGAAGTGATGAAGCAGTTAGTGGAAGCAGTGTCTGCTCAACAGATGTCATCACAAGCTCCTTTGTATATGCAGCTTGTCCCAGCTCAACCCTTGGATAGCCAAGAGATGGCCACACAATCTATGCCCTTTCCAAGCAGTACAGCGTCAACAATAAATCAGGACCATTATCCAGTTGACGATATTGATAAAACTTGGCCTTACTCCTTGGTAATTGGATATGGCCTTAGGAATCAGCATACAAAGCAAGTGGCCACAGGCAATGCTATCCCTGGACGTAGTTTCCATGGTGTCGAGATGCAAGATATATACTGCAGGGTGGAAGTGTTGACGGTCGAGAGTAGATATGAAGATGACTTTATCGACATCCCGACCTCTAAGGGTATAGAGAAGCTTGGACAAGCAATCAACAACTTCATACAATGGCCGAGACGGTACGTAAGGTTGATTGATCCACCAACGGCACCCTCTCCACCAGTGCATCAACCATCCCGAGAGGCCAAAACAATTCAACAACCAGCATCACCAATGCATGCTCTAGCATCCCCGCACATTTATGAGCCACCGTCGTCATCTCCAATACAGATCTGACATTCTCGCTAGATGAGCTCGAGGGGCCAGCCAAGAACATGCTTGAGCAGCAGACTCCACCAGCCAAGAAGGACACAACACTGGAGAAGGAGGTTGAGCAAACTCCCCCGACACCACTAAAGCAGAAGGAAGATGAGCAAACTCCCCCACCACCACCAAAGCAGAAGGAAGCTAAGCAAACTCCCTCACAAGCACCAGCCTCTAAGAAGGCGAATAAAATTCCAATTCTAAAATTGGTTTCTCCCTATGAGCCAAAAAAGGGAAAAGCAGTAGGCATAGCTCTATTTCTGAAAGGACTTGGAAAGCAGCGGACGGCATGAGTCATTGAGCTCGAACCGTCACAGAATAAGGAAGCCGTCGGCCAAGCAACAGAAGCCGTGCCACCAACAACGGAAGCCCCAAGTGGCGTTGTACATGTCGAACGGCCATCAAGTACACCATTGACCTTAAAGGATATAAGAAAGCCAACGATTGATGATTATGTCAATTTCTCCAGTAACTATGTACCCGGAAGGGCTATGCTGGAATGGACGGTGCTTGAAAAGGGTCAATGGACGATAAAAAGTTTTATGACTGGTACATGAGAGCAGTGAATGCTGGCCTGCATGTAGTTAGTGTTAATATACCAGCCAGACGTGTTTGCTACTGGGCGAGGGATAAAAGCGGGGCATTTGTTACCTTCGAGGACATGCACTTCTTTGTTGAACTATAGGCGGCTTGACGTCCAACTCATAACAATCTGGTGCCTGTAAGTATCACTTATGCACACACATTGTTATTATTAAATATAGACTGTGATAAACTCTAATATGTGGATGTTGTCTGTAGTTTGTAAGATCATGAGCAGAGATCATTATCTGTAGGATCAATGGTCGGTTACCTGAGTCCAATCAAGTTATAAGAAAATATGCACAAATTTATACTAACAAATGAAGAAAGAGCCAAGATAGAGAAGGACAAAATATCAGAAGCAGTTGCAGAAGCTATAAAAGAATTACAAAGAAAATACAAGGACGATTATGCCCTCTATCTCGGTAGAGCAATGCTGAGATATAAGTACAGAGATTTCATATTGGCACCCTAAAACTTTAGATAAGCGTGACCCTATACGTACTTCAAATTAACATGTTAACCCTAAGTACATGTGTCGCTTACTCATTTATTCATGCAGTGACCATGGGATTATTTTTTATATTTATCCATTCGAAGGGAAGGTTCTTGTCCTAGACTCCTTACATTTTTCTCCCGAGTCATATCAACCATTCTTGGTTCAATTAGAAAGGTGAGCCAACATGCGACCACATTCGTACTTATATGAATTAGAGCTTCTAAATAACTTTAGTGTTTTATATTCGATATCTATAGGGCATGGCGGTTTTATAAGAAACAAAAAGGACTGGTCAACGCCGCCCGCTCAGATCCTAGGGTGCCATTGATGATACAACACCATTATCCGGTAAGTTGTCCGAACATATATCATCATATAAATAATACACAAGGCATGAAAGTTTTAGAATAATCTTTTGCTCATTACATAGTGCCACAAGCAACCACCTGGATCGGTCTATTGTGGATACTATGTGTGTGAGTTTATAAGGCAGTGGAGACGATACACCAGGGACAAAAATATGGTAAATAATATCTATGTATGTAGTTTTCTCATTAAAGTTGTAAATGTTAATATTGGACATGTGTCAATGATTCTTTTAAACTTTGTTTCCAGCCGAGAAAGAAAGGAAAGGACGTGCCCTTTACACCAACGACTATGGAAAATATAGTAGCAAACTTGTGTGGTTTTATTATGAGAGAAATAATTCCAAGTGATGGAGCATATTTTGATGAAGCGGGCGATTTAGCAAGTAAAAAACTTGTGCGGTTCTAATTTTCACAAGCGGCTCACTCCCCGTCGCCTGTACTGTGGGCCGATTAGTACTGACCCTTGGTATAGGCGGTTGGTGTGACCGCCTGTGTAAATGCCTCTACCACCACCTATACAAACTATTTCTGTACCAGTGTACACTCGGCCGTCCACAGTCAGCCACCGACCTCACACCTGCAGATCGATCTCATAAACTGAGGGAGGCAGCACATATTGTCACTGAGGGACGCACCAGCGTGAGGCACAGGTGCCACAGAACGACTACCAAGTCTCAGTCAGATCCCTCAGGGCTGAAATGGATGCAACTTCAGCCTCTCCAATACTTGTTCTTATCCCAGATAGAAAGAATACATCTATATATATCCACCTAGAATGTATATCTATAATATTAAAAAGCTAAAATTTTGGTCTATTTTTTTATCCATCTCTCTCCCTTATATTTTAGTCTATCTCTTTATAACCCTTATATTTTATATAACATATGGACACATGTTTATGGTAACTTGAATAGCTACCAATCGTAATTCAAATATATTTCTTAGAAGAAATTAGAACCAAGAGAGGGGACCAGAAAAAAAAAAACTAATGGCAAACCAATCACACGTATTGGGGAAGAAATGGGAAACAAGTGCAGAGCCAAACAAAAAAAAAATGGAACAGGAAATCAAAACGAGAGAGGTGAAGAAAAAACAGAAAGAAAAACGTAAAGGAAAAGGAACAGGAACGAAAACCAAAAAGACAAAGAGATGAGTTAAAATCTAGCAAATGAAAAATGAAAAATAAAAAGAAAAATAGAAACAAAAACAGAAAACATAAGAAAACAAAGTGATGTAGATGTGGTCCGATCTTCTGATAGGTATGATAAGTTCAATTGGTGGAGAATTTAACCTTCACAATCTAGGCTTCGAACAAAGTCTAAATCGTACTCCCACAAAAGTTACACCACTGCTCTCTTGGTTATCAACCACATTCGGTGCGATTAACCTCGCCGAGAAAGCTTTTGTGCAAGTAGATCAAGAACACAAGCAAGACCATAATAAACGTGATCTCAAATTGCAAGTATAAATGAAGTGTATAAGTCGGATAAGAGGTACATATCTTGATTCAAAGGGAGTAGTAGACACAGGCAAACAAGATCATGAATAGGGGCACTGGTTCACATCAGTCAATCTTAGCGATATAAGTGCACTAGAGAATGGATTCCAAATAGTTGGTTGCGCCACCAGTCCAATTTAAACAGCAAGTATACGTGGCACCAATAGAAGTTCCGATGGAAGTGCAGTAGACACTTCCGATGCTATTGCAGATGCTGCAGTCAACCAATAGAGGTTAGTTTCTTGTGGGAAGGCTATAAATATCACCCCTCAAACTGACCTTTTGGAGAGTTTAGGAGCTGAACATATCAAGGAAAACATATCAAGGCAGTTGAGGCTCATCTTTAGTGTCCTTGCCACCATATCTGTTTAAGAAAATATAAAGTTATTAGCATTAGTACTTTGCAAAGTGCTTAGACTTGTTAGATATTATATTGAAGCTTTGCGCTAGTTAGGCTTAGTGTTTAGTGAAGTTTGCGTCTCTTGCCACCTTGTGTTTGTACATACCATTTCTTGTACATTAGGGGTTTTGTAGTCTAGTGAGATCGCACCAAAGCAATTGTAGTGTGGTTTGGGCGACGGGAATGTGTGACCAACGGTGGTTTGGGCGAAAACATGATAGTGATTCAGGGAGCTATCTATGAGAAATCCACCATGGAGGCCTTATTAGATATGTGTTCAATATGTGTATAGTTTGATTACGCTATGACTTGAGTTGCATTAGAGACTAGGTTAGAGTTGAAGTCGCCTATGGAGCCATAAGTATAGGACAACCCCTGTTGTAATTATAAGATGACTTTGTGGCTAGTTTGGGATGTAGCAAGGCCGTGGATGAGAATGTCCAGATATTGGTGTAATTGTTTTTATGGAGATAAATGCTTGTAGTCATGCCTTATGCCCCGATGATGTAGGCATATCCCTGAACCTTGTTAAAAACATTGTGCCTTGGTGTTGTTGTCGTCCGTGTATTTTCTTCTATTCCAATTATGCTTCTGCATTTTTTGGTTAGTAGACCCAATCGGGTCTAGATCCAATCATACACTCTAATAAGTATCTAGTATCGGAGCCCATGGTTGAAAAACCTAGATAATCTTAGGGTTCGCATGGTTAGGAGAGCTCATTAACATCTCGGAGGTCACATAGATTGTGTGTGACTTGGGGCATTGGACTCGAGGTTGGAAGACATCTTTTTGGGGATCATGCAGGGACGTGTGTTGTGAATAGTTGGACCCCATGTGTGATCAAGACAAATGTTAGATTTAATTCAACATCAGTAATTAACGTCAAAGTAGCACAATGGTGGGGGCAATACTCACTTATCAGACTAGTCTTTTGGGTCAAGTTTTACCTAAGGCTTCGGAATGTTCTGGGCTCCAATGGACCTAAGCCTGAGGGGCTCTAGCCCGTGGGTATAGCGGGTTGGGCTAAATCCATTGCACACTTAACAGACCTATTTGCTCATGGTTCAGCAAGGACACCATGAATATAATCTAGCTTTAAACTTTCACATTGTATTGTGTACCTATGTTGTGCGCTTTACATTTCTAGTTTAGGTTGCTAAGTTAGTAATAGGATTGAAACCGAAGTTGCATAATTTTTTTGCGGTGTAACAACACTCAACGAAACCTACTTGCACACTTAGGTAGTTTAGTTGCCTAAGTCTTGATTAGTAGGAAATAGAGAGCCCAAGTTAGTTCAGATTTTTAAATTACCTAGTTCATTCTTCTTCTCTTAATCAGGTGTCACTATCCCTACACAACTAAAACCTGACAAGTGTACAGTGGAACACATTGACAAAAGGCGTAACTGACCGCATGAAAGATAGAGATAATGTCGTCAAACAAGGAATTTGGGAGTGTGCTGTGCTAAGGAATTCTTCATCTTAGAAGTGTCAAATAAGGTTTCTTAAAACACATAGATTGGTAACAGTAATTAACTAATTTATCAGTTTTTATTGTGCCCAATAATTGTGTCAGGAAATGAATAAAGAGAAAGCATACAATAACTTAATATAAGTAATTTTATTATAGTCTTAAACAATAACTAATCCTCTTATATATTTTCTATATTCTATCCCAGGAAAAACAAGCACTGATATAGACTTTTGTATTCTAATAACTTGCATGAGGTTTCCGTGTATATTTGAATATATGGCCGTTGAAAATTACGTTTCTTGACCTTGTCAAAACTAGAAAATAGTACATACATACTCTATTTCCCATTCACATCCATGCAAGAAACACAACTAATAACCAACAATAGGCTATAATAGTGGAGTCATATCATATGCTGCACGAGGTTCCTATGCAATTTATTTATACTCTATCAAATAACGTGTACACTGTACCGTGGGTTCAATAACAATCACCGAGCAACTGATTGTCCGACATGTATGTGTCACAGAGGCAACGTGTAGAGTTAGGACATGTATGATATCATGGACAAATTGTTAGCTAACTAATTTTAGCTTAAATTAGTTTTAGTGCATCTAAGTATAAGAGGGCTAGCCAATAGTTGGATTAATTTTTTAGCCATGTCTCTAACTAGTTCTTAACCAACTAACTAGCTAGCTACAACTAATTTAGGGTAATTTTTAGCTCACTGGTAACTAGTCATGTGTATCAAACATATTGTTAGTTTGTTTGGCAACATTAGGTAATGTATGTAGGCATGCTAAATAATTTTGAATAAAGCTAAATACATTGAAGAGTTATTTGACCGCTTCCATCGTGCAATTTGTCCACTAGTTGTGTGATCATTTGTTCTTGTCATATTATTGATGGTCGGTATCTACCAATTCTATCCGTCACGTAAGTATCGAAACGAACACGATTGAGATAACCAACATAGATATAGTCTTAACTGATAGAATTCCACAAGTTTTGGTGAATCAATATTTCTGCAGCACAAATGGAAAAGACGCAACCAACCGAGGATCCACATGTCAGAGTAAAATACAAGAAAGGATTGAATGGGAACACCAGAAGACTCTAGAAGACACGAGAAGCACCATGCCAAGACGGGGCCCGAGAGGACAACTGTCTTCTTAGGTTAGTTTGTTATAGCCTTTGAGGTCGCATCTCCACCGCCCCTTAAGTTAGTTTGATCCAATGGCTCGTATTCATCACCTTAGACTATAAAATAAGGGCAACACCCCTAGGGGGAACCCTCTCTCATTCATATCAGCGGCATCCTAATTCAGAAGTTAGATCATCAGCCAAAAATTCTAAATTCCATAGAGCTCTATAGCTAGGGTCTAGCTAGCTAGTTAGGACTAGAGAGAGGCAAGCACTACTTGAATTCCTGATCCAGTCAAGATCATGGTGTCGGTGTCAAGAATGGACACCAACGAGTAATCGAAAGAGAGCACACTTATCCTCGAGATGATTCCCCGAGTGGACACGATGATGTATACTGGTTCGGGCAATTTACCCTACGTCCAGTGAGAGCGGAGTCGTATTACTCAGGAGCTTATATGGGGCAGTACAAGAGGGGTCGAGAGAGGGATAGGCTCCCAAGTCTCGGAGTGAAAACTAGGTTCGTGGTGGTTTGTATCGTATGTGTAGTGTGAATCAGGTGGTGGACACACGTGCTCAGGGGCCCAAGTCCTTACTTTTATAGTTCAAGGGGAGGCTCATAGGAAAGGGCATGAGCATGTAGTAAGTGTGGAGGCGTGGCCTACAAGAGTTGGGACATTCTCGGAAGCACCGCGGATACTGTAGCAGACGTCATCGTCCTTCCTGCTGGCCTCGTAGCCCTTTCAGGTAAGCAGGGCTATACCTGAACGGGGTTGTGCAGCTTAGTTGACTGTGGGTACTCCGGGTCAAGTGTTGGCCTGTAGGGAGCTGGCCGTGGAGTCGCCAGGCGTGCAGGGTTGATTCCTGACGCGCCTGTTTTGCCTTGCAGAAATGCAGCTTGGCTTGGGCGTCGTCTGGTACGTTGGCCACGGTGTCGGTACGAGCGGCGCTCCTTTATCCGTACCGGTCGGGTCGAACTGTCACGGGGTGGTACGGGGTTCGGCGCTCCCGACGGGGATGCATACACGGGGCTCTCACACGTACCCGGATAGTACAGGGATCAGCATCGCTCCTATCAGATTGGAGGCGTAGGAGCAACGAAATATCCCGGGGTTACTTGGCACCCCGTCCCCTATTGCCGAAAGGGATATGGTGCATCCCCGTGACCGCTACGGAACTGTGCGGCGCTGTCGTCTGACTTGGTGGGAATCTGCATGGCTCGTCCTGGCTCTGCCTGCTGGGACAGGGTCAGACCCGACCCCCTCCGCGACGGGTAGGGGTCGGGCGAATCGGAGCTCGCCCGGGGGGCGATCCCCGGATGATGGTATTACCTCGCAGGCCTTAGCTGGTTGTTGTTGTTGGGCCAGGAATGCTTTTGGCTTCACACCGTGGGCTGGGCCGTGAGCATCTTGATCTGGCGTGGTATTTTGTTTTTGAAAGTCATTTTATCCCGGTCCTTAAAGGGCCATGGTTTTGACCCTCGACACATGGCTTGGTATATGTCTTACCTCCTCTCGTCTTTGTATTCTCTCATATGAATTCTATGGTTGCTCCAATTGAATTGACCTTGTTCATCATGTCTTTATTCATAGTTGTTGTGTTCTTTGTCTACTTTGGTTATATGCTTAGTATAGCTAGATCATCATCATACTTGTTCATAGGACCATATAGCACTCATCTAAATGTACACTAGTTGAGTGGTCGACATTGTGTAAGCATGGTTCTTATACGTTGGTAGATCGTAGGTGTGATGAACCCGTTGAGTCCTTTGCATTTACACCCGAGTGTAGGACTAGTAGGATGCGGTTGTGAAGGAAGAGCGAGCTATATTCTCAAACTTTCCTAGTAATATCCCTTATGGATGGATGTGGAGTTGATACTTAGCGATGACTATTAGGTGTACTTGCACTAATCATGGTTTGCATTGACATGTAATATCTCTTGATGTTTTGCTCTAGTGATATAGAAAGAAGTTTCTAATTGTTTGTGCTGATGATCTATACTTATCATTATTATCATTTATCTTGTGACTTACCCTTGTTATGACTAGATAAGGTCTAGATACACTCATGCATCATACATAAGTTATCCATCATATTCCTAGTTTACCGCATACACCTTCCTAGTGGTAAAACATAAATAATGATTCTAGATTTGTCAAATGCCCACTGGGGGTCAAGCTCTTCAACAGAATAAATGGGCCAACAAGGAAACATATGATGGGGGTTGTTGGTATAAATTAAATGTGCATAAAAAATATAAATATCTATAAGTGCACAGATATAATACCATTGTAGCACTTCACCATAAGGTTTTAAATATCGTATCCATAAGGAAACATGTGAGTATAACTCTTTGTCTAACCTAACCAGAGTAACAATCAAGACTAGATAGAGACAAGAGGAGATCACTAAAACTACCTTAATTCGAATCTTGGTAAACTATATCCTCTAATGTTCTAACATGGCCAGATAAACTTGAATATGAGTAGAAATCACAGTTCTCTCCTACCAGCATCTATAAGCCTACCAAACCTTCTAATGGGTGATGGACTGCAGAGGATTCAACAAAGTTATCCAGTCACCTTTGTGAGCTACCATCAACCAGAAAGATAGAGGATATTCACAAGTAATCTAGATCTAAGCACCGTGCTTACACCTATAGTTACTACCTCAATCTACAGCATCCTATAGACTAAAACACTCATACGAATTGTGAACTAGAAGAACAATATGAACTTAATGCTTACTTACATAGGAAGTTGATGATAAAAGAAATCTTAGAAGCAAATCCCGTGCCAAGGAACTTGATCCTAGAGAATACAGCCAAAGAGAAGCACTAGTAGCTGAACATCCTCCAAAACTCTACTCTCTAACTCCTCTCTCTAATTATAAAGACTAGATAGCTACTCAAAGAGGTAGATCCATTCATAGGGACCTCTCTCAACTGATCCAACTGGAGATAATGAATTAGGGTTATAGGAACGCCCTAGACAAGGGGCCAAGGGTCTCCTTATATAGCTCGGTGGGATGCATACAATCCCTTGGATCAAACTGACTTAACGTGTGGTGGATATGCACCCTTAGGCCCATCTTTGTCGTGGAGCCTTCTGGTACCTTCCAGAGTCCAATATTGTATGTTTTGTCATGGTTAAGCTTCGTCTTTTTATGCATTTTAATCTTCCTTTGTATGCTTTCTAGAATTAGCCTATAGAAAATATTAAATCACCAAAACTCATGGAAATTATTAGCTAAAACCCCTATCTTGCTATTGGTGATCTCTTTTATACATTCAGTTGATGGTGTAAACTAAATGTTTAATTACCATCAACAGGGGCCACAACAGCTGTCGTTGCCAACCCTGGGCTTGGCGTGGGTGCACGCACTTGAGGAGGGGGGCACGGCCGGTGCTGCCGCCATCACCGCCTTGCCATGTCATCTACAAGTTACCTAATATATTATTAGTTATTTCAGTAAATTAGAATAATTATGGAAGAAAAATCCATATTTGATAAGGATTCTTCTATCTTGGCTTGGAAAGTAAAGTCTAATAGGGACTATAAATACTAGGAAATTATATTCAATTAAGAAGCAATTAGGCAAACGTGCTCTCTCTCTATTCTCCAGCCACCACCTCTCTCCCTCCTCCCTCTCATGCATGCTCGCCGCATCTGCCTACACACCTCCACAACTCTACCCTAGGGCAGCGCTGCCCCATGACGCACCCATCGTCACCCTCCACCATCTACCCAGCCACCCTGCCACTTCTCTATTATAGGATTACTCTTACTTAAATGCTACAATGGTATATTATCTGTGCGCTTGTGGATACCTTTTGATTCAATCATATGATAAAGTGGCATGTTAATAGACCATACATTGTGCTGAGGATGACAATCTACATGTCGGTGCCAGAACTAGTGGTCCTAGCACCAACTAGTAAATTTATGGTGCGTGCTCCCTACTCCGGAAGGTGTGCAAGATGGACACAAGGATTTATACTGGTTTAGGCAAGAGAAGGCCCTATGTCTAGTGGGGGAAGGGGATCTTGTATTATCCTGCACCGAGATGCTCGTAGGTAGGGGTGTACAAGCAGTTGAGAGAGGGAGCTGGTCTCAAGTCTCGTGGTTGATTGAGTGGTGTGCCAATATCTTGCTGGTGAGAGCGTGCCTGCTAAGGGCTCCCGTCCTCCCCTTTTATAGCCGCAAGGGGAGGATGGGGTTTACAAAGCGTGTGTGCGCGTGGAGGGGTCGTGAATTCCTTCTTCTCTAATCCGAGGCCTCGGAGTCGTTAGCCTTCCTTGTGCTGGGGCCCTGGAGTGGACAATCCCTGTTGGTCATGGGCGAAGCTGTAGAACTTCCTCTCCCCTCGTCCTGGTGATTGAGGCAACGCACGTCCGTGTGAGAGTTGGTGGAGTGGTGACAGAGGGCGTGTCTGAGCCTTGTAGCTTTGACCCGCCTAGAGTCCAAGGCTCGGGGGACCTCAGAGCCCGCTGCCATACGTGGAGTGGTTGGCACAGGGGTGGACGGTAGTCGGGGTCGTGGCTACCCATCCTGGGTTCAGAATACATAGGAGGGACTGTTGTTTGACCGGCGTGCCACCTGGCCTGACTTCCGTACGGAGGATGACACCGGATGATGGTCCTTTGGCATGGCAGTCGGTGTCCCGAGGCCTCGGTGACTTGACCAAACAGAGGGGTTAGGCAGCACAGCGCCCCACAGTGGTAGGCATGGCCTCTACTGTGGGGGTCACGTAACCCTGAGCGTGGGAGAGAGTCGTGATAGGACGACCCCCATCTCCTGCCAGGGGATGGCGCTACCCTGACAACTAGTGTGGGAGGTGGGCGGTGGATATGCGTCAAGTCAGAGTCCAGGTTTGACTGGGAGGTGCGGCGCGCCTCGTCCGAGGCCTAGGTTCAGGGGCTCGGACGGGGCGGGTGTTAGCACTCGCCCGAGACCTCTGCGGGAAGGGCTCGATCGAGGCAGAGTGCGACCGCTCGTCCGAGGCCTCGGTGGGGAAGGCTTGGACAGGACGGTGAGCAGTGCGCTGGGCCTTGATGGGTCGTGTTTGGTTGTTGTATGGCCAGGTTTTGCATTTGTTGGGTTTAGTTTGGAGGGCCCTAGTTTTGGTACCCGACACTACTGCTGAGTAATGTTAAGGTATTCTTTGAGTACTTTTAGCACCATTGCTAGTGGTGGGGATTTACTTCTATCTTTAGTAGCGGTGTTAAGAGATGTCAACACATATTGATAGGTAGAAAGTAAGGGTCTATTTGATATAGCTTAGCATTACTAAATTATCAACAAACATGCATGTGCTTTGCAATGGAGGCTATAACTTGTTAAGGTACTTTATCTAGATTATTTGTAGCTCTAAAATTTATCCAACAAATGTGTAGTGGATTATATACTTGGCTTAGAGTTTGACATTCCACCATTTTTCAAAGTTTACATATAAACCTATCTCAAATTCATAGGGTGGGAGAAAGAAATTGATTCTATAGATCACCATACTTTGTTTCTACTTTGCAACTTTTAATACTCTCTTCAACTCGATCCCCTATGTTAGAAAAGCAACACATAAGTAACTCTCTGGTATAGTTAATAATAATATACAAATATAATCTATATACAGTCATATTTGCTTAAATAATATGTGTGTCTAAATTATAGTTATTATTAAAATGAATTAAATTCCAAGGATCTAAATGGGGTTAATGCTAGAATCACGCTCTTGTATTTTGTTAAGGAATGCTAAACTAAAAACTGGGTGCAATATCCGTTACTCCAAGATTAACTGTTTGAGGGACTTGGCTGCCACCACAATGAGTGTCTTTATGGGTTATTACACACCACATAGACATTCTTTTTGGGGTGTGAAGACTTAGACAACACAACTTTGGAGGTAAACTAAGCTAAGACAAATTCATTTTACAAAGAGACAATGTGAGCAAAAAATTTATTTTATTGTTATTTATTTCTATATTAGTTTTCTATTTATTTGTTATATATTTTATTTTCTATATAACTTTAGACATGATTGTTTTATGTTGTTGTGTATGAAGAAAGATGTTGAATTAATAATTAAACATGCAAGAATTCAAAGTTCAAAAATATGTGAAAAATCAAATACGTAATACATACCAATTTACTATCAGCAATGGCTAGTTATTTTAAGTCTTTGAAATCTTCCTTTTGAATCAAAAACATGCAAGCATATTTCATTTCCATTCTTCTTCATAAATAGTGTTGGATAACGTCAATATTTATTAGAACTTTAGACATGAAAGGATACATGAATACACACAGTCTAAGGTTTTAACTAATAATTTTCATGTGTTTTGCATATTTTATATTTTCTAGGGTTATTCCAAAAAACATAAAAGAGGATTAGAGTGCAGAATTACCATGAAACTTATCCACATCGGCAAACATCGTCATCAGACTCGGGGAAAGATCTAGAACACACTCGAAGCAGCGGAACCCACGGGGGGAGACCAGGTGGGGCTAGCCGGACCCACCCTGGCGCTAGTCGGCGCCCTAGGTCAACATCTGGCCGCCGCCTTCTAGAGTCTTCCTCCCATGCTTCCTTCGCACCTAAGTAAAGCATCCCTCCGTCGATCTAAGGTCAGTTTGATCTGACGGTGCACACAATATGAAGGCATTGATCGATGACGTGGTGGTTCCTTGCCCCCTACTCTACCTCGACCTATATCATGATGCCCCAAGGCCTCTCCAAGAGACATTCTACACCTCAGTGCTTCATATTCTCTACATAATTAGGGTTAGGGTCCCTTTAGTTGATCTAGTTCTAGTTCATCTAGATGTAGCAATTAGAAAAGATTAGTTCTAGATCTAGTCTTATTTAGAGATTAGAGAGATTGAGGTGAGGAGTAGAGATTCTAAGTTCTGGCCTGTCAGTGCTTCTTCGTGGCTGTATTCTTCTAGATTCAGCTCGCTCGTCCGGAGCTGCGTTCTGAGGTACTTTTGTATTCGCCATTCCGATTCAAGTAAGCAGTTGTTCTTATTTGTTATTAAGTTTACAGCTCATATTGAGTGCTTTGATCTTGGTCATTACTTGGTTAAAGTAGTATTTCGTAGTGTAGGCGTGGTGCCTAGGCTAGGTTTACTTGTGGATGTGGATGTCCCCCGATTAGCCGGATAGTGGTAGCTCGCGAAGATGACTTTATAGCTTCGTTGAATACTCTGTAGTTCATGTTCTGTTGATAGGACTGATAGGCTGATAGATGCTTGGTAGGAGATTACTCTGTTTCTTCTTTACTCTGTTTCTTCTCCTATTCGGGTTACTTGCCCATTTAGACAGTATTATACAAAGCTTACTAGTTGTCAGAACTAAAGCGCAATAGCTATTTTCTCTTTCTTGATATTATCTAGCCTAATTATAGGGTTAAGTCTATAGACTGTGTCATCATCATAATTGTTCCCTGTGGATACGATATTTCGGATAAAATGTGAACTGGTATGATATGTGCGCTTGTAGATAATCTTACTTAAATCTTATTTAATAGAGTACAGTTAATTTATACCAGCAAGCATTTTTGGTGCCGTTGCTGAAGAATGGTTTGCTGATTTTGACTTAGTCTAGCTTAATCTTGTATTATACTTTTATCTTTTTTATTTTATCCCATTCTCTTCATTATTTTTGTGTTCACCCTTATGGATGCTTTTAATTCTATTGCTATCTGTCTTTATGGCATGTGCGAAAAAGCTTTAGGCCACCAAAATCTAATGAACCTATCATAACACGGCTATGAGAGCTGTGTCCATATTTAATTAGTATGATTCGGGATAAACCCCTTTCGAGAGAAGGTAATGATTCTAAGTCGCTTGATGAAGAGAAGGGCTTATCACCCGAAATAGACACGGAAGTCTTGGTAGCTAAAACATAATTATTTCATTCCCAAGATTTAGCTATTGATTCTAAACTTTTGAAATTTCACTTTGATGATTTAGACTTCAGGTTAGCTAAGATGCTCAGTAAATCAATACACATCAGATTTTCTCATCAGAAGAGTATCTTGGAAAAAGTGTCATCAACGCCCTTTCCTCTTGAAAGACATTTGGAAGAATTCAAGGATGGCATATCAAATGATGCCATAGAAGGAGAGCCAAGCCACTTAGAAATAAATTCTATCTTCTCCCCTTCTATGCCCACAGTAAATATATCTGAACCCATCTCTAAACCTATCCTTGATCTCAATGAATCTTTTATGCTCTTTCTATTAAATTTCATAGTGACCCTAGAAATCCATCAAGTCATCTCAAGAAAAGAGTCATGAAGATTACAGGAATTCCCAAGAAGAGCAACGACAATGGCAGGGAATACGTAGAACATATAGAAATACATATGCTATTGTAGAAGAATGGATGGAAGAGGACGAAGCTTTAGCACTTGCATCTAAACTTGGTTTAAATTCAAATAGTGAGCTTAAATCAATTTCTTTAATAAACAGAACATATCCAAGTTTAGAGAAAACTTTAGACGATGACCTTGGAGACATCAATTCATAGGAAATCCTAGAAAATAAAACATCCAATAAATGTCATAGACATGAAATAATAGAGATAAACTTGTTACCTATAGACATCCATACGTAAACACCCGTGGTTTTTGAAAAGGGAGATCATATCGATGAGCATGGCAGTTATTTCATTAACACCCTATTAGATCCATGGTCATATAAGAAATGTTCTAAATCTTTTGGTCTCTCTAATATTACCACACATGAGATCTTGAACCCCCCTCTTTATACCTACTTATAAAATCATTAAAAGGGTGGTTGTAGATGCATATGTTTATCATAAATATTGTAGATCTCGTTGTAATCTTGATATAGGTATATAATGGCTAATGTTCTAAAGAAAACCCCTTCACCTACTAGAAAATTAGAAGGTTTCCTAAGAATAACTTTGTATCCCAAAATAACCACTCTTAAAAAAAATGAATTGAGCTTCCACCTTTAGCATAGAAATATAATTATCAAAATATTCCTTTGATACACTAACCATTTTAGGTTGGAAGTGAGAAAATAACTAATGATAGTGCCTAGTATGACCAATCGATCATAATACAAATTAATCCATCCAAACTTAATTTTGCTTTACAAAATTCAGCTTGGGGGAATGGCCTTATTTAAAAAATCCTATGTTGCTAATATTGGTTGTCTCTACCTTTATTCAATTTGTTAATCATGCTCTTTCATCTCCGTTTAAATAAACAATCTCTATAAGTGCTTTCATATTACCTTTGTCTACTATAGTAAAATCTAGTTTGTAAGTAGTGTATATACTTTTAAAGGCTTTTTGAATTAAGCGTGGTGCTTAGGTTAAATATCCTTTCTTAACCAAAATTAGACATAGAGTTTAGTTTGGTTATTGAACTAGAAATTGTTGTAGTAGACATTGGATATTTTTTAGACTAACTCTTGCAGAAAACTTTTAAAATTAATCTGGGTAAGTCATGAGATAAATTCAAATTAGAGATAAGATAGGACACATGTCAAACTTTAATAACTTTGTAGAAGGACATAGGTCATTCATCATGAATGAGAGAACTATGAGCATTAATGATTCATTCACTTTATCTTCTACTATAAGTTACTTTGCCTCGAGCCATGCCTATATAAAACATGATCTATGCTAAAACAATATTAATTTTGTCTTTTCACTAGCATAGACAGAACAAAATAAAATGCTAGATAAGCAACCTGTGTTCAAAATTTATATACTCCTTCAGGTATATATTGTCCACTAATCTACTGCAGGCATAATAATGATTGGTGTGAAAAGAGTCAAAAGATCAAAGAAGTAAAAGATGGCAAAAGAATGAGTTCAACAGAGAAGACAAGATGTCCATGAACAACTCAAGATGCAAGAGGAAGGACCACCAGTCATTTACCCTTCATCACTTAGTGTCGTCACGCTCTAATAATAAAGGTAATACCCTAAGGTAAGTGGTCACTGCTCTCCTCTTGATCTTGGTGCACACATAAATACAGACATCAACATGTTGGAGTTACAACTTAAATTGATTAACCTAATTAACTCAACATGCTTTATTCTTTAAAATTGTTTGTGGCACCATTCTCTTAATCTCAGTCTTAACGAAGCAAGCTAAAATATTATATTTGATCTTAGAAAGATGGATAATTCTTCCATTGGTTAAGCAATTTCATTCTTTTATGCCATGTGAACTTAAATGCAAGAGTCAATGTGTAACAGAACCAACTAATTTATAAAAGCATAAGTGAAAATCACTCACTAAGCAAGCAATTGTCACACTTAAGCTGTTATAAACCCGGTAATCCAGAAAACTCAAAGGATTTCACCAAACATCATCAACCAAGATCGTACAAGTTTAGCGTCACCATTCGCACGCTACAACATTTCACAAATAGTTCGATAAAATCAAAGTGCGGAAACAAAGTTATTACAAACCAAGTTCTTCAAATCCAAGTAGCGGAAACAAGATAGTTTCAAAAGCTCAACCCACACACAAACTTAAGTTTAATACAGTGTCAGCTCGATAGCCAATCCACAAAAGCAAGTGGAGAGAATATTAAGAACGACCATGCCCTTGGTACTTTAATCCACTGGATATAAGCAGGTCTCACAATACCCGTGGTAGGTATGGCCATTTGCACAAACAACAAGCGGGAAAAACCCTAAGTACGAGAAGGTACTCAGCTAGACTTACCTGTCTGACTCAAAATAAAAGACTCTAAGGAGTATGATAGGCTTTATCAAGGGATAGCTTGACTCTTTTTGCATAAAAGCGATAGTATCATTTAAAGTGACAGCTCAGCTTAACCATTCCTAATTATGCTAGGTGAGCACCTATACTATGCATCATTATAGTATATTAGTCATGATTAAGTAAGCAAGTAGTAACCATACATATAATCATTAGCTTAACTCATCATCATCATTAATCACATTCCATAATTATTACTATGATGGTGCAGCTCAAGTCAAGTGTTCACTGTCCAGGAACGATGGCGATTCGAATCGATTACAACTGAGCTCAGAGGTATTCCTCACACAAACCACACTCACCCGTCTGTGAGCTACAGATCACCGTGGCACATATCCGGAAAAAAACAATTACGCGGACTCGCAAGGAACCACCGTACCTAGGAACCGCCCGACTGCCTTAGCCAGCCATGCTGGACCTTGGACTTACTCTTCGCACCCCTGCGGTCCCCCATCCATCTCCAGTATGGTGGAACGGGTTGAGAACCGGCCTGGATAGTGTCAGGCTTCGCGGTCGCAAGTGCTTATCCGGCCAGCTAAGTATGAGGCATGCGTTCAAAATGACTTACGGTACATCAACGGTACGGTCCTT
This sequence comes from Chrysopogon serrulatus, assembly GCA_015844335.1. Lineage (NCBI taxonomy): Eukaryota > Viridiplantae > Streptophyta > Magnoliopsida > Poales > Poaceae > Chrysopogon > Chrysopogon serrulatus. The sequence continues at coordinate 55,967 of JADLZL010002568.1, forward strand.
AATCGATACAGACGGAATCATTATGGTCCAACAACCCCACAAGACTCCATCCGGTCTCCATTTATCATAACCATAACCATCAACCAAATGATATCAACATAAGCCTTTCCATCAATCATAAGTAACCACCTATACTCGCGGATGATAGAGAATCATCCGACTTCTACCGTCTAAGCAAGCTAAGCATAATACTCGCCCTAGACTAGCAGGGTGTATCAAGATGGGATAATTCATTGGTAAAGCAAGGATATAATGCATCAACGGTTGCACACAACTCCTATACTTAATGCAACAATCATAAAGCATAATTAGACTGTTAGAAAGCATAGGTAAGCAGATGCTCCGGTGCTTGCCTTGCTCGAAGTCAGCTGCGCGGTGATTCGGATACTCGGGTAGATCTTCCTCATCTTCTTCTAGTGGAACCTCCTGTTGGGGCTCCTCCTGATGACTCTCCTCGATCTCCGAAAGCTGGAGGTCCTCCTGCGAACTTGTATGATGCGATGCACATGCGTAAGTATGGTGAATGCACAACATATGATGCTCATGGATGAAGATGATTAACATTTCATTTTACTGAGTAAGTGCATATCTCTTCTCTGCAAACAACTGAACTTAATTACTGAGTACGTGTAAATCTCTTCTCTAAACACTTAGAAAAGTGCATAAAGAAGAGTGGTGCGTCTAGGCACACACACATACACACCTCACATAAATAAAGAGAGGTAGCACTATTCAAAGCTAAGCATGGCATTTCAGTTATGGTACTGCACTACATGACCAGCAAGCATAACATAATTAAAAGTACACAAGAGGTAATATAGAACTCATTAAAGCATTTAATTCAAAGGCTTATCATTTCATGTGAAACAATAGGCTTGAACTGTGACCTCTGTCTAAATAGTCTAGAAAAATCTACAAAAATTACAGAAGCTATATTATGCTATAACAAGACCATGATAAAATTTTCATGACATTTCATCAAGTATAACAGCCTACACAAAAAGATGAAATAGCAAATAGAAATGCACATTTAACAACTTTGTACTGTGAAAAGTATCAAACAATAGATTTCATATTTTTAACTAGAACTTTTTAGCATAAGAGCAGTCATCAAAAATTACCGAGGCATAATTCCTCATAATTAATTTATTAAAAATCATGTAAGTATCAGCCCTAAAATGCATTTAAATCACATCTTCAAATTTTTATACAGGAACTGCATGACATATATTTTTTCCAGAAACTACATACACAACAAGTCTAACAAAACAAGAATCACATTTTTTAGAGCATCATACAATTTACTATGCATTTACTCAATTTTTAGCCATTTAAGCAATTAAATAAATCTATACAGAAAAGTACTATAAAAATTATATTTCAGAATTTTCCTAGATAGATCTATTCACCAGAAATCCAACAAAATAAGAATCATCGATTTTGGACTCCATTTGCACCAGCTATGAAATTAAAACCATTAAAAACAAAAATCTAGAATTTCATTTAAAAACAAAACCGAAACCCTAGCGCTGGGTGCACCCGGTCTAGTGCACCCAGTCTCACTGCCAGGCGGGACCCGGGTCAAGCTGACCCCACTCGTCAGCCGGCCAGAGCAGGGGCGGCCATTGACCAATCCCTAGCTCGACGGCGGGCGAGGTCGCCGGCGACGAGGTGAGCACCACCATGCTCCCTACGCGCTGGGCGAAGCTCGGTGGACGGGTCGACACGACGGCGGCGACCTCAAACGACGGCGACTATGTGCGGGCGGCGAGCAGCGTGGTTGCACGCTTCCACGGCGGCCGCCTCCCCGCACCGGCGAGCCAAGAAAAGGGAGCGGGGGCCCCACGGAGCAATGGCGAAGCTAGCCCCGTGCTATTGCGGGCCGGATTTGGTGCGGAGGCACACCGCCGCATGCATGCCGGCACGGCGGCGCCGGGCGAAGCCGCGACGAGGCAGCGGCAGAGGGCACGGCAGGCCTCAATCGCTTCAATTGAGCACCACGGCACCTTGCCCGAGCCCTAACGGCTCGTGCGCGCTTAGAACAGCGGAAGAGGCGGGCGGACAGCGCCGGTATCGACGGGCGCTGAGTCCGATGGAACTCGCCATGGCGCGGTGGCGGACTCGGCCGTTCGGCCCCTTACCGAGGATGGCAGTGGGCGCGGGGAGGCTAGGACGGTTGCGGTGAATAGTGGCGGAGGTCGTGCGCACGTGGGCGAGGCTCGAGCGCGTGTGGCGGCGGTGGAACGGGTGGCTCGCCACGGAAGGCGATGGCGACGCTGGGTGGCGCTGCCGCTTCTATCCGCGTGCGTAGAGCGAGAGAGCGAGCGAGCGTAGAGTGAGCGAGTGAGCGAGTGAGGGAGCGGGTGCTTTCCATTTCGGGACGGCCGAACTGCACGCGGCGTGGCCCCGCTTCCGGAGTCCGCGGCCCACGCGGTGGTCGGCCATGGCGAATGGCGCTGCGCATGGCATGCGTTCGAGCCGGTCGGCCACGGGCCGGCGCTGGGCGCAGCACGCGCTGGCGCGGTGTGGAGCGGGTCGCGACCGAGTGGGCCGGATTCGCCTGCTCGGTTGCGCTAGCATTTTCTCTTTTTTAAATTTAAAACTGAACCAAAATGCAACTATTTGACAAATTTAAAAGCAATTTCGTGAGATATGCCCAAAATGAAAATTGTAGAGAAAATTGAGAAAATTGAGAAAATTGTAGAGAAAATTGAGATGAACGAAAATGCTGGGCAAGTGGATCCAACCTTGATCAAGTCATTTGCAAGCTAATTAATTAACTAAATCAAACAATTAACAACAAGCATAAATTGAAATGCAAAACACATGCAATGATGATGCATTTAGGGTTTGATGGTTCATGGTGCTTATGCCATAATTAATGAAGACTAAGGTTAATTAATTATTGCCTAATGCAAGCTTAACACTTGAGGAGTTACACAATGCTTAATCTTTTGATCTTACCACTCATAAATAAATAAATCATGTAACACCAACTTTATCTTGTTCAATGTGCCTATGGATGGAGAAAAATAAATAAAGAAATAAATTTAGCTTTGTTAGTGTTTTTCCACCAGGAGAGCTCATGCACTTGATCTCTACCTTGGTTTTGCAAACAGGACAACACATCAAGCAAAGTTTATTAATTCTACAAGTGAAAGTTCCGAGAACATGCACACGAGCAAGATGCTGCCAGCTACTATTAAAGCTCTACTTCAACCTATGGGTCAAACCAAAGAATAAAAGTGACAACATCCTCACTAGAGGTATGTAACCATCAAGACCTCCATCTCTCAAGATAGAGAGATACAGGAAGAAGACCTATCGGTAAACTTTAAATTTTATATCCTTGCCATAAGGTATTATGATAGTTATCTAATTAATTAGTATTCTTGTCTATATTAATGATAGTTATCGAATTAATTAGTATTCTAATCTACATTAATAAATTTATCTTAACATATTCATCTTCATAACTATTAAAAAGAAAATAAAATTCTTTCTTCTTCATTTACTGCATCATAAAATATTAAAGGCCCCACGTGAATAAACTTGTGGTAACCCTGTAGTAATATTTATTGTGGTGGTATATTGTATTTACTTTCTTGCATTATGAAAAACCTAAGCCCCATAAGAATAAATATTCTCTATAGTGGCATAAAAAATACAACTACATATCATGCACACATATTTAGTTTCTACATAATTAAACTAGAATATCCAAAAAGAGAATCCTGCTAGAACTTGTCAATTTGAAATCAACTCATAAGAATAATCAATTATTTATTGGCTGACCGCTAACCTCTTATTAAATTCGAGCCTCGAGTTTTAGTTTTCTTATTGGAGTATAACTATGCAGAATAACATTATGACTAAGGAGTGAGTCTATCAGTGGAGCCCACTAGGACTATTGCTGATAAGCTCACCCTAAAGATCATCAATACCAAGTATTGCAAACATCTAGCTTGGGGGAAGAGCATCCCCTAGTTACCACTATACCTAGGCGATTATCAAGTCTATTTTATATAGTCATATACTAAAAATACATGGGCACATGAAGGTCCATGTCTTTAGAGTCTTTCGAGTCCAATAGAAATAAAAGATGAATAACAAATTAAAATTAAAAATAAAATACTTATCTATTTACTAAGGTGTGATTATAGAGTGTGTCTAGTTAGTAAGAGTTAAATAAAAACTAGAGAACATTAAAATTTTATCTTAGAGATGATGAATAGTTGCTCTACCGTAATACCTTTCAAGTGCCTATTTTTCAACCATGAATTCTCTTGAGTTTTGGATATGACTACTTTGATATAAGAATTTACTCTGAACCTAAAATTTATAGAGGCATATACTTGAGCTGAGTCTAGGTAATTGATTGATATGATATATGAAGGTCTAGACTACTATTTATCTTATTCCCAACATTACTAAGTTCTAGAGATTGATTTTGAAAACCTAAAATCTTGCATGATGAGCTCTTGTATGACAAAGTTTGAATTTCTACCAAAGCCATATATTTTACATTTAGAGTTAAGAAAACCTTTGCGCATTTATGCTGCTCGCTTTGCATTGAGTTTAGTCAACCTTTATTGTATACCTTATGAGAGCCTTGTCATGCTTTTAAAATCAAGATCACTTACACACTCCACCCACATATGCATTATTCCTACTCTGGGATGTAAGCGTAGACGTTTCTACTTTCATCCAGATCCACCTTAAAAATGTTTTTCTCCTACACTAGGAGTAAACATCCAAAATATACCCTATAGGATAGCCCCCATTTAATTGCTCTAAGTTCTTATCATTATCTCTCCGATTATTTATATTCAAAGGATGCATGTGGCTATGCAAAAGTATTTGTCGGTGCTAGAACTAGTGGCCCTAGTCCCGATGAGTGAATTTGTGGTGTGTGCTCCCAACTCCGGATGGTGTGCAAGATGGGCACAAGGGTTTATACTGGTTCGGGCAAGAGAAGGCCCTACGTCCAGTGGGGGTGAGGAGATCTTGTATTATCTTGCACCGAAGTGCTTGTAGGTAGGGTGTACAAGCAGTGAGAGAGGGATCCGGTCCCAAGTCTCGTGCGATTATGTGGAGCGCCAATATAGGACTTGTGTATATGCCTACATCAACCTGTTGTCTACGGGCCCCTGCCTCCCCCTTTTATAGCGGCAAGGGGGTGGCCGAGGCTTTACGAGGAGTGAGTGTGCGTGGGAAGCTGTGCTTCCCTCCTGGTTCAAGGCCTTGGAACCCGCCGCCATCCCTAGGCGTCGGCGTGGTGCTTGGCATTGTTGCTGGCGCGGCATGGCGTGGGCGTGGTTGCAGGGAGTCACATCTTCTGTCCTGACAACGGAGGAAGCGACTGTCCCTGTAGAAGTTGATGGAGAGGCCGGGGGAGACGTATCCACCCCGGTAGCATGCTGTAGCTTTGACTTGCCCTGGTTCCGAGGCTCGGGGGGCCTCGGCGCCTGCCACCATACGCGGGGTGGTTGGCACAGGGAAGAGCCGTCATCGGGGCGATCGCCGCCCATCCCGGGCTCAGAAAACCCGGGAGGAACTGTTGCTTTGACCGGCGCCCTGCCTAACCTGACTCTCGTACGGAGGATGATGCTGGGTGACCATGCTTGGCGTGGCAGCCGCTGCCTCGGGGCTTAGGTGACTTGACCTGTCTGAAAGATTAGGCAAAATAGTGCCCCATAGTGGTAGGCATGGCCTCCACTGTGGAGGGTAACGTAATCCTGAGCGCGGGCGACGGGACGGCTCCCATCCTCTGCCAAGGGATAGCGTTGCTCTGACAAGCACTGTGGGAAGGCGGACGGTGGTTATACGTCAAGTCGAGGCCCGGTTCGACCGGGGACGGCGGCGCCCGGCCCGAGGCTTGACCGCCAAAAGGCTTCGGGCGAGGCGGAGAATTGGCTCCCGTCTCGAGGTCCTCGCGGCCGGGAGGCTCGGGCGAGGCGGAGAATTGGCTCCCGTCCGAGGCCCCAGCGATGGAGGCTCGGGCGGGACGGAGAATTGGCGCTCGCCCGAGCCCTCAGCGGGGTGGGCTCGGAAGGGCCGAGATCGGACGCTTGCCCCAGTGTGCCAGAGCCGTGGCCCAGATTAAGCAGTGGGAGGCCTGTTGGGCCAAGTTTTTGCGTTTGTTGGGCTTTCTTTAGGGGACCCTTATTTTGGTCCCCGACAGTAGCCCCCGAGCCTCTGAAGGAGTGGAGGCACTCGTTCAGAGGCTGAGGTCGCGCTTACTTGGTTGCTAACAACACACTCCGCTGGGTGCGCGCGAGCGCACCCGGCGGGTGTGGCCCCCGAGGCCTCGGAGAAGTCTAGGGGACTCCTTCGACGGCTTACAGTTAGCTGGCATGGTGTGGTTTTTGAGGTTATCTTGGGTGCCGTGATCTCTGGTGGGGCGCGCGAGCGCACCCGCCGGGTGTAGCCCCTGAGGCCTCGGAGGAGTGTTAGTGCTCATCCGAGGGCTTGTGCGTGCTTCAGTGGTGAGACGATCCGTGCTGCCGAGCCTCCGGGCCCGTCGGCTCGTCTGGGGGTTTGGTTGAGTGTTAGGACGCTTTCCTGAGCCGGTTCGCGCATTGGGGGAAGTCCCCCAGCCCTCACGGTGACGAGGGGGAGCCAGTTGGTACTCGGTCCTTAGTTTTTACGCACCTCAGCGTCCCTTCCGCAGGGAGGAGGGTGGACTTTGTCGTGCTATCGTCGACGAGTGTCGAACGCGACTAGGTCCGGTGAGCTGTTAACAGGAGGATCCAAGTGAACCGCCTGTGCCCCGTTCGCTAGGGGTTGGCTAGGCCCGGAGGCGCGGTTCATAAGAGCCGCACGGTGTGCCTAAGGCGGGGGGCTCAGTCCCGTCCCGCCGGTCCCGAGGGCTCGGTGTGCCTCCCACGCAGATCCCCCCTACTCAGGCCGCCATGCCGGGCCTCGGATGTCTTTGTGAGGATCTGCCCCCCGCTATGCGGGGCCAGCCGGGTATGAGAGGGCCGTTCGAGCTGCCCCTGACTCCGTTGCCCTGAGGTGGATGTCGAACCCTAGGATGGCCCAGCCTACGTACCTCTGGACCGTAAATGGGCCGTCACCCGGGCTCCTTCGAGGAGAAGGTAACTGATTTCATCCCGTCGTGGGGCGTGGGCGCGTTTTTTCAGGCGGCCAGCGTGGGATATGGAGCGCCGCGCGAGAGGTGGCGGGCCCCACTTTCCCTGTCGTGGCAGTTGCCGTGTGCGTGTGCTCGTGGGTCCCACGGGGGATGTGGACGCGCGCGCTGGCGGGCTTCGGGCCTGGCCACGCGCGGTGGCAGGCTCCCGGCCTTCATGGCCCGGATCCTTTGTGAGGGATACGCCGTGCAATGTGTGTGGCGCGCCGAGCCCGTGTGGCTACGGCCGCCAGGCGCCGCGCCTCGGGCCATGCGCGGTGTGCAATCCAAAGAGGTCGTGGGCCGATACGCACTTAATGCGAAGAAGGGGAGTGCGTCGGGTATAAATACCTGTGCGGCGGCCGCGTTGGCCTTCCTTTGTCGCCTGCTGCTTGCTCCTTGCCCTTGCCTTCTCTGCCGCCAGAGAGAGAGAGAGAGAGATCTTGAGCTCGCCGTAGAGAAGAGAGGAGCCTTCCATGCCGTCTTCCTAGCCCATCCTCGGTTTCTCGATGGCGCCTAGGGCTGATGTCGCCGACGTCCACGAGTGGGAGACGTGCTCTGTGACAGAGGCTGAGTTGGTGGCGCTGGTGAAGAAGGGGCTCCTTTGCACCCGCACCGACCTTCGGTGGCCGGAGTGGATCGTCCCCGCCGGCGGACCATGAGTACCCACGCCTCCGCAGGGATACGCCGTGAGCTTCACGGCGTTCCACGAGCGTGGGTTTGGGATGCCAGTGGGGCGGTTCCTCCGGGCGCTCCTAGAGCACTACGGCCTGGAGCTCCACAACCTCGCCCTCAACTGCATCTCCCATGCCGTGGTCTTTATGGCGCCAGGCGAGGGCTACTCTCGGCCGACGCCAAGACCGGGACTTGTGGCTTTACTGCGAAACCACCTCGTTCCCTCGAAATCTCCACCAGGGGCGGAGCAGGAGAAGGGAAGGAGAAGGAGACGGAGAGGGGGCCGTGGCTGGCAGCCGGGGCCGACGGGCCGCACGCCGGCAATGGGTGTCCAAGCACCGGGCAGGGAGTACATCCCCGTGAGGCTCGCCACCTCGAACCGAGGCTGGCACAGAAAGTGGTTCTACCTTCGCAACGACGATGGGCACCTGCCCGCCTACACCGGGAAGGTGTTCACTTCCTCGAGCCGCCCGTGGCGGGGAAGGAGCCGCCTTCGCCAAGAAGGAGATCCCACCGAGGGAGGGTGTTCACCGCCTTGGTGCGCTTGCCCAAGGTCGGCCGACGCCTCGGGCGGTGATCGCCGCCTTCCATAAGCGGGCGTCTTTGCCGCTCATGCATCGGGCGGTTATTTGTATGACATGCGGCCCAGCAACGACTGGGTGGGCACCCGGATGGCGGCCGAGGACCTAGGCTTCGCCGAGGTCCTCAACCGGACGAAGCAGGCGGCGTCGGTGGAGCACTCGCAGCTGCTCAAGATCCCGATGCGGCCAGACGAGGACCACATCAGTCTGGTAGGGCTCGTTTGTGCTCTCCGCTCCGCTTCATCTTCTCCTTCTTTATGTTAATCCCGATCAACTCACAGGGAGTCGTGGGGAAGCTGAAGGCCTCGAAGCCCCTGATTGCCATAGAGAAGAAAGCCAACCGCGACCGCGCGGAGGCGGATAAGAAGAAGAAGGAGAGCGATGCAGCGTGGAACACCCACAAGCAGAAGGAGAAGGACGACCTGGCTCGGCTGCGACGGCGCTAGGAGCAGGACAACCTCCCCCAGGAGCCAACGCCTTCGGACACCACTGAGTACAGTGGTGACGACGATGACGTCGAGGAGGAGTGGGACGAGGACGAGCTGAGCCGCCGCTTGTGGCTGGATCCCCCAATGGTAACGTCGAGCGCCTGGGTGGGTGGCGGCTCGCCGCCGGGCGCAGCGCCTTGGGAAGGGGCGCGGGAGAGGCTCGTCCCCGGCTTTGCTAGATCCGGGGGCGCGTGATGCTCCCAGGCTGGGGCATCTTCCCGAGGGGGAGACGCGACGTCGCGGGGGAAGGAGATCGCCGAGCCCTCCCCCCCGCCGAGGCCCATCCCCACAGCGGCCCGCTCCAGCAAGGGGCGGGTCAGAGAGCCATAGCAGGACACCCCTAGGGGGCGTACGCTTGGCTGGGCGTCCGACGCCCCCTCCCTCGGGAGGGTCCTGATCCAGCGCCAAGATCAAAGTGCGTAGGTAAGTCGCATTCACGCCTTTGTTGTTATCCACAGTGTTGGCTCTTATTCCAGCTACTAACTTTATCTTGTGCCCATCCACCGGCAAGCGCCACGGTGGACATGGCGCCTCTTGCTCCTCGGAAGCAGCTGAAGCGGGGCCGAAGGAAGAAAGCGGGTTCCGCCATCGAAACGACGGCCGGGACCGAGGGAGGGAGAAGACCGCCGGAGGCGCCGCCAACCGTGGAGCTTCCTCGGCGACGGAGGCAGAGGCGGCGCAGGCCCGTCGGGGAGGCCGAGGGCGCGCCCGTGGCGCCACCGGGTTGAAGGGGCCGGCCCGTGGGCGCCGCCGGGCCGAGGCGCCTGACGAGGAGGACGACGTGGTGATTTTGGACGTGTTCGGCTGGGGTAGACCCCTCAGCGTCAGCCGAGGTGGCGGTGGAGGAGCCCACGGTGGCTGTCGCTGCCGATGCGGCTATGACCGGGCAGAATGGGTCTCAGGCCCCCATCCGGCCGCGACCACCGAGCCGGAGGCCGCCTCGGGAGGAGACGGGCGCCGAGGAGGTGCAGGTGACCAAGGTACCCACCGTGGGTGCTATGGCTTTGGCTGGAACGTCTAGTGAGCTGTCCGCCCGGTGGGCCTTCCTCGGCCGGAGAGCCGGCCGCCCTGGGGATCTTGGAGAGGCAAGGGGCCTTCGCGCCGGCGCCTCGGGCCATGCGCGGTGTGCAATCGAGTAGGTGCGTCGTGGGCCGATACGCACTTAATGCGAAGAAGGGGAGTGCGTCGGGTATAAATACCTGTGCGGCGGCCGCGTTGGCCTTCCTTTCTCGCCTGCTGCTTGCACCTTGCCCTTGCCTTCTCCGCCGCCGGAGAGAGAGAGAGAGAGAGATCTTGAGCTCGCCGTAGAGAAGAGAGGAGCCTTCCGTGCCGTCTTCCTAGCCCATCCTCGCTTTCCCGATGGCGCCTAGGGCTGTTGTCACCGGCGTCGTGGAGTGGGAGACGTGCTCCGTGACGGAGGCTGAGTTGGTGGCGCTGGTGGAGAAGGGGCTCCTTTGCACCTGCACCGACCTTCGGCGGCCGGAGTGGATCGTCCCGCCGGTGGACCACGAGTACCCGCGCCCTCCGCAGGGATACGTCGTGAGCTTCACGGCGTTCCATGAGCGCGGGTTCGGGATGCCAGTGGGGCGGTTCCTCCGGGTGCTCCTGGAGCACTAAGGCCTGGAGCTCCACAACCTCGCCCCCAACTGCATCTCCCATGCCGCGGTCTTCATGGCACTGTGCGAGGGCTACATCGGCGTCGACGCCGCTTTGGGACTGCGGCTTTACTTCTTCGAAGCCACCCTGTTCCTAAAATCTCCGCCAAAGGAGAAGGAGAAGGGGAAGGAGAAGGAGACGGAGAGGGGGAAGAGGCCGGGCAAGTCCGGGCCGGCTGGCCGACGCCGTACCGCGGTCCAAGCACCGCTGGGGAGTACATCCCGGCTGGCTCGTCACCTGAACCGAGGCTGGCACAAATAAGTGGTTCTACCTTCGCAACGATGACGGGCACCTGCCCGCCTACACTGGGAAGGTGTTCACCTCCGAGCCGCCGGGCGGGCGGGAAGGAGCCGGGCTGCCGAGAAGGAGACCCCACTGAGGAGGGTGTTCACCGCCTTGGCACGCCTCGGGTCCAAGGCCGGGCTGGACGCCTCGACGGTGATCGCCGTTTTTCCCATAAGCGGGCGTCTTTGCCGCCTGCCGCCTCATGCATCGGTGGTACGCGCTGCACGACATGCGGCCCAAAGAACGACGGGTGGGCACCGGATGGCGGCCGAGGACCCGGGGCTTCGCCGAGGTCTCACCGACGGCAAAGCGACGCCGGTAGAGCACTCGCACCGCTCAAGATCCCGTCTTGGCCGACGAGGACCACATCGGGCCTGGTAGGGGTCGTTTAGGCGCCCGGCCCGCTTCATCTTCTCCTTCTTTACGTTAATCCCGATCAACTCGTAGGAGTCACGGGGAAGCCGAAGGCCTTTCAAGCCCCGATTGCCGCAGAAGAAAAAGCTAATCGGGACTGCGCGGAGGCGGACAAGAAGAAGGAGAGCGTCGCGGCACGGAACACCCACAAGCAGAAGGAGAAGGAGGACCTGGCTCGGCTGCGACGGCGCTAGGAGCAGGACAACCTCTCCCGGGAGCCAGCGCCTTTGGACACCACTGAGTACAGTGGTGATGACGACGACGTCGAGAAGGAGTGGGATGAGGACGAGCCGAGCCGCTGCTTGGGGCTGGATCCCCAGAGGTAACGAGGCGCTCGGGCGGGTGGCGGCTCGTCATCGGCGCAGGGCGCCGGAAGGGGCGCCGGGAGAGCCCTGTCCCCGGCGTGCCGGGATCTGGGGCCGCGCGGTGCTCCCCTGGGGCGTCTTTCTCGGGGGGAGACGCGACGCCGCGGGGGAAGGAGATCGCCGAGCCTCCCCCCGCCAAGGCCCATCCCCACTGCCGCCCGCCCGGCAAGGGGCGGGTCGGAGAGAGCCGCCAGACAGGACCCCCCGGGGGCGTATGGAACATCCTCGATTTTCCACGAAGGGAAAATCCACAGAATGAGATATAATATGATAAAACCATGAATGATTTCATTATATTATCATATATCAGTAGATATCACAGTCATACAGCGTTAGATTACAAGTTTACATGATACATTATCAACTTGTGAACACACCTATTACAGAATAATTCTAGCGGAAGAATATCTAATCGTCATCAGAGTTGGCGGAAACAGTCATCGAGTGAAGGCTCCTCCTTCACGAGCATCATCAGAGTAGGGTGTCAGTGCCGTAGTTTCCATCTTCTTGAACCAAACTTGAGCACAGGCACGAGACCTTCTAATCCACCACTATTCGACATCTCTGAGAAGCAGTAAATCTTCACACCACCAGATGTGTGCAGGCCATGGTCAGCACCGATGAGCTTTAGTGGAAAGATAAAATAAGGGATCTGGCGATCCTAGTATTTGGCTGTAGTTTGCATCCTTAGCGCATGTGAAATAGTAACAAATAGTAAATAATATAATACTTCATCAGGTTTTAACACATTCCCAACCACACACATCCACTCATCCATCCATCATCCATCCATCCCAATCCATCATCACCTCACCACCACCACACCACATCTCACACTCAGGTCGGCAGGCCAACTCCCTCTCGGCCTGTCTCAACAGTCCGCATCCCATCAAGGCTCATGACCGGCAACACCACATACCCAAGGGGGAGAAAAGAAGACTCATCTCCTATCTAGTGAGCACAGGTACCAGGAAAGGTCCATAGCCGATGAGTCGGCATATGTATCAATCGATCAACCATAACACTCTGCAGAGGTTTACATACCCACAAGATTAGCCATCCTCGGAGCCGCGAATCTCCTAGGCAGAATTCCGGCTGCTTGCTAGCCTAGAACGATGCCACCCTACCTCTCAGCCCTGGAACACCCCAAGTATAGTCTGAAATGGCTGATACTATGAGACACAGCGTGACATCCCGAATGTCACAGCAACCGTGTTGTCTCGAAAGGGTGTGAGTCCCTCATGCCCATACCTCCCTACACACTTTCGCCCAATAGTAGTGGCACCGTTCTACCAAGTAGTCCAGCCATCTCCCTTCCCATTAGGAAGCGGGTGGGAATGTAAGGGATTCCCGATGAGTCCGTGTACTAGTAAGTCCTTAGGGTTTGACCAAGCTAGAATGTCTTCATCAGGTTTACCATTTTACGTGCCACCACAGCACCTTCATCCTGGGCTCCACCTCTCAAAGGTTCACACCTAGGATCCCACCTCATCATATCACATTACATCACATTTACCCGCTACAGGTATTCACATCACATCACATCATAGGATGCCCAGGTAGCATCACACGGCAAGACTCGCCCAAGGCTCGTCGTATACTCCAGCTCGGTCGACACAACCCTCACTCTCCACGCACTCAAGACACACGCAGCACGCTCTTAATCCACCAAGTCCGGCATCCCAAGCCAAACCATACCCAGGGGTTCACCACCAGCATCACATCACAGATACAATGCGAGTGGAGTTAAAGTAAGTATGGTGATATAAATGCAAGCAAGCAGACAGGTAGATATAAGTAAGTGAGCGTGAGCGCAAAGCTGGGTGACATGGTAGAGGGGTTGCAATCAGGTAGTAAAGGCTCAGGTAATAGCATGCATTCAGATACTAGCAAAGGAATAAATATAAAGCGCTAGCAATTCTAAATATTTTGCAATGTCTAATAGGATTCTCTAAAAGAGGGTGCTGCCATGACACCTGCGATGTCGTGGAAGTAGTGGTACAATTCTCCATCCGTTGTGGTAGTCCATCAATGGGGTTCCCTCAGGTCCTTTTGTCGTCCACGTTCTCTTCCTCCAACGAGTCCCGGTTCGAGTGCCGTTGATCACATAGCAGCTACTCCACAAAGCGACACGCAAGGCAAGAGAACACACAATACTCGAAAGGACGATAAGACGTAGGAAGATCCATTAACACCAGAGACATTAAGAGGTACACGACTTAGCCCTCTCGGCGGATGTCCGAATCCTCGGGCCAAAGAGACAAAAGTGGTGGTATGCTATGCGTAAGCCAATATGGCTTTAAATATAAATGGTTTAAGCTAAAGCTTATCCTTAGCATACACCACGGCACACATTCTTTCGATCCGGGCGTCACGGAGTTGACGGGGGTCGGAAGACGGGCTCGGTAAATGGGAAGGGGAGAACAACAGGGTTTGGCTCTTGTAGCCTTTTCCCGACAAGTCACAATTGGATGTAAAGAGTAAATAGAATCTAACAGTACTATTGTGACTTGGCGCTATTGTACTTCAACTGTCCCGCCATCATATCCAGCGGTAGTAGAAGTGGTCGGTGTAAAATAAACAAGGCAACAACTTCAGTCTTCTCGATCCACACGACACAGTCACGTCGGGAGCCGAGAAGTGAAAAGTTAGCTAGGCACATCTATGACATGTTTTCGGTCACATCTCAGTGAAGATGGTTTTACTCGGTCGATCGAGTCGACTCTCACGGTCCGAAGCATGTCATCGACTATAGCTTAGCTAACTAAAAAGGGACAGACTGTGCTTTGATCCAATCACCATGATTAAGACGGGAACGAATAGAGCGGACTATCGGGGAAAGGAAGGGCAAGTTCAATCAAAGAGCAGTGGTCTACTTCCAATGCACATGCCACGGTAACAGACGGGGCATCGGAAGGAAGGCAACATAATAAAGATCACAAGTGCGCAAACCACCCATAGGGTACCCGACCTAGGTGCACTGGCACTAAGGCATTTCTCGGATTCATAGTGATGCGGTTGTCACCGCGAGAATCAAAGAAATAGGACGGTCATGTAAGGTACAAGCATACAAGGGTTTGTGCACGCAGAGCGAATAAAAGGCAACCAAAGAAGTATAGCTCCATAGCCATGGCGAGGCGAGCTCATGACTATAGGCTATACTAGCGAGAGCTCGAGTTACACTCAGCATTACCACCATGGCGAGACGAATCCCGCGATCGTAACATCCGAATGAGATACGATTCCTCTACCGGCTCGAAGGCATGGTCCACAGACACACAACCAACTGTAAGATCCAATAAAACGACAACAAGACAACTCAAAAAGACTGGAATAGCACAATTCCATAGCATAAGATGAATGGGTCCCGTATTACAAAGAAACATATACAACAAGGTCATCAGGAGTGAGTACAACAGTGTATATTCGAAAACATAAACGAAAGACAGTGGGGGTTCAGAGGGTCATGGTTTGCAATGGACAGGGTCACAAGAACTCTCGATGGCCCATCCTCATGTCTCGAAGTGACCAGAGTGATGGCAATACATGGTAACATGGCTAGGGTTCATCGGCACCCACTACGGCAACCAAAAGAGGTATCCTACAGTCCAAGGTAAGGAGCGCATTCTATGATGTCCAAGCTACGACTACGCGTCCAGAGTTCCAAGGCTCACGTCAGGGTCACAGGCGGCATGTCCTTCCCAGCATCTCAAACGCCGTGGATCCATTTGGCTATGGTCGGTCATGTGCGTGTGTGTGCTAGTGCGTCCGTTTGGCAATGGCGCAAAGGCCGGTCACGGCGTTTTAGATGCTCACCGACGGTGGAGTCGTTCGGCGAGTGGTTGTTTGCATCGTGGCATAGTGGTTCGGTGCAAGGCTCGTTGTAGTCAATGTAGGGGAGGGTCATGTCGTAGTGGTAGCCGACGTCGACTTGGCGTGGCGGGTTTGGCAGGGCTTCACAGGGCATCGCTGGAGCTAGTAGGAGGTCGTAGCCAGTTGTCGCTTGCTGCAGCCTCCTATAGCCACCCCTGGCTAGCGCTGGCTAGCTATGGCCACCTCTGGCCAGCTGCAGCTGGCTGTTGGTGGCCGTGGCTTGCTGTGGGTGGCCTGCAGCAGCTATGGTTGGCCAGAGCAGGCCGGGTTGCAGTAGCAGGTGGCCCGGAGGGTGTCGGTGCTCCGGCGGACTTCCTGCGAGGTGTGAAACGCAGCACGAAGGCCGGTGTCAGTCTCGGGTAGCGGCAAGGTTATCAAGGAGGGAGCAGGCGGGTTCTCGGGCACAGGGGGCTCACCGGCGGCTGTTGTTCGTCGAGGAAGAAGGCGAACGTGGCTCGGCGGTGGCCTTGGCGCGCCGTGGTGCGTGGACGGGTGTTGGAGCAGGATGTAGCTGCAGGGCGACGTGGTGCAGAGGCGTCATGGCGTTCCGATCGGCGCGGCAGAAGGGAGGAAGGGTGGCGGTGACGAGCTCGACGTAGTGGCCGTGGACGATGTCAGCGTGGCGTCGATGGGCAGCAGGGTGACAGCGTTCGCGCGGTGGCTGCATCGTGGCATGGTTGTGCGCGACGTCATCGCGGCGTGGCAGGACGACGGTGTCATGGTGGCCCGTCATGGTGCATCGTCGGAACGTGGCTCGGAGGAGACGGCGTCCCGCGGCAACTCGGTGAAGACGGCGCGACGGTGCTTGACGTGGACGCTGGGTATTGGGTGGCGGAGCGTAGCGCGCCGGGCGTCGACGTGGAGGTCCGTGGCGTTGGCGCCGGCCGAGGGAGCGATGCCGCGGGGCGCGGCACTACGCACCGGTGCGCAGCCGGCGCAGCCGCGGCGGTGAGCGCGGCGTGACGGGCCGAGACCGGGCGGAGCGCAGGTGCGGTGGTGGCGCTGCGTAACCGTGGCCGAGGTTAGCGCCGGGGCGTGGCGAGGCGAGCGTGGCGCTGTGCTGCGCCGCGGGCGGGAAGCGCGCAGCGGGGTGGCGAGAGGAGGAGCGCGGCGGTGGCCGGGAGATGGAGCAGAGGAGGAAGAAGAAGAAGGTGGCGGTGGCTTCCAGGGAAAGGAGCAGATGGCGTCTGGCCTTTGGCGTTTTATACGGCCGTGGCTAGGGCTTCTAGGAGCATGGACGGCGATCTTGGCATCCGCGGCGGGCCGAGACACGCGGGGCGCGACGCGGTGGCCCGCGCGGAAGCCCGGACGGAGTGGGGGGGGCATGCGACGCACGCGAGGGGCGCTGCGGCGCGCAGTGGCGGGCGGGGGCCCTGGGAGCGGGAAGCTCCTGCTCTAGGGTTCCAGTGGGTGCGGGCCGGTATGGGCCGTCGCGGGCCTGGTGGGCCGCGGCCTGGTGCGTGAAAGGGAGAAGAAGGCCTGCTGCTTGCTGGGCCTGCGCAGTGGAGAAGAGGAGAGGGAAGGCTGGCTGGGCCGTGCGCAAGGGAAAGAAAAGGGGGGCCGTGTGGGCTGGGCCCATGCGGGAGTGAGGGGGAAAAGGAGTGAGTGGGCCGGTCAGGGCTGGTTTTGGTATGAAAGGGTTTTCTCTTTTCTAATTCTATTTTCTCTTTCTTTTCCCAATTCTATTTTACTTCTAGGGCTCCTATGTATACGTAATGAATATCACCAACATATACCTACTCTTATGGGAGTCTTCTAGGGGTCTTTAAGGTTTAGGGATTCCATTCCAAGGTTGGCCATCATAGAGGCGAGGTTGGAGTTACTCAACTCAGGGTTCACGAAGAAGGGGCATGGGGTTTTGGGATAAATCCCCAGTGATTAGACGGAGGTTGCTACGGATTGTGCACTTCGAACATGAAACAAACTCGAAACCAAAGGCGACATAAGAACCGAAGCAAACTCCTACAATCAATACTACATGTATGCAACGTTTTACTAGCAATCCTTTCGATGTTTGACCTAGCAACTATATGTTTTACACATTTACAGGAAAAGTTTTTTGAAAGTTCGTATTTTTGGCATTTCGAAAAATCTGGGTTGTTACACGTACGCTCGGCTAGGCGTCCAACGCCCCCTCCCTCGGGAGGGTCCCGATCCGGCGCCAAGATCAAAGTGCGCGGGTATGTCGCATTCACGCCTTTGTTGTTATCCGCAGTGTTGGCTCTTATTCCAGCTACTAACTTTACCTTGTGCCCATCCTCAGCCTGAAGCACGAGGCCGCGGTGGACACGGTGTCTCTTGCTCCTCGGAAGCAGGAAGCGCGGGGCTGAGAGCACGAGCCTCGGTTCCACCATCGAAACGCCGGTCGGGACCGAGGGGAGGGAGAAGACCGCCGAGGCGCCGGCAACCGTGGAGCTACCCCCGGTGACGGAGGTAGAGGCGGCGCAGCGTCCGCCGGGGAGGTCGAGGGCGCGCCCCGTGGTGCCACTGGTTGAAGGGCCGGCCCGTTGGGCCGCTGGCTCGGCGGAGGCGCCTGGCGAGGAGGACGACGTGGTGATTACGGACATGTCCGCGGGGGTAGACCCCTCGGCGTCGGCCGAGGTGGCGGTGGAGGAGCCCCTGTTGGTATTTTTAACCGCACTCCTTTAAATAAGTTTTAAGGAGGATTATCCGCAAGCGCACGAGATATCATACCAGTGTCACATTTTACCCGGAGGTTTTAAATATCGTATCCACAGAGAACAGTTGTGATAATGACAAAGTATATAGACTTAACCCTACAATTAGGCATAGATCATATCAAGAAAAAGGAAATAGCTAATGTACTCTAGTTCGACTACCGGTAAACTTTGTATAATATCGTCTTATCGGGCAAGTGACCTGAATAGGAGAAGAAACAGAGTAATCTACCTACCGGACACTATCGGCACCATGCGTCCTATCAACCGGAAGTGGACTACGGAGGATTCAACGCAGCTATAAAGTCACCTACGCGAGCTACCACTATCCGGCTAATCAGGGGACATCCACAAGTAAACCTAGCCTAGGCACCACGCCTACACTACGAAATACTACTTCAACCAAGCAATTACCAAGATCAAAGTCCTCAATATGAGATGTGAACTAAAGAATGAATATAAACGATTGCATACTTGAATCGAGAATAGTAAATACAAAAGTACCTCGTAACGCAGCTCACGGGCGAGGAAGTCGAATCGAGGAAGAATCTGACCACGAAGAAGCGCCGACATGCCGGAGCTCCTCCAGAATCTCTACTCCTCTACTCAATCTCTCTAATCTCTAAACAAGACTAGATCTAGAAGAACTAGTCTCTCCTAATTGCTACATCTAGATGAACTAGATCTAGATGAACTAGATCAACTAGAGGGACCCTAACCCTAATTATGTAGAGAATATGAAGCACCGGGGTGTAGAATGCCTCTTGTGGGGAGCCTTTGGCATCATTATATAGGCCGAGGTGGAGTAGGGGGCAAGGAACCGCCACGTCAGCGATTGGACTCAAATCAATGTAGGGATGCACCATCTCATGTGCACCATCGGATCAAACCGACCTCAAATCAATGTAGGGATGCTGCGATTGGACTCCACGCAACCGAGGGAGGAAGACTCCAGAAGGCGGCGGTGATCGGTGGAGTTAGGGCGCCGGGCGGCCCAGGGTGGGGCCAGTCGGCCCCACCTCATCTCCTCTGCGGGCCCCGCTGCTTTGGGTGTCTTCTACACCCCTTCCTAGGTCCTCTAGCGATGTTGCTCCGACGTGGATCAATTTTGTGATAATTATGCATTGAAATCCTTCTTTTATCCTTTTCTAGAAAATCCCCTGGAAAATATAGAATATGCAAAACTCATGGAATTTGTCAGATAAAATCCTAGACTAGTATGTTTTCATGTTTTCCTTCAGGTTTAAAGTACTAGTAAAAGTTGACGCTAAGGAGTGTCAACAATACCCCCTAAGCTTACCTTTTGCCGGTCCCTTGGCAAACAATCTAAATCTAGTTCTTAATAAACTTGGATCAGGAATTGTTTGTAATACTTTTATTTCTTTTAAGCTCACTTGCTTTTAAATATAAATTTTCCTTTGGTTTAGACAAAACTACTCTAACTTTCAAACTTACCCATTTTACCTTTAACTATAGAGCTTTACAATTTTGTGCATAAATCTTGAGCAATCGAAAGATAGAACAATCAAGTCAAGCACTATGTCTCAAATTCTTTACAATACTAATATTCCAGAGTTTTATAAATTTTCGCAATAAAACTCAGAGCTTAATTGTTTGACACTCTCAAGTCTCTCAATGTATGTGGTATTTATGGTTCTCTCTTGAGGCATTAATGATGTTATGCCTTTCCTACAACTAAGTATTTATAGTGGTGCTCATAGGAGTGGCAATAACAAGAATGAACATACTTGCAATTCATATATTGTAAAGTCAAACAATGGATCCATAGAGAATCAAGGCATTCAATCAAATCAAGATGTGCATGTGTGTGGTGTATGGTGGATAGGTGCATATATGGGATTTAGTGGCTAATCCTAATTTTAATTTTGCTCTTTTGAAAATGACTCTCTCCTTTAAAACTTAGAACTTTCAAGGGGAAAACATAGGCTATCTTTATTCTCTCTTTCTTTCTTTTTTTTTTTTTTTTTTTTCTTTTTTTTTCATCCGAGAGGCGGGCATCTATGTACCCATTGTTTTAATGCTAGAACACTTGTCCATCTTTTACTCCCATTTTTTTTCACACTTATCTCTTTTTTTTTGCTTTTGCATAGCCACATGCATCCCTTGAATATAAATAATTAGAGAGATAATGATAAAAACTTAGAGCAATTAAATGGGGGCTGTCCTATAGGGTATATTTTTGGGTGTTTACTCCTAGTATAAGAGAACAATATTTTTAAGGTGGATCTAGATGAAAGTGGAAATGGTTGTGCTTACTTTCCTGGAGTAGGAGTAATGCAATTGTGGGTGGAGTGCATAAGTGATCTTGATTTTAAAAGCATGACAAGACTCTCATAAGGTATATTCCATAGGTTGACTAAACTCAATGTAAAGCAAGCAGCATAAATGTGCAAAGGTTTTCCTAATTCTAAATGTATCATATATGGCTTTGGTAGGAATTTAGATTTTGTCATACAAGAGCTCATCATGTAAGATTTTAAGTTTTCAAAATAAATCTCCAGAACTTAATAATGATAAGAATAAGATAAGTAGTAGCTTAGACCTTCATGTATCATATCGATCAATTACCTGGACTTTAGCTCAAGCATATGCCTCCACAAATTTTAGGTTCAGAGTAAATTCTTATATCAAAGTAGTCATGTCCAAAACTCAAGAGAATTCATGGTTGAAAGCTAGACATTTGAAAGAAATTACTGTAGAGCAACTATTCATCATTTCCACTTTAACAGATTAGAGAGAGAGTTCTTCATTCTTTAATTCTTAAATCTAACACACACTATAGCTTACTAAAATAAAACTAATAGTAAAGAAATACCTTAATCACGATGATAACGGGGTGCGTCTCCCCAAGCTAATCCCTTTGATCGCATCGAGCCTTCACGTGCCGAATATTTTTTGTGTTTTTTTCTTAATTAAGGGGGGAGCCTTCATGTGCTCACATATTTTTGGCATTTGTAAATTTTCCTATGATACTATTGTGAACCTTCATGTGCTCACATATTTTTAGTATTTTATGACTATATAAAGTAGACTCGATAATCGCCTAGGTATAGTTACGATAACTAGGGGATGCTCCTCCCCAAGCTAGATGTTTGCAATACTTGGTGTTGATGATCTTTAGAGTGAGGTAACCAGCCAGCTTACGGTGGGTGCCACTAATAGACTCTCTCCTTATCATAATGTTGTTCCTGCATAATTATACTCCAACAAGAAAACCAAAACCCGAGGCTCAAATTTAATAAGAGGTTAGTGATCAGCCAATAAGTAATTGATTATTCCTTGAGTTGATTTGAATTGATAGATTCTAGCAGGAATCTTTTTTTAGGATTTTCTAGATTAATTATGCAAAAATTGAACATATGAGTATGATGATATATAATTATATTTTTATGCCTCCACAGAGAATATTTATTTTTATGGGGCTTAGGCTTTTTATAATGTGAGAAAGTAAATATAGAAGCTATTACTATTTTTTTATGCCACCGCCATATAAATATTCCTACAGGGTTACCATAAATTTATTCCCTTGGGAATTTTAATATTTTATGATGCAATAAATGAAGCAATAAAGATTTTATTTTATTTTATTTATTTATTTTTTTTCTTTTTAATATTTATGCAGATGAATATATTAAAGTAAAGTTATTAATGTAGATAGAAATACTAATTAATTAGATAACTACCATATTACCTTATGGCAAGGGTGCGGAATTTTAAGTTTACCGACAAAACTTATTCTTCCACTCTTGTATATCTCTCTATCTTGAGAGATGGAGGTCATGATGTTGCATACCTTTAGTGATGATGATGTCACCTTTGTTCTTTGATTTGGCCAACAGGTTGAAGTAGTGCTTTAATTATAGCCTGGCAAGCATCTTGCTCGGTGTGCACGTTCACGTAACACTCACTTATAGAATTAATAAAACTTTACTCGATGTGTTCTTCTATTTACAAAACCAAGGTAGAGGTCAAGTGTATGGGCTCTGTTGGTGGAAAGACACTAATAGAACCAAATCTATTTCTTTATTTATTATTCTCTATCCTTAAGCACATTGAACAAGATAACGTTGGTGTTACATGAATTATTTATTTATGCCTTGAGTCATAGGATCAAAAGATTAAGCATTTAATGTTGCATTTAAGTTCACATGGCAGAAAAGAATGACTTGCTTAACCAATGGAAGGATTATCTATCTATATATAAATTTTCATATGAGTATGACTATCATCTTTCCAAGATCGAATATAATATTTTAACGTATTTTGGTTAAGACCGAGATTAAGAGTACAATGCCATGAACAATCTTTAAAAGATAAACCATGTTGAGTTCATTAGATTATCAATTTAAGTTATAACTCTAACATGTTTGTGTTTTAAATTATATGTGCACCAAGATCAAGAGAAGAGCAAAGTGACCACTTACCTTGGGTATTACCTTTATTATTAGAGCGTGATGGCACTAAGTGATGAAGGGTAAATGACTGGTGGTCCTTCCTCTTGAATCTTGAGTTGCTCATGGACATCTTGTCTCCATTTGTTGCATCTATTCTTTTGTCATATTTTTCTTCTTTGATCTTTTGACTTTTTTACTCCAATTATTATTGTGCCTGCAATAGATTAGTGGACAGTACATACCCGAAGGAATATACAGATTTTGAACATGGGTTGCTTGTCCAGTATTTTATTTTGTCTATGCTTAATGAAAAGAGAATATTAATATTGTTTAGCATAAACCATATTTTATACAGACATGACTTAAGGCAAAGTAACTTGTAGTAGAAGATAAAGTGAATGAATCATTAATGCTCATAGTTCTTTCAATCATGATGAATGAGCTATGTCTTCTTTTTACAAAGTTATTAAAGTTAAGCATGTACTCTATCGCATCTCTAATTCTAATTTATCTCATGACTTACCCAAATTGATTTTGAAAATTTTCTATAGGGGTTAGTCTAACAAAATATCCAATGTCTACTACAGTATCTTATCGGTTCAAAAATCAACCTAGACACCACGTCTAATTTGACTTAGGAAGGCATTCTAACCTAAGCACCACGCTTAATTCAAAAAGCCTTTGAAAGTAAAATCAATACACCTCTTAGTTCAAGAATCAAACTAAACACCTTGTCTAATTATGACTCAAGAAAACAGTTTAAACTAAGCACCATGCCTAATTCAAAAGGTATATGAAATTTCTCCAAACCTTAAACATACTATAGCAAGCAAAGGTAACATAAAAGTTTATAGAGTGTTATTCAAACAGAGATGAAGAGTATGATTAATAAATTGAATAAAGGTAGAGACAACTAATATTAGCAATATAGAATTTTCTAAATAAGACCATTCCCCAAGCTGAAATTTTACAAAGTAAATATAAGCTTGAGTGGATGTAATTCAAAAATTGCATAATGGTTGTTTTGACATACCAGTGCCGCCTTAGTTATTTTCTTACTTCAAACCTGAAATGGTTAGTGACAAAAATACCCAAAGAAATATTTTGATAATTATAACTCTGCTCAATTCACAAGGGTATAACAAAAGGTGCAAGCTCAATTAAATTTTTTTTTAAGAGTGGTTTATTTTAGGACACAAAGTTGTTCTTAGGAAACCTTCTAATTATTGTACTTCAAGTTGGTGAGGTGGGTTCCTCTAGAACATTAGCCTTTGTGTATCTATATCAAGATTACAACAAGATCTATAATATTTATGAACATATGCATCTACAACCACCCTCTTAATGATTTTATGAACAGGAAAACTAAGGGGGGTTGAAGATCTCGTGTGTGGTAATATTAGAGAGAGACCAAAAAGATTCAGGAGATTTCTCATATGAGCATGGATTTAATAAGGTGTTGATGAGATAATTCTCATGCTCATCGATGTAATCTCTCTTCATGGATGTCTATAGGCAATAAGTTTGTCTCTATCATTTCATGCCTATGATATTGATTGGATATTTTATTTTCTAGGATTTCCCATGAATCGATGTCTCCAAGGTTGGTCTCACCTAAAGTTTCCTCTAAACTTTGGTAGTTCTAGAAATTAATTTAAGCTCACCGTTTGAATTTAAACCAAGTTTAGATGCTAGAGCTTCATCTTCTTCTATCTATTCTTTCACAATGGCATATGTATTTCTAGTATGTTCTATGTATTCCTGCCATTGTTGCTCTTCTTGGGTATTCCTATAATCGTCATGACCCTTATTTTTGAGATGTCTTGATAGATTTCTAGGATTATTATGAAGTTTAGTAGAAAGAGTATAAAAAGATTCATTGGAGTCAAGGATGGGTTTAGAGATAGGTTCAAAAACATTTAATGTGAACATAGAAGGAGAGAAGATAGAATTTATTCCTAAGTAGGTCAGCTCTCCTTCTATGGCATCATTCAACATGCCATCCTTGCATTCTTTCCAATGTCTTTCAGAAGAAAAAGGAAGTTGACTACACTTTTTCTAAGATGCTCTTTTGAGAAGATCTAATGTGTACTGTTTTATGAGCATCTTAGCCAACTGGAAGTCTAAATCATTAAAGTAGAATTATAAGGGTTTAGGATTGATAGCTAAACCTTGAGAATAGAATGATTATGTTTTAGCTACCGAGACTTCCATATCTAGTTTGGGTGATAAGATATCCCGAATCATATTAATTAGACATGGGCGTAGCTCATAGCCAGGTGTTATGATAGGTTCCATAGATTTTGGTAGCTCAAAGCTTCGCACATGTCATAAAGATAGATAGAAATAAAATTAAAGACATCCATAAGGATGAACACAAAAATAATGAAGAGACTGGGATAAAACAGGATTAAAGCATCCATAAGGATGAACACAAAAAAATTATTGAAGAGACTGGGATAAAATAAGAAAAGATAAAAGTATAATACAAGATTAAGCTAGACTAAGTCAAAATCAGCAAACCGTTCCCGACAACGGGCCAAAAAAATGCTTGTTGGTATTTTTAACTGCACTCCTTTAAATAAGTTTTAAATAGGATTATCCGCAAGCGCACAGATATCATACCAGTGTCACATTTTACCAGGAGATTTTAAATATCGTATCCACAGAGAACAGTTGTGATAATGACAAAGTATATAGACTTAACCTTACAATTAGGCATAGATCCTATCAAGAAAAAAAAAAAGAAATAGCTAATGTACTCTAGTTTCGACTACCGGTAAACTTTGTATAATATATATCGTCTTATCGGGCAAGTGACCTGAATAGGAGAAGAAACAAAGTAATCTACCTACCGGACACCTATCGGCATCGTCCTATCAACGGAAAGTGGACTACGGAGGATTCAACGCAGCTATAAAGTCACCTACGCGAGCTACCACTATCCGGCTAATCAGGGGACATCCACAAGTAAACCTAGCCTAGGCACCACGCCTACACTACGAAATACTATTTCAACCAAGCAATTACCAAGATCAAAGTCCTCAATATGAGATGTGAACTAAAGAACGAATATAAACGACTGTTTACTTGAATTAGAATAGTAAATACAAAAGTACCTCAGAATGCAGCTCTGGGCGAGGAAGCTGAATCCAGAAGAATACAGCCACGAAGAAGCACCGACATGCCGGAGCTCCTCCAGAATCTCTACTCCTCTACTCAATCTCTCTAATCTCTAAACAAGACTAGATCTAGAAGAACTAGTCTCTCCTAATTGCTACATCTAGATGAACTAGATCAACTAGAGGGACCCTAACTCTAATTATGTAGAGAATATGAAGCACCGGGGTGTAGAATGCCTCTTGGGGAGAGCCTTGGGCGTCATTATATAGGCCGAGGTGGAGTAGGGGGCAAGGAACCGCCACGTCAGCGATCCGCGTCTTCATCTCATGTGCACCGTCGGATCAAACCGACCTTAAATCAATGTAGGGATGCTGCGATTGGACTCCACGCAACCGAGAGAGAGGAAGACCCCCGTAAGGCGGCGGTGATCGGTGGAGTTAGGGCGCCGGGCAGCCAGGGGGGCCGGCCGGCCCCACCTTATCTCCTCTACGGGCCCCCGCCGCGGGTGTCTTCTAGACCCTTCCCGAGTCCTCTAGCGATGTTGCTCCGACGTGGATCAATTTCATGATAATTATGCATTGAAATCCTTCTTTTATCCTTTTCTAGAAAATCCCCTGGAAAATATAGAATATGCAAAACTCGTGGAATTTATCAGATAAAACCCTAGACTAGTATGTTTTCATGTTTTCCTTCAGGTTTAAAGTACTAGTAAAAGTTGACGCTAAGGAGTGTCAACACCCGCGGTGGTGTCCTTTGCCGACGCGGCTATGACCAAGGCGAGCCGGTCTCAGCCCCCATCCGGCCGCGACCACCGAGCCGGAGGCCGCCTCGGAGGAGAGGGGGCTGAAGAGGTGCGGTGACCGAGGCACCCACCGTGGGTCCTACGGCTTTGGCCGGAGCGCGTCTGGTGAGCCGTCCGGGGGGGCCTTGCTCGGCCGGAGAGCCGGCCGCCCCGGGATCTTGGAGAGGCAAGGGGCCTTGGCGCGCGACGACGCCAAGGAGGGGAGGATGCAGGTGGCGTGGCGGACTGCGTCGACCGCTACAAGAAGGCCGCCCAGACCATCATATCAGGGCTGTGCCAGGAGCTCCCCCCATGTTTCGGGTAAGTGATTTCAACCCTCTTTTCCTCTGGGAGCGTCTTCCCGGCGACTGACCGGCTGGAGTGTGTGTGTTGCGGGAAGTCAGGGGTTCTCCGCGCGTCGGCCAGCCCTCACGACCAGTACCTTCAGCAGAAGGGCCTGGTCGCCCAGCTGACAATGGCCGTGTCGGAGAAGGACGTCGAGCTCGAGAAGCTCCGTCTTCTCGTCTCCCAGCTGCAGGCCGAGGCCACGACGGCGCGCGAGGACGCCACCCTCGCCAGGGATATCGCGGCAGGCCACGCCAGGAGCCTTGACCAACTCTGGACGGAGAAGGAGGCGATGGTCGCCGAGGCTTCGCGCTCGGCGGATTCCATCAAGTCCCTGTCCGAGAAGCTGCAGGCCTCAGAGGCTAAGCGCGTCGTCCTAGGTGAGGAGTACTCCAAGCTGAAGGACGCGGCCATGCTGGGGATCGGTGAAAACGAGACCCTCCACGGCCAGCTGCGAGGTAAGGACTGTGACTGGCCTTCATGCCTGTGTTACACCGCTCGAGAGGCTAACTCTCGGGTTCTTACAGACGTCCAGGGCAGGGTGACAGAGCTGGAGGAGAGCCTCTCGCGCCGCAAGCCGCCTACAACTCGATGCAGGGCGAGCTCGAGACCCTCGACGCGGGAGGCCACGGCCGTCAAGCGCCACGGTAGAGGCGGAGGACGCCGGTGGCAGCGACTTGGTGACGTTGGCTGCGGTGCCGCAGCGGATGGAGGCGCGCGCGCTGGAGGCACTCCGGGTTGGCGTGTCGGTCCCATTACCAGCTCGACCTTCCTCGGATCGCCGAGGGGCTTGTCGTGGCTGAAGAGGAGTTGGGGCATGAGAGCAATTTGCTGGCCCAACTCATCGAGGAGGCCGAGAAGATCAGGGCTCCTGCCGCACTGGTGGCTACTTTTGCGCCCGCCGTTGTATCCACCCCTCCGAAGGAAGCTGGTGACGCCGAGGCTGCGGACGCCGAGGCCGTGTCCGTCGAAGCCGCGGATGCTAGTGTCGGAGACGCCGAGACCGCGAACGCTGTGGCCTGAGGCCCCAAAGCCGTGGATGTCGCCACCCAAGATGTTGGTGGCCCAGACGCCCCCCAGTAGACCCTGCAGGCTGGGCCCAAGTGAAAAATGTAAATTAATGCTTATGTTGATTTCGTGTTTATGAGACACTTTTATATGAATCGGCCCATCGAGGCTTTACGCTTTTTTGCACTAGCTTTTCCGTTGTCTCTCTCGTTTCCCTTTTGTTCATGCTCGTTACTTAGTTTCACGAGGACGCTTTGCAGCCGAGGGTCGCTTTTTAGCCGAGGGTAGGGAATGCGCGAGTGGTTGTTATAGCCCCGTTGCCCTTTTGTAATCGAGCGACCTCCTCGTGGCACTTGGGGGCATCCTTTATCTAAGGGCAGCAAGCGGAGGCACCGTAGTGCTCGGGCATAGGTAGCCTCGCGGCTCGGCCATCCTCAGGATCGGGATAATATCTTCCTTTGTCTAAGGGCAGCGAGCGGAGGCACCGTAGTGCTCGGGTGTAGGTAGCCTCACGGCTCGGCCATCCTTAGCCTCGGGATGATATCAGCCATGCCTTTTCCTAAGTACGCGAGCCTTTCGGGGATGTAGAGTATACGAAAAGTAGCCAAGAAAGCTAAAAAAGATTTTTCGAGGGGTGCTCTCTAGGAGGGGGTCCCCCTTTCTAGCCCTCGAGGGAGGCTTAGTTTTAATGAGTCAAAATCAAGTCTCCTGAGCCCTACCGGGGACAAAATGGCATGACTTGGGAAAACGCCCAAGGTCTTAGTTTTATTTTGGCCGATAGTACACGGCGTATGTACAGTGCTTGGAAATTTTAAGGGTAAAAGCGACGTAGCTGTTGGATGTTCCAAGCATTGTTGAGGACCTCGCCGGCCTCGTTGGCGAGCTTGTATGTGCCTGGCTTGAGTACTTCGGCGATGATGAAGCGGCCTTCCCAAGGCGGCGTGAGCTTGTGACGCCCCCTGTTATCCTGGCGGAGGCAAAGTACCAGGTCGCCCTCCTTGAGGGCCCGGGTTCAAACTTGCCGGTCGTGGTAGCGTAGGAGGGACTGCTGGTATCTTGCTGAGTGCAGAAGGGCAGCGTCCCTGGCTTCCTCGAGCATGTCCAGTGAATCCTCCCGAGCCGCCTGGTTTCGTGTCTCGTCGTAGGCCTTGAGCCTCGGGGACCCGAATTCCAAGTTGGTGGGCAGCATAGCCTCGGCACCGTATACCAGGAAGAAAGGCGTAAACCCCGTGGCTCGGCTTGTCGTCGTCCTGAGGCTCTAGAGGACCGAAGGGAGCTCATCGAGCCATTTTTTGCTGAATTTATTGAGCTTGTTGAAGATTCGAGGCCTGAGCCCTTGTAGTATCATCCCGTTGGCCCGCTCCACTTACCCGTTCATCTGAGGGTGCGCGACCGAGGACCAGACGATGCGTATCTGGTGCTCGTCGCAGAAGTCTCAGAACTTCGCCCCCGTGAACTGGGTACAATGGTCGGTGATGATGGAGTTCAGGACTCTAAAGCGGTGGATGACGTCGGTGAAGAAGAGCACCGCCTGTGCGGACCAAATGTTGGTGACGGGGTAAGCCTCGATCCACTTGGAGAACTTGTCGATAGCGACAAGCAGGTGAGTGAAGCCCCCGGGCGCTTTCTTGAGTGGTCCCACCAAGTCCAAACCCCACACGGCGAAAGGCCACGTGATTGGGATGGTCTGGAGTGCCTGAGCTGGTAGATGCGTCTGGCGAGCGTAGTACTGGCACCCTTCGCAGGTGCGTACCACCTCGGTGGCATCTGCAACCGCGGTCGGCCAGTAGAACCCCTGCCGGAAGGCGCTGTCGACGAGGGAGCGGGGAGCGGCGTGGTGGCCGCATACTCCGGCGTGGATCTTGTGGACGAGGGCGAGGCAGTCCTCGACTGTGATGCATCGCTGCAGGACTCCCGAGGGGCTTCGCTTGCAGAGCTCGTCTTCGATGACAACGAAGGATTTTGCTCTTCTCACGATGCGTCTGGCTTGGTTGAAGTCCTCGGGGAGAATGCCTCAGACGATCCAGTCGCGGTACGGCTTCCTCCAGTCTGGCTTGGGCTCGGTTTCTGGGTCCCCTCCGTCGATCTCCATGACTTCGGCATTCGATGCCGAGGACGTCTCGGAAGCCAAAGGTGCCTCAGATGTAGAGGAGGCCTCAGATGTCTTCCCAGCCCCCGAGGGGGGTCTGAATGATCCTCTGAGGCCTCCTTCTGCCCGCCAAGAGTGACGGAGGGAGCTGAGAGGTCTTTGGCGAAGACGTCGGGGGGAACCGGGTTCTTCCTGTGGTGATTTTGCTGAGTTCGTCGGCGGCTTCGTTGTGCCTTCGGACGACGTGGCTGAGCTTGAGGCCGTCGAACTTGTCCTCCAGGGCACGCACCGCTTTGCAGTATGCGTCCATCTTGGGGTCGTGGCAGCCTGAGTCCTTTATGACTTGGTCGATGACGAGCTGCGAATACCCTCGGACATCGAGGCGCTTGACGCCAAGTTCGACGGTTATCTTCAGCCTGTTGAGCAGGCCTTCATACTCTGCCATATTATTCGACGCTGGGAAGTGGAGGCGGATTACGTACCGCATGTGCACCTCGAGGGGGAGACGAAGTGGAGGCCGGCGCCGGCTCCGGTCTTCATCAGGGATCCGTCGAAGTACATCGTCTAGCATTCTGCCTGAAGCTGAGGCGGCGGCAGCTAGGTGTCGGTCCACTCCACGAGGAAGTCAGCCAAGACTTGAGACTTAATGGCCTTCCTTGGCGCGTAGGAGAGGGTCTCTCCCATCAGCTCGACCGACCACTTGGTGACCCGTCCCGAGACCTCCCGGTTTTGGAGGATCTCTCCTAACGGGAAAGAGGAGACCACCGTCACGGGGTGGGCGTCGAAGTAGTGTCGAAGCTTGCACCACGTCAGGACCACCGCGTAGAGCAGCTTCTGGATCTGTGGGTAGCGGATCTTGGCCTCGGACAACACCTCGCTGATGAAGTAGACCGGCCTCTGGACCGGCAAAGGGTGGCCCTCCTCTTGTCTCTCGGCGATGATGGCCGCGCTGACCACCTGCGTCGCTGCGGCAACATACAAGAGGAGGGGCTCTCCTTCGGCAGGCGGGACGAGGATCGGGGCGCTGGTGAGGGCGATCTTGAGCTTGTCGAGGGCCTCCTGAGCTTCAGAGGTCTATGAGAAGCGCTCGGATTTCCTCAGGAGGCGATACAGGGGCAGGCCCTTCTCGCCAAGCCGTGAGATGAAGCGGCTAAGAGACGCCAGACAGCCCATGACTCGTTGTACGCCTTTCAGGTCCTTGATCGGCCCCATGCTCGTCACCGCGGTCACCTTTTCTGGGTTGGGCTCGATGCCGCGTTTGGAGACGATGAACCCGAGGAGCATGCCATGGGGGACCCCGAAGACGCACTTCTCGGGGTTGAGCTTGACACTCTTGGCCTTAAGACACTGGAAAGCGATCTTAAGGTCAGAGATAAGGTCGTCAGCCTTCTTGGTCTTGACTACAATGTCGTCAACATAAGCCTCTACGGTTTCACCGATGTGGTCACCGAAAACGCCTAGCATGCACCGCTGATACGTGGCCCCTGTGTTCCTGAGCCTGAAGGGTATCGTCACGTAGCAGTACATGCCGAACGGGGTGATGAAGGACGTCGCGAGCTGGTCAGACTCCTTCATCTTTATTTGGTGGTAACCAGAATAAGTATGAAGGAAGGATAAGAGCTCACACCCCGAGGTGGAGTCAACTATCTGATCGATGCGTGGTAAAGGAAATGGACCTTCAGACATGCTTTATTTAAGCTAGTGTAGTCTACACACATCCTCCATTTTCTACTCTTTTTCCTAACCATTACAGGATTAGATAACCACTCGGGGTGGAACATTTCCTTGATGAACCCGGTCGCCAAAAGCTTGTTCACCTCCTCACCGATGGCCCTGCGCTTCTCCTCGTCGAATCGGCGCAGACGCTGCTTCACCGGTCTGGATCCGGCCTGGATGTCAAGGGAGTGCTCGGTGACATCCCTCGGAATACCTGGCATGTTCGAGGGGCTCCACGTGAAGATGTCGATGTTCGCGCGGAGAAAGTCGACGAGCACGGCTTCCTATTTGGGGTCTAGGGAGTCAGAGATCTTCACCGTCTTGTCGGACGAGGTGGAGGGGTCAAGCGGGACCTCTCTCACCCCATCAGACGGTTCGAAGGTGCCGGCATGGCGCTTGGAGTCGAGGGCCTCGGAGACGGCCATAGCCTCGGCATGCTCGATGGCCTCTACGTCGTAGTTGAAGGCATGCTCGTAGGTGGAGCCAACGGTGATGACGCCGCTAAGGCCTGGCATCTTGAGGAGGAGGTACGTGTAGTTCGGGACCGCCATGAACTTCGTCCTGTCAAGAAACGCACTGATAACGGCGGCGCTGGCCACATTGGGCAGCTCGGTGCACTTCTTGGAGAAGCGGCAGATGAAGTCACGGAGTGACTACTTGGGCTTCTGGCGACAGCTGCGAAGATCCTAGGAGTTCCTAGGGCGCACGTATGCGCCCTGGAAGTACCCCACGAAGACCTTAACCAGGTCGCCCCAGTCGTAGATTGTGCGGGTGGGCAGGTGCTCCAGCCAGGCCCGAGCGACGTCGCCCAGATGAAGAGGGAGGTTGCGGATGATGAGCCTATCGTCGTCCGCCCCGCCCAGCTGGCAAGCCAGGCGGTAGTCGTTAAGCTAGACCTCGGGGCTTGTTTGTATTTAGTGAGGTTGGCGGGCTGGCGGAACTGAAACAGGAACCGAGCACTGTGGATTGCCCGGCTGAAGGCGCGAGGCCCCGGGGGGTCTGCGTCGTCGCGGTCCTCATCGACTTCGCGCCTGCCACCCCTGCGCAGCTGGCGGTCGCGTTGGTCCCGTGCCCTTGCCTCCCTCACGATGTTGCTCGCGTCGCCCTCGTCGTGGCCGCCGCGGTTGTCCTGGATACGCTCGCGTCATACATGTCGTCCGGGGAGTCGGAGTCAGGGTAGCCGAAGGCGAAGGCGTGCTCCGGGATGAACCCCCTGGGCTCTGTATCCTCGAGGTATCGCCGGATCGGGTGGATGTAGCGCGTTCCGGAGTGGAGTCGCTGCTCCTCCTACCTGATCAGGTATTCCTCGAAGGCGTGGATGGATCCGTCGGGGATGTCCATGCTGGGCTGCTCCGTGGAGCGCCGCTGACGACATGGGCGCCTCCTCCGAGCTGCCATGGCGGTGGAGTCTAACGCCGCGCTCGTAGCGGCAGCATTGGTCATGCCAAATGGTTGGCATGGTAGCGGCGGCGGTGAGCGCCCCTACACGGGAGGTGTCGCCCGGCCCTTGGCTGCGAAGTCCTCTTCCAGGGGCCGGCGTCGTCGGGTGTCCGCCGTCTTGCGAGCGCACGCGCCACGGTGCCTCCTACGCCGGGCTGGGGGAGGATCCATCGGGGCCGCGTCGGGAGGCCCCTGAACCCTAGTCGGGAGGAGCTCCATGTCAAACTGGCCTCCAGTCGACACGAACTCGAGCTCACCGAACCAGATCAGGGTCCCTAGCTCCAGCGGCTGGTGGAGAGAAGAGTCGGGGTCGAAACGTCCCCACGAAGTGTCGTCACGTCCGCTGGCCATCTGGAGGTTTGGCGGGAAAAGAGATGAAACACGCATAGGCCCCTACCTGGCGCGCCAAGTGTCGGTGCTAGAACTGGTGGCCCTAGTCCCGACGAGTGAATTTGTGGTGCGTGCTCCCAACTCCGGATGGTGTGCAAGATGGACACAAGGGTTTATACTGGTTCGGGCAAGAGAAGGCCCTACGTCCAGTGGGGGTGAGGAGATCTTGTATTATCTTGCACCGAAGTGCTTGTAGGTAGGGTGTACAAGCAGTGAGAGAGGGATCCGGTCCCAAGTCTCGTGCGATTGTGTGGAGCGCCAATATAGGACTCGTGTATATGCCTACATCAACCTGTTGTCTACGGGCCCCTGCCTCCCCCTTTTATAGCCGCAAGGGGGTGGCCAAGGCTTTACAAGGAGTGAGTGTGCGTGGGAAGCTGTGCTTCCCTCCTGGTTCAAGGCCTTGGAACCCGCCGCCATCCCTAGGCGCCGGCGTGGTGCTTGGCACTGTTGTCGGCGCAGCAGGGCGTGGGCGTGGCTGCAGGGAGTCACATCTTCTGTCCTGACAACGGAGGAAGCGGCTGTCCCTGTAGAAGTTGATGGAGAGGCCGGGGGAGACGTATCCACCCCGGTAGCGTGCTGTAGCTATGACTTGCCCTAGTTCCGAGGCTCAGGGGTCCTCGGCGCCTGCCACTGTACGCGGGGTGGTTGGCACAGGGAAGAGCCGTCATCGGGGCGATCGCCGCCCATCCCGGGCTCGAAAAACCCGGGAGGAACTGTTGCTTTGACCGGCGCCCTGCCTAACCTGACTCCCGTACGGAGGATGATGCTGGGTGACCACGCTTGGCGTGGCGGCCGCCGCCTCGGGGCTTAGGTGACTTGACCTGTCAGAAAGATTAGGCAACACAGTGCCCCACAGTGGTAGGCATGGCCTCCACTGTGGAGGGTAACGTAATCCTGAGCGCGGGCGACGGGACGGCTCCCATCCTCTGCCAAGGGATAGCGTTGCTCTGACAAGCACTGTGGGAAGGTGGGCGGTGGTTATACGTCAAGTCAGAGGCCTGGTTCGACCAGGAAGTGCGGCGCGCCCCGTCCGAGGCCTGGCCGCTAGGGGCTCGGGCGAGGCGGAGAATTGGCTCCCGTCCGAGGTCCCTGGCCGGGAGGCTCGGGCGAGACGGAGAATTGGCTCCCGGCCCGAGGCCCCAGCCGATGGAGGCTCGGGGACGGAGAATTGGCGCCGCCCGAGCCCTCGGCGAGGTGTGGGCTCGGAAGGGCCAGAGACTGGACACTTGCCCCGGTGTGCCAGAGCCATGGCCCAGATTGAGCAATGGGAGGCCTGTTGGGCCAAGTTTTGCGTTTGTTGGGCTTTCTTTAGGGGACCCTTATTTTGGTCCCCGACAGTATTAAAAAAGGAAAAAAAGGGAGTAAAAGCTAGACAAGTGTCCCAACAATTAAAACAATGGGTACATAGATGCCTGCCTCCCAGATTAAAAAAAAAAAAAGAAGAAGAAGAGAAAGAAAGAATAAAGATAGCCCATATTTTTCCGTGAAAATTTCTAAGGAGGGAGTTATTTTTCAAGAGCAAAAATAGAATTAGGATTAGCCACTAAATACCATATATACACCTATCCACCATATTTCATACACATGCACATTATGATTTGATTGTATACCTCCATTCTCTGTGGATCCATTGTTTGACTTTACAATATATGAATTGTAAGTATGCTGATCCTTGTTATTGCCACTCCTATAAGCTCTACTATGATCTTTAGTTGTAGAAAGGCATAACATTATTAACGCCTCAGTGAGATCTATAAATACCACATATAATAAGAGACTTGAGGGTGTCATACAATTAATCTCTAAGTTTTATTTCAAAAACTTATAAAACTCTAGAATATTGGTACTGTGAAGAATTTGAGACATGGTGCTTGACTTGATTGTTCTATCTTTCAATTGCTCAAGACTTATACAAAAGCTGTACAGCTCCATAGTTAAAGGTAAAATAGATAAGTTTGAAAGTTAGAGCAGTTTTGTCTAAACCAGAGGAAAATCTATATGTAAAAAGCGAGTGTGCTTAAAAGAAATAAAAGTATTGCAAAGCAACTCCCGATCCAAGTTTATTAGTAATGAGACTAGGATGTTTCCCAAGGGACTGGCAAAAGATAAGCTTGGGGGAGTTGTTGATGGTGGATAACATCAATATTTATTAGAACTTTAGACATAAAAGGATACATGAATACACACTAGTCTAGGGTTTTAACTGATAATTTCCACGAGTTTTGCATATTCTATATTTTCCATGGATTATTCCAGAAAAGCATAAAAGAGGGATTAGAGTGCATAATTACCACGAAACTTATCCACGTCGACAAACATCGTCATCAGGCTCAGAAAGGATCTAAAAGACACCCGAAGTAGCGGGACCCATAGGAGAGACCAGGTGGGGTCGGCCCGCCCCACCCCTGGCACCGGTCGGCGCCCTAGGTCAACATCTAGCCATCGCCTTCTGGAGTCTTTCTCCCACGCTTCCTTGGCACATAAGTAAAGCATCCCTCCATCGATCTAAGGTCGGTTTGATCTGAAGGTGCACACAACATGAAGACGCGGATCGATGATGTGGCGGTGCCTTGCCTCCTGCTCCACCTCGGCCTACATAATGATGCCCCAAGGCCCCTCCAAGAGGCATTCTACACCCCAGTGCTTCATATTCTCTACATAATTAGGGTTAGGGTCCCTCTAGTTGATCTAGTTCTAGTTCATCTAGTTCTAGTTCATCTAGATGTAGCAATTAGGAGAGACTAGTTCTTCTAGATCTAGTCTTGTTTAGAGATTAGAGAGATTGAGTAGAGGAGTAGAGATTCTGGAGGAGTTTCGGCCTGTCGGTGCTTCTTCGTGGCTGTATTCTTCTGGATTCAGCTCCCTCGCCCAGAGTTGTGTTCTGAGGTACTTTTATATTCACCATTCTGATTCAAGTAATTAGTTGTTCTTATTTATTCTTAAGTTCACAGCTCATATTGAGTGTTTTGATCTTGGTCATTACTTGGTTGAAGTAGTATTTCGTAGTGTAGGCGTGGTGCCTAGGCTAGGTTTACTTGTGGATCTACCCTGATTAGCCGGATAGTGGTAGCTCGCGAAGGTGACTTTATAGCTTCGTTGAATCCTCTGTAGTCCACATCCTATTGATAGGACTGATAGGCTGATAGGTGCTTGGTAGGAGATTACTCTATTTCTTCTCCTATTAGGGTTACTTGCCCAGTTAGACGGTATTATATAAAACTTACTGGTTGTCAGAACTAGAGTATAATAGCTATTTCCTCTTTCTTGATATTATCTAGCCTAATTGTAGGGTTAAGTCTATAGACTGTGTCGTCATTATAACTGTTCCCTATGGATACGATATTTAAAACCTCTGTGACACTGGTATGATATCTGTGCGCTTGCGGATAATCTTACTTAAATCTTATTTAATAGAGTGCAGTTAATTTATACCAACAAGTAGCATCCATTGAAGGAACTAAGATTCGAATGAAATTCTCTCCCACATCCTAATTTTAGCTACTATCAATTTATATTTCATTTTCATTACTTATGAATGTTCTAACACGGCCAGATAACTTGAATAGGGGTAGAAATCAGAGTTCTCCCCTACCAGCACCTATATATGGCTACCAATTAATCCTTCTAATGGGTGATGGATTACAGAGGATTCAATGAAGCTATAAGTCACCTTCACGAGCTACCATCTACCGGAAAGATAGGGGACATTCATAAGTAATCTAGATCTAAGCGCCACGCTTACACCTATATTACTACTTCAATCTACAACGTCCTATAGACTAAAGTACTTAAAAGAATTATGAACTAGAAGGATAATATGAATACAAAGTTACTTACATAGAAGACGATGATTAAAGAACCTCAGAAACAAGTCCTGGGCGTCGGAACTTGATCCTAGAGAATATAGTCGAAGACAAGCACCGACGGGCCAGAACTCCTCCAAAACTCTACTCTAAACTCCTCTCTCTAATTCTAAGACTAGATAACTACTCTAATAGGTAGATCCATTCAAGGGACCCCTCTCAACTTGATCCAACTGGAGATAATGAATTAGGGTTTCAGGGATGCCTCCATTAGAGGCCAGGGGTCCCTTTATATACCCCGGTGGGATGCATACGAGCCGTTTGATCAAACCGACTTCATGTACGGTGGATATAAACCCTCAAAGACGATGGAGGAAGCTTTTAGATGCCGAGCCGACGCCGTTTTGGGGGAGGCCGACCGAACCCAAGTTGGGCCATTTGGGCCCGACTTTGGTGGGTTGCCTTCTTCATCCATGTAGAGTCCAATGGCGCATGTTTAAGCGCGAGATAATTCCACGAATTTGTTTGATAATTACGGTCTTCACCGTTGGTTTTCTCGGAACACCGCCTCGAAAAAATATGAAATCAACCAAACTCGTGTAATTGTTAGTTAAAACCCCCTATCTTCTATGTGTATTGATCATATATCATGTTTATTGCACTATAAAAGTTGACGCCATCCACCGTCAACAGTTACCAATCAATATTTAATAATTAAATATATCAATTAATCAATCAATATTATATTTATATAAATATTTAACACTAAAATTATAAATTATATAAAATAATTTACATCAATAAATAAAGAAACTAAAGTATTAAAAAATTTACAACAACAAAAATATATTAGGTTCAAACTAAATCAGACGGGTAATAAAATTTATTTAATCTTATACACATCCATAATTTAAATTAATACTAAAATGGTTTCAATGCCTCATCAGTATTAATAAAATTAAATACTTGGTCACTAAAACACTTAAATAGGTTCCTAATACCTTTTTTTTTGCAGATATGGATAATGTCTGATATTATGGAATACGGATCTAGAATCACATACTAAAAAGCAAATTTGGATAATCCGTTTAGTATCTATATTTGAAACGGATACGAATATGGTTATTCAAATTTCAAATATAGATATTCAGATTTCAAGTTTTAGTAGATACAAATGTTGAATAATTCAATTATCCAATTTCATTTTTTGTTCCAATTAGTTGCCCTGACTACATTGCGCTGCCTTGCTAGAGCCGCACTAGAACCACCTCATTGACATCGTCCTACTCAACGACTCCTTTGCAATGCACTCGCATAATGTCGAATAATTCAATTATCCAATTTCATTTTCTGTTCCAATTAGTTGCCCTGACTACATTGCGCTGCCTTGCTAGAGCCGCACTAGAACCACCTCATTGACATCGTCCTACTCAACGACTCCTTTGCAACGCACTCGCATGATGTTGAATAATTCAATTATCCAATTTCATTTTCTGTTCCAATTAGTTGCCCTGACTACATTGCGCTGCCTTGCTAGAGCCGCACTAGAACCACCTCATTGACATCGTCCTACTCAACGACTCCTTTGCAACGCACTCACATGCTTGTTGTTAGGGATGAAAAAAAGCTAGTATCTAATAAAAGCATCTTCGAGAGTTTCCAAAATCCACCTCCAATCTAAATTTTTTTCGTAAGACTAAAAATACTCTCCAACAACATCATATTTTAACTCACAATCTTTCTACACTTGAAAAATCAACCTCTTCACGCGGATATATACATGAGCATATCCATCGTGCCAATTCGAAAGAATAACAAGACAAGGTTCCTGATACAAATGTATAATCAAAGTGGTTGCGATGATTAGAAATAGTCCGGTTTCCTAATATAAAATTACCTTTTATTTTCTAGGAGCTCTAGGAGCTAGATTTTGAAAAAGGTTGAGAAAAGCCAACAAATATACTCTCAAATTTTTTAGTCAATTGGTTTCTTTTATAAGCTATTGAAGATGCTTGAAGAGGTATATTTTTAGAAAGTTATTTTTAAAGCTTTTTTGATACATAGATTTTATTATGTATTTAGACATACGGTATATCTACATACATAGTAAAGTTGATGTACCAAAGAATCAAAGCTATATATAATTTAGAATAGAGGGAGTATTAATAAATTTGAGTCAATTTCATAGAAAATTTGAAGCATGAATACAAGTTTTTTTTTATTTTTAGGGTCCGATTTTGGCAATGGGGCCCACATATTGATCTGCTGGTGCTAATTGATATGATGTAGTCGTTGCTTGTTCCATTAAACCATCTGCAACAAATTCTAGTCAATTTTAATAATATTTATAATATGAACACGAGATTTTAAACTTAGGGGTCCAACTTTTAACGTGAACCCATATGTCTTTTTTTTTTAGGTAAATACTGTAGGGGAGGTCCCCCACAGTGTCAAAATTTTGTATTAAAAATAAGAGAGTCCAGAGTGCTTACAGAGAGAATTAACTGAAAGAATCTAACCAAATGCAGAAGCTTGATCTAAGATCAGCTTTGAATCTAACAGATTGAAGGTTACATTGGGACTTAAAATTATTGAACCATCGATCCCGATTGGGCTCCCTTCTGTCAAAGATCTTGTCGTTCCGGATCTTCCGTAATTCCCATGCCACAATCAACGAAGCTTCAGTGAAAAAACTCAAAGCACTAGATTCCCTGGCTTGTGTCAACTGATATGGCAAACTGAGTGCGAGGTCCCAGTTGAAACTCAGTCTGTTCCAGCACTGAGTTGCAAAGGGGCATACAAAGAATAGATGCTCTATGGTTTCATCTTCCCCTGTGTCACATATGACACATAAGTTATCATCATGAACATGCTGATTCCTTCTTGTTAGCATTGTTTTGGTGTTGAGACGATCAATTAGAACCAAGAATTTGATTCGAGGGGTGCATCCAGTCCTCTAGAGCTCTCTGAAAATTCGGTGCGACTATATCCGACTGCAGATGAGCGAATAGAATTTTTTGGATGTGTAAGTGCCACCCCAGATTGGCTGCCACTGATCTTTCAAATCCTCATCATACGGTATATCTTGCAGGTGCTCACGCATTTGGTGCAATTCATCCAAGGCTTCTTGTGATAAAGGTAGGAAGAAGATGGTGTCAAGATCATCAACTTTGAGTATGATGCTGTATGTGGGAATGCACGACTTAGTGGTTCACCAGCCCATTTGTCATCCCAGAAACATGCAGTTGAGCCGTCTCCAATCGAACACTTGGTAACTAGGCGGTATAGCTGGTTGAGTCTGAGAACATCTTTCCACCAGAACGACCAGATCTCTCTCATCGCATGTGGTACCCTATTTCTATAATACTTGAACCAAATCAGGGTTACCCACGGGATGTCCACCTTGTTATAAAACTTGTGTAGGTGCTTTAGGAGCAGTGCATCATTCTGCAGTCTTAGGTTTATTATTACTCCCAAACCGCCTTTGTCCTTGGGTTTTGTACTGTTTCCCAAGCCACGAGATTACCTCCTCTCTTCTTTTCTATGTTTCCCTGCCAAAGGCACTGTTTTCTTGCCCGATCAATGTTTTCAATCACCCCTTGCGGTAACTTGATAGTGCAGAGAGTGTACGTGGCTATTGTGTGATTGCTGAGTTGAGCATTTGTAGTCTGCCTGTGTGGGAGAGCCAGATAGAGCAGCTAGAAAGTCTTCTTTCCACTCGATCCATCATCGATGTCAGGTCTTCCATTCTTGGTTTGTTGGTGCCCATTGGTAATCCTATGTCCTGTACAAATATATATGTTTCATAAACTCATAGGTTTTCTATAACAAACCCGTGGGCTTAATTAGTTTTATAGTTAGAATGGGATACGTTGAAACTATAAAAATCTAGAATGAAGTGGGTTGGATTGAGTATGAGGTCGACTTTAACCCATTAGGAAGCCCTAAGTTCTGTTTATCGGCAAGCCCGTCGTCTGTTCATCGTTAACCCGTTAGCAGGCCGATAAGCACGGTGTGAGCACCCAGCCAGCACGAAACCGCGAGAACACACACACTCATCCGGGTCTGGCCTTCAGCTGTCAGCAAGACAGCAACGTGGTAGTACAAGTGAAATTTAGTAGTACCCGGTGTTTCGTGTCTGTTTGTTGCCCTGTCCTGCACGCATCATTATGATTTCCCAACCAGCAACAACCACAAATACGTACTCTCCTACTACTTGCATAATAATAAAAATAAAGCTTAATTGTCTACTCTGGATCCATGTCATGGTCATGTTATACACAGTCAGCCACGTGAGCAACGTGCACCGCCCGTGGCCGTCCTATCCATCAGTACAGTAACAGGCGCCGCACGGCTAGTAGACACGGCAATGTGAGGCACGCGCGGTCCGCTCTGGCCTGAGGCTCTACTAGTGCTAGGACGACGTCGCTATCGCCTGGCTGCCTCTGCTTCCCACGCCCAATCCACATCCATTGGCGCCTACTAGTACATGCCCATCGGATGCCGTCCCACACGGGCACGGATGGTCCCTCGCGCTCCTGGCCTGGCAGCAGGCGAGATTCGATCGTTCATCGCATCGGCGCGTCTGTAGCAGTGTACGCACGGCGCACGCTGGTGGGCGAGCAACGTTTAGGGGGAGGGGCCGCCTCAGTCGTCCTGGTATTGGCTGTGCGAGCCCCGTCATAAATCACCTGATATAACTACATTTTTATTATAGTATATATATTATTTTCCAAAAAAAGAAATATGTTCGTACCTCGTACGAAGCAACAAACCTCTATGGTAGCGCGTGGTTATAAGAAAAATCTATAAATCTAATCATATAGAAAATATAAAGCATATTTCATGATCCTTTTATCACCTATATCGTGTAGTTCTAGTTTATAGAAATCTTTTAAAAAATATTTCATTTTTTAATTAAAGCAACTTTAAGAGATTCTTTTGCGTCCTATCTAATTTATACGAATATAGATTCGTTGAAGAAATTACCCTCCAATTCTCTTTTTAGTTGGATCCTAAAAATAGGCATTCCGTCTAAGAGTAATGATGTATATAGAAAAGTTGTTGAAGGGTACAGGCATATAGAAAATGATTTTTTTTACTCAAATAACTCTCTAAATGATAATTTAATGACAAATTTTTTAAATATTCTTCAAGATGCTCTTAATACATTTATAGTTTATTAATATACATTTTTAGAAATAAATAAAATTCTCATAAATGCTTTTGCATTGGAAACCCTAAGCTATTTCTTAATTGTTCCCTCTAGCGGACATAGTGTTATTCTCCCATGTAAAGTAGGAATGAACTCATCCGGTTACCTATGGGCATGACATAGGCCTGTCCGTTTAGCCATGGTTGCTTCACACATGATTTTAAGGACAAAATCAAATGCACATCACATATATACCAAGATTTGTTTCTTCATACATGTGATTACAATTATAGTGATACATAGCAGTGTCTATTACAAAAGCGACAACTTACTACAAAATGACCCGAGGCTCTAAACATAAATTATATCTAAGTTTCAGTGAAATAGGATCTCTATCCCCATAGGCAACCGATCAGGGGTACATCAGCCTAGCATCGACATTGTCTTCGAAAAACACTATCTTCTAGAAACTCCATCTTCTAGTCCAAACAATTAAGGGTCGCAGGGGGGACAAAGAGAAATGTGAGTACATCAAAATGTACACCACAAGTGTATGAAAGTATGACATTAGGCCACAACACAAGAAAAGTCTTGCAAGGTTTGACACATGCACTTAAGCAACACATCCTAGTTTTCCTTAAATCCTTAGAACCTATTTACAAGGTGGGATTTGCCTTCTCTTTAAAGAACCTCTAGAACAAACACTCGGATCCCATCCAAGCAAACCAATTGAACCCACCATCTCTTACCAAGGGATCACCCCACCAAACTAGAGCCATCCAATCTCCAAGAAGTCCAAGCCACATGCTCTTGACTGTGAGCACGACCAGTATATTAGTTTTACACTCTGCTAAGATTACACACTTCTCTACGAGTCATTTTTTTGTCAGGTAAACACTGCCTAGGTGCTCAGTAGGGGCACACTAAAAAGCCTTTACAAAGCCCCTCCAAGCTTATTCTTCACCTCCAATAAGGTTTCACCGCAAAGAGTGGGTGCCAAAACCACTATAGAATCCCCTCTTGTGCCACACAAACCGACCTATTGTTCAAGGCATAAGCTTTGAACCTTAGAAATCATTGTATAATAGGAACCAAGAAGAAGTGATGAGAACGATATTCAGAGCGAAGCGAGAGTGGTGAGTAATGAATTCACCATCAGTCCTCTTTACACCAACCGTCCAGGGCAATACTTATAGGCCTCTATAGAACTTACATAGGACCAAATTACCCTTGCACCTACTCTAGATGTGGAGCATATTCTCCTAAGGCAGGAGCCATTTGATTAGGCGATTACACTGCCTAGGGTAAACACCTAACTATGTCCTACCATGTAGGGACCATTCGAGACTCCTCGCCTCTAGGCTTTGTCATTGTCCCCTTCACACTATGGGCCTCGCTCTGGTCGCTGACCACTTTGGCCATAGAGCTGATTGTCCAGACACTAATTTGTAGAAAACAAAAAGATGCAATTGTCGCTAGAAGAAATGAAAATATGGTTGCCTATGCGAAAAATGTTGGGCTGCCCCCTAGTATGTGTGGAAGTGTTCGTGTCGTCCATGTTACCATGGAGTTAAAGCGCAAAGAGATGTTTGAAGATGCTACTACTGGTGCCACTACCGGAGGAAACCCTAATCAGGATCTAAAGCCAGTGATTCAAGAAGAAGATTAGTTCTCCAAAGAATAGGATCTAGTTTTGTATTTAGAAATAGTGAGATAGAGTGGAATGAAAGAGTTTGGAGGAAGT
Source organism: Chrysopogon serrulatus (assembly GCA_015844335.1). Classification (NCBI taxonomy): domain Eukaryota; kingdom Viridiplantae; phylum Streptophyta; class Magnoliopsida; order Poales; family Poaceae; genus Chrysopogon; species Chrysopogon serrulatus. The sequence continues at coordinate 100,126 of JADLZL010002568.1, forward strand.
GTCGGCCTATCAGTGTTTTCTCTGTGGCTTGTACCTGATAGGATCAGGTTCTTCATGAGCTTGCCTCTATGATTGCTCAGGTAACTAACTTTTGATTCAAGTAACATTGTTTATATTATTCTTTAGGTTTGTTACTCACTTTTGAGTACTTTAATCCTTGTCACTATTGGGTTAAAATAGTATTCATGGTGTAAGCATAGTGCTTAGACTTAGTTACTCGTAGATGTACCCTATCTTTTGGATTGATGGTAGCTCGCAAGGGGGATTTTATAGCTTTGTTGAATGTTCTATAGTCCACCTCTCATTGGTAGGTTGAGCAAGACTTGTTTCTAGAAAGATCATACTCTACTTATTTTTTTGCTAAGTAATTTCTCCAGTTGAACAATACTAAACAAACCTTACCATGATTAGAATTAGAAGACTTTACGCTTCTATCTTCTCAGGCCTTAGTTGCTACTTAAGGGTTAAGTTAGATCGATATCCTCACACATGTTTCCTTGAGTCCAATATTCTAGAATACTTTTATGGTGAATTGCTACATCGGTATCTATATGCTTGTGGATTATTCTATATGTGTTAATAAATACTAACAATATTCTCCAAATTGACTCTTACCCAACTTGGTTACCTCTCTTGTATTTACTTTCATATTACTTGTGTATAGGTATAGCTTGTTTAGCTAGTTGTGTGGTAGCTTTGTAGTTCTCTAGCTTAGTTGAGTAGCTCAATAGCTACTATTGTAGTGACTTAGCTTTGTGTGTGATTTAGATATCTAGATACTAGCATTTGAGCATATTGTTAGCTTTTGACTAGAGCTAGTGCGAAACCTCCTTATATCTCTAATATATCATACTAATAGGTTGCTCTAGTGTTTTGTAGAAATTTAATTATGTTATTCACCCTCTTCTACCATTAGGACCTTTTCGCTAACTACTGAGCAAGGAGATGGGTCTACCCAAGGTTGCTAGGAAGACACAAGCAACACAAGGTGGCATGACTTCCTCAGCAACAAAATTGACCTATTTGGATAAGAAAAAGTCTATCTTTACAATAGGATTAGAACTAATAAGATAGGCAAGATCATCCCTTCTTGTAACACCATCATACATAGCAATCCAAATCAAGGCAATACACCAATTGGATGTAGGGTATTACGCTATTTAGTGACCTGAACCAGTATATATCCTTGCGCTCATTAAATTTCAAGATTCTTTACCATGTGGTTTAGGAGTTATGTTTTTCTTAGTGTGACTGTTGCTATTTGATGATATCCTAGACAATAGCTGATCGATTTATTTTGTGGTCATGTTCTAGATCAAACTAGTCTTCCTGTTACCAAAGTTCTAGAATTTTTAACAATCTTTCCAACAATGTTTATATGTTGGTATATGTTTAGTAGAACTCTAGTTATGGTTATTTTATTTGACAGCTATTGTTTTATAATCACAAAGTTCATTTAGTTTCTAGGCTTGTTTAAGGTACCTTAATGCCTTTAAACTCTAAAAGTTGTAACATGATAGTTGTGGATAGAGTGTTGTTTTGTATCTTTTGGTCAAGTAGCATAATTGTTGGAAAAGTGTTTTAGTAGATATCAGCATTTTATCAACAGCTATCTGAATTTATGATAGATTCCCTTATCTAAATTCAATAGAAGTTTAGGCTTTCTTAAGATTAGAATAAATAAAGAATGTCTTCATGAAAGTTTTAGGCCTTTCTTTAGAGTTTCTAAATTTTTTACTTATCTTCTATGGTTACTCTTGTAGATTTAAATATACATGAAGAAACATGTAGCGCTGCTACGGTTAACCAAATGTGGTGTTTGTGGTATTGGTTTTCATGATGTGTTACAACCTAGTAATGCTTTTCATCACATCCCTTTATGTTTGTATGAATGTTTGAACTGAGTTCATGTGGTATTACTCTGAGTCATGCCTAGTTCTTTTTGCATCAATTTTTGATGCAAGTAAATGTAGTGTTGGCTTTAATTTGGTAGTGGCTTTGCTAAAGTTTTAATATATTATTACTTCTACAACTAAACCTTAATTTTAGAAATACGATGAATAACCTAATGATCTGGATTACTTATGTCTAACAAACTAAAAAAATTATTGTTAGGTATTCATCTAGTTACACTTCAATTTGAGGTTTATAATGTTGATGAATATGAGCATGGATATGTCATATATGGATGAGGTTTGTTGATACTTGTGATTTGTTGGCATCTTATGCTATGGCATCTTATGCTATAAATTGTTTTGGGAAAGATTTATTCTTGTACATGACACCATGTCATGTCTCAGATACAATGAGCTCCTCCAACAAACAAGTTTAGCCCCATCGATATGCAAAATCCATCTCTTTACGATGGCCACAAGCGCTAATCACCCTTGTGTACCTATGGACCAAGAACCTATGTATCTCACATCAAATACACATATTAGCCCACCTAGGTTGTCACTCTATTATAAAACCAAACTATGGGCTTTCATCTTTGGTCCACCTAGTCGATGGGCACTATTCATCAACTTTTTCACCCCGTGCTCATTATTGAATAATTTCAATGCCCAAATCTCCTCTCTGTAACCTCTCTGGAGATGACCTCTTTCTCCGGTGCCCTTCATTCAACACACACCAAATTAATTTGGTGTCAAAACCTAGGTTTGAATAGTGTTGGGGCATCCTCCAGGATTCCTATGTCCATAGCCATTAGACCTTTCTAGTGCATCTTCCTACCCAGTCCAAAGTGCCTCTAAGCCCACTTCTTTTTGGTACCCCTTAGGGGTCCACACCAGAGTGCATGTAGAATGCATGGACTTGGCTCCATTCCTTCTCATCTTCGCATCCAAGCTTGTTCTATCTTGTGTCTTGGATATTTGCATATCTTATATGTCTTCTAATGTCTTGCTAGAGGTCTGAGTCCATGTGTGTGGAACATGATTTAACATTATATTCTCTAGTTTTATTATATTGAGAACATGACTATCTTTTTTATGTACTTTATTTTTTTATTTTTCTTTCTGTTTTCTCATACCTTCCCTTTTTTTTCTTTGTTTTGCATAGCCCATGCCTCTTTTTGCAAGATTACTTGAGAGATATCACTTTTGTAACATCGAGTAATTTTATTTGGTGGAAAATAAATTGATAGGCATGTTTTTTTTTTTTGCATATTTCTAGTGTAGAAGCAACATATACATGATATGTTTTGCATGTACTTGATCTTGGAAATATTATAGATTTCTCAATAAGGATCACAAGATTTGCCAAAGCTCAAAAAATACGAGTATATAGAAAGTTTTCATGATACGTGTTGACGCAAAAACGTGTCTTGTGCACAACATACTTCGAAGCCGATCTCTGGAGTGGGTCGTAAAAATTCCCTCAATGACCTGAGACACCGGCTGGAGTAGATTTTGAAACCTTGGCATGCTAGTTGTTGATGGTCCTTAATGTCCTAAAACAATTGTTAACTATCTTTCTAAAGTGACTGAAAAGCAATCCATCTGCCTAGAAGTAGAGTTTTGACTATTGAATTACATGAGTTTCGGTGAATTACTAATTTTGCAGGCATACTTTGGATAAGATACGCTTTTTGAGCTACATGGCAGTATAGAATGCAAGACTGGACACCATGGCGACAAAGAAAGATTCTAGAAGGAGCAAGAAGACAACCTACCAAGACTAGGCCAAAGCCTAGCCTGGGGGACCGACCGGTCACGCCCTAGACTGGTCGGTCCCCTGTGGGCCCACCTCATGGCCCGCCCGCGTGTCGATGCTCTGTCACCTTTGAGGATTAATCTTAGCCACCCACCGAAGTTAGTTTGATCTAAGGGTTCACATTTATTCGCCAGAATAAAAACAAAGGCAACTCCCCCGACAGGAGGATCCATTCAGAAGAAACCCTGATCTTTATTGAAAAACTCTAGACAGGATCTCAAGAGGTGTCCCTCAAATAGACATAGCTCTCTAGAGTTAGCATTCCAAGTAGAGGACTAGTTCTATATACCTCTAAAAGCTAGTTCTATACCAGAAATATAGAGATAGAGTCAAGGAGAGAGTTTTGGAGGAAGCATTGGCCTGTCAGTGCTCCCTCTATAGCTTGTATCTGAGATTGCTTAGGAATCAAGTTCTATGTTCAAGTGAGTAACATTATTCATCTTTTTTTTGCCGGTTTACGACTCTTTTGATTACTTTATCCTTGTAGCTCTTGGGTTAAGTAGTATTCGTAGTATATAAGCGCGGTGCTTAGACTTCATTACTCGTAGATGTACCCTATTATTTCGATTTGGTGGTAGCTCACGGAGGTGACTGTATAAATCAGTTGAATATTATATAATTCACTATTCCGTCAGTATGCTGAGTAAAAGTATAATTGATAGAACTTTGAAGTTTTGCCTATGCTCTTCTATGTAATTCTTCAGTAGAACATTATAAACATATCCTACTTGAGCCAGAACTATGAATTTAACTTTAACTAACCAACTCAAAACTCAAAAGAATAAATCAAGTTAAATGAAAGATGCATGGATATATAATAGAGCAACTATTAATCGTGTCTAAAGTGAAGAACTGGCATACTGATGATGAAAATATGTTTTATTTTTATCTTTTTGCAATATTTTATATATTATTACTACTACATAATTTTATTATTTTTAGATTATATTTTATTTTTATTTCATGGGCATGTAGCCTAGTGGTTAGAAGAACCTCGGTAGCATTTGAGGGTCCCGAGTTCGACTCCTTATAGGAGCAAATATTCTATGATTTGATGGCGTTGTGCTTTCAATGTTAGATGATGTTCTCATCGATAGCAAGATGTATGTAGTGCCTTTGTCAATCTCAAAAATTTGTCGTCTCAATTTTTAAAGATGCTTATAGAGGTAGAGTTTGCGTGCGTGCCTTCGTAATGTTGAGTGCGTGCATTATGAGTATATGCATTGTATCTACTATGTAATTGTAAAAAAATCAAAACAAAAATGTTTACCTCTTCTTGTTTTTTGCTATAATGATAATATGGTACATTTTGACTGCGTGGGCACTTTTTCAAGCTAACTTTACTAGTAACTGACTCTTAAGGCATGCAACATAGTATTCGTCCCATTGTCTTGCATTATCATGTGTGAGCACATGTAAACTTACCTCGGCATAATTTTTGTCTCACTGTCTTGCATTCTTATGTGCGAGCACATGTAAACTTACCTCTAATCTTGTTACCATACCTCATTATTCTGTTGCCAATACTTCTTTTCAAATATATAAAAGAACTGTGTTTCATTGTATTAAAAAGAAAGAATTTTGAAAGCTACAAGCGGAGAGAAACCATTGCTGGAAGTGCTGAAGTGCTAAATTTTTTATAGGAACGATAGGAGAGGCGCATCCGCGCATGAGTGCTACTGCGAGTGCACCCAGCCCTGCAGCGCCGGCTTCTTCTTTTTTTTTTTTTTTTTTTTTCTTTGAAATCGCAGCGCCGGCTTCGATCCACTGATGATCGGCTTTGGCACTGATTAACTGAATCGTTTGAGGCAGACTCCCTGAAGCAACGTGCGTTCCGTTCTTTCCAGATTTTGCCATGAAACCAACATGAACAAGCTGTCCAGACCTTTCTGCTGTTGGCCGGACCAGAGTGCGCGAAGTCGTCGCCACCGGTGCCTGACCGTGGGCTACGGCTGTGGCGATTGCTTACCTCCTGGATGACGTGATGCCAGAGCTCCTTGGTGAAAGCGCAGGACGCCATGACGTGGTCAATTGTATCATCTTCCTGGTCGTCTGTTGCCAATACTTTATTTTCATTTCGTATGCACGTGTGTAGGTCAAGTTGGATCTCTGTCGCCCAAATACCAAGGTTCAACTTGGTGCGCGTGAGGTGGTGGCCAATGTTATATTCCTGATAAAATATAAAAAATAATATTAATAGTATACTCAATAAGCCGTATTATATTCATCATAAAATATATATTATTATAATATATTTATTTACAGAAATAAATAAATATTGGTACTACTATATATATTTAGTTATTATTTTTAAGAAAGTTGATTCGAACTAGTAGACCTTAAATTGTATATTATTATTTTCGATTTGAAGGACATAGAATTTTCATGCTCCCTTTATTATAAATTATAAGTTATTTTAAAAATTTTGGAGAGTTAAGTATTTTAAATTTGATTAAAATTATAAAAAATATATAAATTATGACATAAAATAGATATGGTAATGATAAAATATAACTATTAGAAAATCTAATGAGATCAAATGTTATTATTTTTATATAAATTTAGTCAACTTTGAAAACAAAGTTTGACTCTGTAACGGAGAGAATATTTTTTATCCGACAAGAGATGCATTAGCGACGACGTGAGGGTGTTTAGATGGTATGGAAAAAATTATGCCTGTGTCACATTGAAATATCGGGGATGTCAGAAGGGGATTTCGAATACTAATAAAAAGATAAATTACAGAACTCGTCAGGAAATCACGTGACAAATTTTTTAAGTATAATTAATTCGTCATTAACAAATACTTACTGTACCAGTACATTGTCAAATCATGAAGTAATTAGACTCAAAGAATTCGTCTCGCAAAGTTATCATAATCTGTGTAATTAGTTATTTTTTAGACTACATTTAATACCCTATGTATATGTGACAAGATTCGATAAAACAGCAAAATTTTTACCCTGCCCATCAAACACCCCCAGTATGTCAAGGTGACTTCCTCACCCTACAGCCTGTTTGATACGACGGCCACTGTTAAGGCGACTGCGGCGCGACGGGAAACTTACCCGCCGGAACGAACAACAGTAGGCGGCCGTCTTTGGGCCTCAGACTACGACCGTTTCACTGTCTCTGGCATCTCGTCGCCTCAGATTCGCCCCGCACCGCTTTCCCCCTCCCCTCCGACGGCGAGAGGCGGACGGATTCCCATTCCTTCGCAGTTGCAGCATACAGACACATGAAAAGCACCGCCGGTGTCTCGTCCTCCTCTCGTTTTTACAGCTCCCCGGCTCCTCTCCTCTTTCTCTAGACTGGGATTAGCGGCTTAGTTCAGCAATCAATCAATTGGTTCCTTGCTAAGAGCCTTTTTAAGTACGGGATTACGGAGGTCTCTTGTTTCCTAACCATCACTTCTCATCTTGAGACAGAGAGAGAGAGAGAGAGACATAGAGGGATTGGGTTTGGTTGCTGCGCTGCTTGACTCGCCCCGTGTCCGTGTTCTTGGTGCCCTTTTTCGGCATTGCGGCAGATATAAAATTCCTCCTTTTACACTACATCCCCGCTTAATTCCTCTTTTTCGGCAGCAGCAGCTCTCTCCCTCTCCATTCTTGGTGTCCGAGTCTGAGCCCCTTGGCCGTACGCTCGCCTCACTCCCTCCCCTCTCTCGCTGAGTTGCTTCCGTTGCCGTCAGCGTCGGAGGCGGGAGCTTCGCGGCGGGCGGCGGCGGCGCGCGGCGCCGGGCGCGCATCGGCCGCGGGTGCATGGTGGAGGCCGCCGCCGGGCGCCGGCCAGGCACCAGCCGTCGGTGGCCTAGCGGCAGCGGAGGGGAGCACCAGCGCCTGGTCGCGCTCGCCGTCGCCGCGCGCGTCGCCATGGTCACCACCCGGTCAGCGGGGCCAGCGGTGGCGGGAGGAGAAGGAGCGGGAGCTGCTGGAACGGGCGCCGGTGCCGCTGGCAGCAGCGGACGATGCTTGGAGGACTTCTTCGACTGCCTCCTGGGCCTGCTCGGCGCGTTAGGCTTGACATGGGCTGCGGCGCGGCCCCAGCAGCAGCCGCGCCCGCCGCAGCCTCGCGGGGTTGGGGCGAGGCCCGCGCCAACCGACGGCCGGCGTTTCGCGGCGGAGCTCAGAGCCACGCCCGGCCGGATCGCCGGCAATGGCGCCTGCGCCGTCGCGTCACTGTACACGCTGCAGGGCAAGAAGGGCGTCAACCAGGATGCTATGATCTTCTGGGAGGTAAAAGGAAAAATTAAAGAACAAAGAGCCATCTTTTCCCTGCTTTCCTGTCTGTACTTTTCCTCACACATCTTGTGCTGTGAGATTCTTGATGTACTTTTTCCCACTGATCTTGATCAGATCTCCCCAAGATCTAAGCAACTTTGTTCTTATTCTGGATTAGTTTACCTGACATCCTGTGTTCCAGATTTTTATTTGACGGAGAAGTTCAGATTCAGATTTTACTTTTCTGTACGAGCTAATTTTCCTCGGGAAATTGTTTGTTTTATTTATGTGGCCACAGCTTATGCATGTTCTTCTGAGTTACGCAACATGAGCACACAGCATCAAACTATTCAAGAGTTGAACTTTGACTCAAATCCTATATATGTTTCACGCTGGTTGCCACTGGATGTTGCTGGTGGAGAATTCCTAGTTGGTAGTCTTATTCAAGCGTAATAATTGATGTTGAGTTGAGAATACTTCATGGAGGTTGGAGGGGCTCCACATGATTCTCATCCTTATCCAATACTAGTTTTTTTTTTTTTGATCCTTCTCCATCTCCTTGCTGGATGATCTTATCTGCTTGAAGCCCCATCCTTCTCTTTCCAAATGCTTGATTACCAATTTGGATGTATGCGCATTGAATGACACATGTACGGATCCTATCTTATTTTTTCAAACTCATATGTGCCTTCCATAAGTTATGATAACTTTTATGGTTTGACTAAAATAATAATCTTTAACAAATTGCACACGGGTCTCACTGAAAGATAAGCATAACTCCCAATAAGAAATCATCTTCCATGTACCTGTCCAGTTTTACTGGGCACGTGTAAAATTTGCTGCTCCTGCTATTTCTGTGCAGCATATGTTTGACTTTGACAACTATTTTTTACTCGTGGACAGAACTTCTGTTCGAGAGATGATACCATCTTTTGTGGTGTGTTTGATGGTCATGGACCTTATGGCCATTTGGTTGCCAAGAGAGTAAGAGATCTCCTGCCTCTGAAGTTAGGAGCAGATTTGGGGATGGAAGATGGTAGAGTACCATCCACTGGCAACATTAAGCTCAACACACATGATGTAGCTTCACCAGAGAACATAGACACAGGAGGTACTGCCGTTTCCTCTGAAGCTCAGCAGAATGGAGAGTATCCAGAGATCTTCCCAGCACTGAGAACTTCATTCTTGAAGGCATTCCATGTAATGGATAGGGATCTCAAATTACATAAAAATATTGACTGCTTTTTCAGTGGGACTACAGCGGTGGCAGTGGTCAAGCAGGTAGTTGAGACAAATGATACTATTTTTTTTTTTCAGAAATATCTTCTTTTGGTTTTATTAAATTGACACCAAGTGATTGGAGCTGCAATCTTGTATACTAATTGTACTCTATTTCTCTCTGTATACTACAGGGAAGCAATCTTATAATTGGCAATTTAGGGGATTCAAGAGCTGTCTTAGGCACCAGAGATGAAAATAACCAGCTTGTTGCTGTTCAGTTGACAGTTGATCTCAAACCTAACATTCCAAGTAAGCATGTATTTTCTTTTGTTTGTCCTTTGCTGTATTTCTAGTCATTTTGCAAATCCTAGAGCCTTTCATCATTCTTGCCTTTTTACGATCCTTATGTGCAGTTTCAAGTTCCTTCTGTTACGAACATCATCATATTTGCTTATATGTGACATTATGTGGCCTTAATTCATGAACCAACTGGCATTTTTATCTTCATATATTTATTATTTACAAGTGAAAGGAATAAATAATAATCATTATGAGATAGGATTATTTGTGTGGGCACTTCCATAGATCAATTTGTTTGCTTGAATAGTAGGCAAGTCTGTTCTGCTTGCTGTTATCGCTACGATTTCATGATGATAATAATATGATTTTTCAAAGTTCAAAAGACAAATCTACTAATATAATTTTTTTTAGTCAATCCGGGAATAATAATTATATGAATGCTCAGACTTTTCAAAGTTCAACGGCCCAGATTTCATGATGATAAATAAAAAGAAATGAGTATGACCAGTTACCTTCGCAACATTAAACTTGTTTGTATTATGAAAGTATTTTTGTGAAAACCTATTGATGTACCTGTCATATATCCAGCTTTGCTTATTTTAAATATTGACATTTCAAGTTTGAGATGGTTGACCACATGGATTCCAGACCATAATAACGAGAAGGAACATAGGGAATAAAATCTTATTTTGTTTCAAGGATTGCTTATGCATTTTGACTGCTGTGGAAGACAAACTATTATTAATTTTTTCATATGTTACCTAGCAATTGTTTGTTTTCCTCAAATACATTGGAGAGCTGGTGTACCTTTCATTTAAGTAGAAAATTGTACAACACCAGCCCCTTATGCTGGCCCCTTAGAAATAGTCGATGTATTGAACATGCCAGTATGCCACATAGGCAGAAAAACACCTAGGCTATTCTTAGGAAAAGACCTTGGAGCAGTGGAGCTGAGCATGAGCATGGAGGCTAACACTACTAGTGGTTTCAGTACAAATAAAGTGGTCCACATAGACTAGGAAATATTGAGATTAGTATTCACACAATGCAAACTATCACTAGTGGTTTCATAAAGAAACCTTTTCCTTTCTGCATGCCTCACTTTGTTTCTTCTCCCTCTTCTTTTTTACCATGGACCACCTTTTCTCTCCCTAAGCATACGTAGCTTCTGCAAGCCACTATAACAACTCTAAAGCACCTACTTTTTGTATCCGATCCTACGTGGACCTTGGGGCTACTAGAAAAGCATTGCATTGGGGAAGCCCTTAGGATACGACCAATGGTGGCTAACACTACTAGTGGTTTCAGTACAAATAAAGTGGTCCACATAGACTAAGAAATATTGAGACTACTATTCATACAATGCAAACTATCACTACTTGCGGTTTCACAAAGAAACCTTTTCCTTTTGTCATGCCTCACTTTATTTCCTCTCCCTCTTCTTTTTTAGCATGGATCTTCTCTCTCTAAACATATGTAGCTTTTGCAAGCCACTATGACAACTCTAGAGCACCTACTTTTTATATCCGATCCTACCTGGACGTTGGGTCTACTAGAAAAAGCATTGTGTTGGGGAGGCCCTTAGCAATTGTCGTACATCATAAAGTGCATTCATCCTTGACTGCCTCCACAACTTAAATGCATCTAGGGCAGTGACATTGAAAACAACGCGGTTACAATGCTTTCAAAGCTCCTAGATAACAAGAATAGTTAGCGACTTAAGGCCTTTCTTTGGTTGCTTGTCTATTTCATTGAGAGAGTGACTCTACCAGCTAGAGAAAATCAGCAGTAGTTGAAGTCCTCTCAAGTCCAGCCGGTTGGAGGATGGTGAGCCAAACTTGCCAGGAAGCAGTGCAAGATATGAGAATGTGCTGTATGTTCTCATCAGCTTGATCACAAAGAGGACTGCGAGGAGGATGAGGGAGACCTCACTTAGACATTCTATCAGCTGTCCATCATCGTTTAATAACAGCCAATCACATGAAAATTTTGCGACTTGGAAGAGCCCATGATTTTCAAATCCATTTCCATGGTGTAAATATAATTCTTTTAGCATTGTAATGGTAAGATTACATGCTAATACAATTGTACAGACATGAGGATGTAAAATATTTTCGTTTTCTCATGGCAAAAAGTACTGTACTTCCTATACTTGATTAGTAGCAAGAGGTGTTATATTTAAGATTTAAGTGTGTTCCTTCCCTTATTCTGTTGAGGAATGGCATGGTAATTTCAGGTGAAGCACAGAGAATCAGGCAACGCAGGGGCAGAATATTTGCACTTCCTGAGGAGCCAGAGGTTGCTCGTGTTTGGCTTCCAAAATATAACTCGCCTGGATTGGCCATGGCTAGGGCATTTGGAGACTTCTGTCTGAAGGATCATGGTGTAATCTCTATGCCTGATGTTTCCTATCACCACATTACGGAAAAAGATGAATTTGTTGTGCTGGCTACTGATGGGGTGAGCAGATTGTCAACTTAGGCACCATTTTCTGATTGTTGTTTGGTCTTTCTGACCTCTTCTTTGTTGCACTAGGTTTGGGACGTGCTATCAAATGATGAAGTTGTTAGTACTGTCAGCCGAGCCACAACTCGGGACTCTGCAGCACGATTTTTAGTCGAATCAGCTCACCGTGCTTGGCGAACTCGGTTCCCCACTTCTAAAATCGATGACTGTGCTGTTGTGTGCCTATTCCTGAACACAAATGAAGCAAGCAAATCTTCGAGTTCCTTAGCCAACAATTTGGCAGATGCTGTAGAAGTTGGCAGTGCTCAACGCTCCACAACTATCCAGGTGAGCACTGGTGCATCTATAGATGTTACCGCCCTGGTAACAGATGGAAACGAGGTGTCTGTTGTAGAATCCAACACAAAGCCGGTCACACTCATGGATTTACCCAAGGATGGTTGAGTCGCAAATATGCATGATAAGTGGAACATGCATGCTGCATGTGATAGTTTAAGCACAGAGCGGAGGCACCATGAACATGCTGTGCCTGTGATTGGCATCCCTCGGAGCGAAGATATAGCACTTCGGTGGGTTTCTGCTTGCTATTTTTTCTGGATGCAAGTGTGACTGGAATTTGCAGTTTTGCTTTGTGTAAAGTACCACGTCAATATAGCATGATTTGTTCCAGTTTTTTGTAATAATTCTATTCATGTTATTATCGGTGCATGCGTGCGTCAAGATCATAGCATCCTGTAGGAAGGATCCTATTGAGTTCTTATGCTTCCTGTAAATATATTCATCATTCTATCTCTGGTGTCTGATCTATATTATTTCTTTGGGGCCGGTTTTGTTAATATAAGGGCTGAGCCAAAGATCGGGCAATTTCATTGTTAATTTTAAGCTGAATGTTATTGGTAGGATCATATAATCATTTCCTGTGTATCAGAATTTATTTGCCGGATTATGTTTTAACTTTGAAGAATCTGTAAGCGTAGAGATACAGATGCAATCGAACTAGTAACAAGCAGGGGCGGAAATTGGAGAAGGGAACGAGAGGTAGACGAACGCCACACGGCGGAGGAAGGATTGAATTGATTCTGTTGTTTGTTGTTTGTTGCCTATCTCTGTCTCGCTCCACTCTTTAAGTAGTCTAGCTATTACAAGTGGTCACTGCCACTGAGGTCCCGCATACCAGCCACTCGGCTTAGCCTGACGGGTGGACCTGCGCACCTTGTCTGGCGTCGGGCTGGACGTTCCTTGTGGGGCTGGTTCTTCCTTGGCTCCTTCTTCACGTGATGCCGTGTCCAGGGTCGTGACACCCCCTCGACGAAGAGAACCTGCTTGTCCCCAAGCAGATGCCCAGGGAAAGCGCTGCTTCAACGCTTCCAGATCCTCCCACGTGGCAAGAGAGACTGGTAGATCAGACCACTGGATGAGGCCTTGCTGTACTGTGGAGTCTCCATGCGTAGCAACCCTGTGTTGCAACACTTTAACAGGTACCTGCATACCATCCAGAGAAGAAGGTAAAACAGCCACGGCCTGTGTAGATGGCACTGCTCGCTTGAGTTGGGAGACATGAAACACGGGATGAATTGCAGAGGAAGATGGCAATTTCAGTTCATAAGCCACAGCGCCGATCCGATGTATAATCTGATAAGGACCGAAAAACTTGAATGCAAGCTTCTGGTTGGCACGTGGTGCAAGAGACGACTGGACATAGGGCTGCAACTTGAGGTAGACCCAATCGCCCACTTGGAATTCACATTCTAAACGACCCTTGTCCGCCTGATGTTTCATGCGTAGCTGGGCTCGAGACAGGTGCTGCTTGATCAACTCAGACATAAGCTGCTTCTCTTGAATCCATGTCTCAATTTGTTTGGACTGGCAAGCTGAATCATCAGTAATGCCAAAGTAGCGAGGATGATGCCCGTACAGCATAAAGAAAGGGGAGTGCCCAAGAGAAGAGTGCCAACTTGTGTTGTACCAGAATTCCGTGAGATGCAGCCACTCAAACCATTTAGCAGGGCAAGCATTGACGAAACACCGAAGATATGTCTCCATACATTGATTTACCCTCTCTGTCTGGCCATCGGTTTGAGGATGGTAAGCTGAGGACATCTTCAGGGATACACCAGCTAAACAGAAAAGTTCCTGCCACAGCTGGCTGGTAAATACCTTGTCTCGGTCTAAAATCATGATATGAGGCAGTCCATGTAGCTTATAGACATGTTGCATATATGTCTTTGCCACTGAGAGAGCAGTAAACGGATGGCGCAGAGCAATGAAATGACTGTATTTGCTGAACTTATCAACTACGACAAGAAAACAGTCCTTGCCGTTGGACAGTGGTAAGCCTTCGACGAAGTCCAGAGTTACCGTGTGCCAAGCAGAAGGGGGAATCGGCAGGGGTTGCAGGAGACCTGGGTAACGCGCGTGATCCGGCTTGGCCTGTTGGCAGGTAGAACAAGCAGCAACAAAATTTTTCACTGCAGTTTTGAGGCCAACCCATGCAAAGAGTTGCTTCAGCTTTCTGTATGTCACTGGAAAGCCAGAGTGTCCACCCACAGCTGAAGAATGAAATGCATCAATAATGCGAAGCTGAAGGTTAGTATCATTGCCCGCCCAAATGCGCCCTTTGTAACGGATGAGAGCCATTCTGAAGAGTATAGTTGGAATCGGTAGATGTAGCCACTGCCAACCGAGTAAGTAAGTTTTGAGCTGATGGGTCAGAGGTGTAACTAGTTGCAACCTCGTCCATCCATGCTGGTACCAGTGTTGAGAGGGCGCTGCATGATTCAAATGGGACACGGCGGGAAGGAGCATCCGCTACTCTGTTGTCAACACCCTGACGATACACGATTCTGTACTGCAGGCCTAGAAGCTTAGTGAATACCTTCTGTTGCCAAAAAGTGTTCAAACGCTGCTCATTTAGATGTGTTAGACTGCGCTGATCAGTGAATATAGTGAACTCAGCGAGCTGTAAGTAGGATCGCCACTGCTCAACCGCCATGAGAATTGCCATATATTCTTTTTCGTATGTCGAGAGTCCTTGATTTTTGGCGCCCAAAGCTCGACTGAGAAAGGCAAGGGGATGGCCATCTTGGGTTAGAACTGCACCCACCCCACTCTGACAAGCGTCAGTTTCAATTGCAAATGGCCTGCTGAAATTTGGAAGAGCCAAGACCGGGGCAGAGCATAGTGCAGACTTGAGAGCCTCAGATGCCTGAGTGTGATCTGATGTCCACACAAATAAAGTGTGTTTCTTCAGCAATTGAGTGAGTGGTTTAGCAATGACTGTGAAATGTTTGATGAATCGACGATAGAACCCCGCTAAACCCAAGAATCTGCGAAGTTCTTTACAGTCAGATGGAATCGGCCATGTGCGAATTGCATCCACCTTTGCTGGATCAGTGGCCACACCCTCTGCACTAATAACATGTCCCAAATATGCTATAGAGGTCTGGGCAAATGTGCACTTAGAAAGCTTCACATGCCAACCATCCTTGGCCAAAAGGGTGAGAACCTGATGTAAGTGCTGAAGATGTTCTTCCATTGTCCGACTGAAAACAAGTATATCATCAAAGAAGACTAATGCACACTTCCTTAGGACAGGTGACAGAGTCTCATTCATAGCCCCTTGGAAAGTACTCGGTGCGCCAGAGAGACCGAAGGCCATCACGTGAAACTCATAGTGTCCTACATGAGTACTGAATGCGGTCTTGTGTTCATCTCCCACTTTCAATCTGATTTGATGGTAGCCTGCCAACAAGTCGAGTGTGGAGAAGTAGCAAGCGCCGGAGAGCTCATCCACCAGCTGCTCAAAAACTAGAATGGGAAAGGATGTAGGCACAGTGAGCGCATTCAAGTACCTATAATCAACACAGAAACACCAGCTCCCATCTTTCTTGCGAACCAACAGAACCGGTGACGCAAACGGAGATGTACTGGTCTGAATCAACCCTTGCTTGAGCATATCCTGCACTTGCCTCTCAATTTCATCCTTCAGGATTGGTGGGTAGCGATATGGCCGAACTGTACATGGGCGAGCTCCGGGGATCAAAGGAATGGCATGGTCACAATCACGAGGAGGTGGTAGATCAGTTGGTGGTGCAAAAACTGCACTGAACTGCTCTAGAAGAGAAGCAATAGCAGGAGGAACTGATGGGACAGCAGTGAGATCAGATGTATCAACTGACAGTAACTGAACCAACGCCTCAGAACTAGTGGATGGAGTAGGACTACCCAAACCTTGAAGGCGAACTGTTTTACCATGATGTTGAATTGCCACCCATTTCTGCAGCCAATGGGCTTTCATAGGACTGAAACACTCCAGCCAATCCATTCCTAATATCATATCAAAAGAGCCCAGAGCAAGAACCTTAAAGTCATGCTGAAAAGTGCAGGACCCCATCTGCCACTGTGCTCCAGTAACAATTTGAGAGCATGGCATTTTCTCCCCCTTCGTGACTTTAACAGTCAATGATGTCGGCTAAACTGAAAGTGTATGCAGCTGACTGCAGACTGACTCACTAATAAAAGATGTAGTACTGCCTGAATCCAACAGAATAATGAGAGGAATGTGCTGCATGGTGCTAGTGAACTGAATTGTTTTTGGACCCACTGTGTTTGGTGAAGTCTCATGAGAAGAACAAAAGAAGGTTGCCTCCTCAGCGGGCTCTTCAATGCAGTCTGAATGTTCAGAAGCAGCAAACTCCATAAGCTGATAGAGTTCTTCAAGCACGTGCAATGGAACTTGAGCTGCACAACGATGGTCACGACTCCACTTCTCGCCACAACGATCACAAAGACCTTGAGCACGCCAACTAGCTTTGAGCTTGGCCCATTGCTCATCAACAGCACGAGTACCAGCCGTAGGACGCCGACCATCAGCCAGAATTGGAGCGCGCTCAGCAACTGAAACACCAGGGTGAGGATGAGGGCCTTTGGCTGATCCCCGTGAGGCCTGGTCGTAGCGCCAAGACTTGCGCATCTCAGCCACTACTTCTTCCTGCAACAACGCCAAAGTGTAGGCAGTATCGAGCTCGACAAGGCACTGAACAAGCACAACTGACTTGACAGCAGGCACAAGGCCATCAATAAAGCGAGTGATGAAATGCAGTTTATGCGGCGCAGTGTCATAAGCAGCTAAGCGGTCCGCTAGTTCAGAGAAACGATCAATGTACTCCTGAACAGTGGAAGTTTGCCTAATGTGATAGAGTTGGCGTAGTAATGCTTCATGCTCATCGCGATCAAAGCGCTCATGGAGTAATGTGCAGAATTGTTTCCATGACAACTGTCGAAGACGGTTGTTCATGGACTGTGCCCAGCGTTTCGCGGCATCAGTGAAATTCATGGTGGACACACGCACCCATACTGCAGGATCTACAGAGTAGAGATCAAAGTAGTCTTCCGCATGTGTAATCCACAAGCGGGTGTTCTCGCCCTCAAAGGACGGAAATAGCAGCTTAGGTAGACGATCCATATGACCTCCAATCGTGTCAGGTGGATGATTGTGTGCAGCTACTAAATCAGACGCCATGCCAAACAACTTAGGACTGGGAATTGGGAAATTGATCATACCATCCGCCCGTGGAGGTTGTTCGACGCGGTGCCCGTTGGGCCGAGCAGCCATGGTGTCGGCAGATGGGCGCTCGACGGCCTGCTCCAGAACGACTGGTGTCGATGATATCAAGCTGGGAGATGTAGTGTCAGCGATGACCAAGCGCTCCAAGTACTTGTCAATTTTGGAAACCTTGAGGCGAAGGTCGTCCACAAGGCCCTCTGACTCCTGACGCTAGGAATTGAGGTCGCCGACAACCGTCTCCACGATGGCGAGCCGAGAATCCTGACGGAGCTCGGAGTCGATGATGCGGCTCTCGATCACGGCCTCAGCCTCCTCGAAGTGCTTGTCCAGGGTTGCATCGACCTCCACGAAGCGGCGCTCCAGGAGATCCTGCTGCTCGGACAACTGCTTCTGGACGGTAACTTGCTCGGCGGCGAGCTTTTGAATCTCGGCCAGCAGCAGCTTCGTATCGGGATTCATGGGGGCGCTCGGTGTGGATCGACGAGCGTAGGTGTAGAGTACTGGTGGCTTGGGCGGAAGTGGTGGTGGTGGCGGTGGGGAATCCAGATCGCTGAACTAGGACTGGCGGCTGAACACGATGCTGAATTGAGCACGATCGATCCCATAGGAAAAGGCAGATCGAGAAGGGAAAATCAGAGTAGCGATGGAATCGACGAGAATCTGATACCAGGTGTAAGCGTAGAGATACAGATGCAATCGAACTAGTAACAAGCAGGGGCAGAAATTGGAGAAGGGAACGAGAGGTAGACGAACGCCACACGGCGGAGGAAGGATTGAATTGATTCTGTTGTTTGTTGTTTGTTGCCTATCTCTGCTTCGCTCCACTCTTTAAGAAGTCTAGCTATTACAAGTGGTCACCGCCCATCGAGGTCCCCGCATACCAGCCACTCGGCTTAGCCCGACGGGTGGACCTGCGCACCTTGTCTGGCGTCGGGCTGGACGTTCCTTGTGGGGCTGGTTCTTCCTTGGCTCCTTCTTCACGTGATGCCGTGTCCAGGGTCGTGACAGAATCATGGAATTTCGTTGGGCCTAAGAGCAGCATAATCGTATTGTACGTGGTAGGTTGCCTGTATTAAGTTCAGTCTGTATTAGTTCATATGATCTGTATTGTAGGATAATCCTATGCCTATAACTAAATGCAATTGCATGGAGTTAGCTGGTATCTGGTTCACTTGCATAGGATCGTGTGCATTGGGTAATTCATACTCCCAAGATCAAGATCACGTACACTATACATATATGTGTTGCTTGTGGATTTGTCATCCATTTCCACAAAATAGTTACTTCATGTTCTAAAAGCTCTCAAATATATTTTAGTACAAGAGAGACATGAGCTATGTAAAAGTTAAAAAAATACAAACACGTGAAGGTTCAAATATAGAAAAGAAAAAAAAGAAGAAAGATAGTCATGTTTTAGAGAGAGATCTTATTTATGAAAGGAGTATATTCATATCATATTATACACACATGCACATTTTAATCTAAAAGTACGATATTTTTTCTTCTTAGATTCTTGTTTTGACTTTCTAATATATATACACAAGGCAAGTATGCAATCATATTTATCTCTACCTGAGCTCTACATAAACCTCATAGAAGTATGATGAAACAAAATAAAGCAAAACAATTTTATGCCTTGATAAGAATAATACACCATTGAGTGATTTAAGAGTACCATTTGAGGAGTACAAGTGAATTATGCTTAATTCTTGTGACAACTTTAAAAACTTCAAGTTATAGAGATGCAAATTTCAAAACATGACTTTATTTTGATTGTTCTACTTTTCAAATACTTTTGAAATACTTAAGGATATATGTTAGCTAATGCCACATATCCCACATCTGAGGAATATTTTGGAATAGCCTTTATATTAGCTCCATATCTTAAGATGTTCTGATTACTTTTATCCTGTACTTCAAGGATGAGTAAAAGCCTAAGTGAGGGGGAACTTGTTGATTATCTATATGTAAAAAATAGACCGCCATTTTGACCCTGTGGATGATCTATATGTAAAAAAATAGACCGCCATTTTGACCTGCAAGTTTTCTTTCAAAATTTTGAAACCTTCAGAGCTAAACCAAAGCAAATAGAAAGTTTCTACTTACGTCATGATAGTTGCACACCCACCTATCACAAGGTGAAAGCTATAAGCCCCACATAGAACAAAATAGATGATGAATTTCTAAGAGGTGTTAACCTGCATCTTTGCTTGGGATGAGCAAAAGGGTAGTTTGGAGGAGCTTGTTGGTGGTCCTTAACACCTCATTTCACTATTAACATTTTCCTAAAAACATGGCAAATCATCATCATGAGTGTTGCATTTGATTTGAATTTACTTAATTCCACTTGTATATGCACATTCTATTTGTATGTAGGAGAAACACCAAATCAAGCATGAAATGGTCAAAAGATGAGCAAAGGAAGGAGTGAGACATGGAGGAGGGCAAGAGGCCCACCTGGCTAGAGTCCCTCCATGTCACGTATCTGCGTCCTATGCTAGGTGGCACACCCAAGAGCACTCCCCACCGAAGGATGGTGTCGGTTTGATCTAAGGGTGGACTGGACAGTGGTCCACTCTACATCGCCAGGACCACCGTCATACACCCAAGGAGCTCCACCGACCACCAAACAGCTTTAGGACCATGCCAATGGATCTACCTACCGAGGAACCAAACCTAGTGAAGGGTCGAGATGGCAGACTAGAGGGGGGTGAATAGTCCTTTCTAAAATCTAATCGCAGCAGAAAACCGAATTAAATGCGGAATTAAAACTATTGGTCTAAACAAGACTTCACCTCTCTATCTAAGTTCTAGTACATTACAAATTAATCTTAGGTTGAGCCACTAAGGTGCAAGGCTAGGTAGTGCTCGCCTATCCAATACTAGGTTGCAAGGTCACACAAACCTAAGCAACTAGTACTCAATCAAACCGGAGGGCACCTACACATACTAGTGAGCTAAGCACATAAAGCCTAAGCACACTAGTAGTTCTTAGTAGCACAGCTACACAAGCCTAACTAGTGAGCTCAATTGCTTAGCTACACAAACTAAGCAAAGTGACTAGCAAGGCTACACAAGCCAACTAGCCACGCAAATGCTACTTCTAAGCTACACAAGCTAAGAAGGTAACTAGCAAGCTACACAAGCAAACTAGCTACACGAGCAACCGCTATTCACTAGCACAAGTAATGAACGAGTAATGACAAGCTAGTGAATGCAAACCGACGAGAAGAGTAGATAAATTGACACGTCGATTTTTTACCGAGGTTCACTTGGTTGCCACCAAACTAGTCCTCGTTGAGACAAGCTCCAAGGTTGTCGCTGGTCCTCTTGCTAGAGGTGACCCTCAAGCCACGCTCTCCCACCTGAGTGCTCACCACGAGCTCTAGCACTTGACCGTGTCGAACCACTTGTTGCTCTTTGTGTCTCCCTTTCACTAGAGTTGCTCTTCGCGATCTCCCGCGGGGTGAGCATAATCCCTCTCACAATGTCACTCCACGTGACTAGCAATCGGAGCACCACTCAATCTCCGAGCGTGCTACACGAGGCCCACAAGCCACCAAGCCATCTAGGAGGTGGCAACCTCCAAGAGTAATAAGCACCACCAGCTTACCACTCTCTCACCTAGTGCCACATCTTGCAATCTCTCAATGTAATGCACTAGCGATCACTAATTCACTCTTGATGCAATCACTACAAGCTCTAGTGAGTTAGAGGGCTCTCAAGCACCACCAAGCAAGGACACAAAGTCTCCAATGTGCTCAGTAGCCAGCCAAAGCCAGTCAAGGCAACTACTTATAGCCACAAGAGCTAAAAGAGCCATTGCCACAAAACCAGTCAGTAGAGCTGACCGGACGCTCAACAAGTGACGACCGGACGCGTCCAATCGTAGCGTCCGGTCACTCCCAGACCGCCACGTGTCCTCGCAATTCGAATGTAACTGTTGGCGCGCAACGGCTAACTCACTCGCGTGCCACGCCACCTTGACCGGACGCGTCCTATCCACCGACCAGACCCGTGACGCTCAGCGTCCGGTCACGCACCAGAGAGCTTCCGAGAGCTAAAATCTTGACCGGACGCGTCGCGTCAAGATCGGCAGCAGGGACTCCCCGGCGTCCGGTCCACCTCAGCTCACTAGCACCCCGCCTATGCGCGCCGACCGGACGTGGCACCGGAGCGTCCGGTCGCGTGGCCTCCGGTCACCACCGAAAACGCCCCAGACGCACACACTTGACCGAACGCGTCCGGTCCACCCAAGACCAGTGTCCGGTCGAGTGTTTCTCAGTGAGAAACACTCCCGATGATTTCACCTCCAAATCTGGCCTCCAGCGCAATGGAAAATGAGCACTTCACTTCCACGAAAACACCTAATCCCGCCTCGCAAGCTCGGCGGGAGGGAGAGAGGATCCCAAACACCTCTCAACCCAGCAATCTCCATCCCCTTTGCAAATGTGCCGACACGACCGAGTGTACATCACCATGTGCAAGTGTGTTAGCATTTTCACAAACATTTTCCAAAGGGTTTTCACTCCTTCTCACATCGCCACTCGATCCTAGCGACACGATGCAAAGTTAGATCGTTCAAGTTGCACTAGATGACCGATATGCAAACAAGTTTACCCCTCTTGATAGTACGGCTATCTATCCTAAACCCGGTCATCAACTTCTCTACACACCTATGACCGGTGAAATGGAAATGCCCTAGGTTATACCTTTGCCTTGCGCTTTCCACTCCATCTCTTCCAATGCCGATGCAACACATGCACCAACATCCATATGAATGATATGATCCACTTCATATCATCACGTGGCCTTTAGTCCATCAATCTTGACCTCACTTGTTTTTCACCATCGCCTCGGTCCTTCGGTGCCAAGTCTTTGCTCAAGCCTCCCGACACTTGGTACTAACGGCTTCAAAAGCCTCTAACTCGCCCTTCATCATCGCGATCGGTCCATCAAGCCAAGTACGTCTTGTCTCGATTTTCACCTTTGGCCACATGACTCCATGTCATGTACCATGCATTAAGCTCCTTCATCACCACATGTGTGAGCCTTGCAACAAATCACACCACCTCCATGGCTTAGTTGCTCACACTCATGTACCTGTGGACTAAATCTCTGCAAATCTCACATAAGCACAATTAGTCTACCTAGGTTGTCACTTAATTACCAAAACTAAACAAGGACCTTTCACCTAGGAGTTCATCCAATGCCATAGGATGGAGAGGCGATGGAATGAAGGGTCGGTTGACCCTCCCCTAGGTCGGCTGACCTCCTTCCGACACCGAACCACCTCCACTTTGCCTACAAGTACCCCATGCTTCCATATGCCTATAAAAAGCAATGCTTGACTCACTGAAGGAGGAGACACTCATCAAGATCCATGCTTTAGTATTTAGTATAGCCTCCTATGTGTCTAGAAGTAGTAGCTAGCTTGTAAACTACCTCCATTTCAAGCATAGAAGTAGTAGCGAGCTTGTAGTAGAAGTGTAGAGAGGAGCTCCCTATGTGTCTATAACAGTCTTCGAGTTTGGTATAGCTTCTCCCTCCTTTGTAATCTTCAATATTTACTTTCTTTAGTACTTTACTTGTTTAGTACTTGATTAAGTAATATAGTTGTGCTTAGTTTAAGTTCTATCCTTGCTATTGTTCATCATTAGTGAGCTTAGAAGCTTAGGCTTAGTATTTGCAATCATAGTTATCTTAGTGCTTAGTTTGATACTCCTCAGTGCTTGTTCTATTGTTGATTGTTGGTATAAATTAACTGCACCCTAAATTATAATTATAATTAGATTATCCGCAAGCGCACAGATATATACTGGTCAGCACTTCACCAAGATCAACCCAATTTTAATATCGAACCCAAAGGAACAGTAGGTGAATTATGACCCAGCCTAATACTCTTAATCTAAGGGGGTACAAACAATCTAGAAAACTATTGAGAATGAGGAAATAGCTAATGTACTCTAGTTCTAACTACTGGTAAACTTTGTATAATATCGTCTTATCGGACCAGTGACCTGAATAGGAGAAGAAACAGAGTAATCTACCTACAGACACCTATAAGCCTATCAGTCCTATCAACGAGCAGTGGACTACAGAGGATTCAACATAGCTATAAAGTCACCTACGCGAGCTACCACTATCCGGCTGATCAGGGGACATTCACAAGCAATCATAACCCAGACACCACGTCTACATTACGAAAACTACTCTGACCTAGGAGCTACCCAAATTAAAGTACTCAATATAATATGAGTTGTAAACCAAAGAACGAATATAAACAAATGCTTACTTGAATCAGAATGGTAAACACAAAAGTACCTCAGAACGCAGCTCCGGGCGAGGGAGCCAAATCCAGACGAATACAGCTCCTGAGGATGCTCCGACAGGCCGGGGCTCCTCCGAATCTCTACTCTTCTACTCTATCTCTCTAATCTCTATCTTGATTGCTAGCCTAGATCTAGTGGATCTCTATCTAAAGCTCTGACTCTTCATCTCTTGATCTGGCCTCTTCCAAGGGGTGTGGCCCTCCTTTTATAGCCCGGTGGGATTGATACGCGCCGTTGGATCAAACCGACGTAGCAAGTGGTCAGGATGACTCCACAGAGACGGTGGAGGAAGGTTCCAGAAGGGGGCAGCCAGCCCCTAACCCTAGGGGGCCGGGCGGCGCCGGGGGGCTGGGCCGGCCCCACCGGTGGTGGCTGCGGGCCCGCCTGCCGGGCGTCTTCGGAGTATTCTGAACCCCTCGGTGACGTGGTTGCGTCGCAATCAAGTTTTGAGGTAAATTAGCACTTAAATCCCTCTTTTAGGCTTTTCTAGAAAATTCCCCGAAAAATGCACAAATCACCAAAACTCGTGGAAATTATCGGTGATAACCCTATTCTTATCATATATTCATGTCTCAGGAAGTGGTAATTACTAATAAATTTTGGGCAATAACAGGTGTCAGCAATTACCCCCACACTTAGGCTTTTGCTCGTCCCGAGAAAAAGGTTGGTTTTAGTAGAATGGGTACTCATTTAATGCATAACTTGGAGCTTAAATTGTATAGCACTAATCTAGTAATCATGTATTATGAAATTTTAGAGTGTCTATCATGAGTTCTCAAGTGATTGCAGAGTAAGAGAGCTTAAGATTGATCACCCTTTCTTTAATTATGTCTTTTGGAGTGGAGGTGTATTTTGTAAAAACATAGCTTCAACCCTCTCATTTGTAGTGGCACTAGTGGTAGCGACATAAATTAAATATTTTTATAGCGAGGGAGAGAGATATCGTATTCCTATATCGGGAAAAAATTCTCACTTCTTGGCATATTATGTTAGAGGAACCATGAGCTCTTCTTTTTGCTGAGCACATTCTTTCTTAATTCGAGGTTCCAGACACTTGTCCCTTTTTATTTTCTCGTGATCTATCTTTTTTGAGGTTCCGGATACTTGTCCTTTTTATTTCCTCGGAGTCTTTTTTAATAGCTCATGCCTCCTTCACAATATTGCTCAAAATAGGGAATTTTACTTTTATTTTTATTTTATGATACTAGGAATATGATAAACCTCTCAACCAAAGCTATTAAAGTAGATTGACATAATTATTATTAAGTTCCATTACACAGAGGAGTAAAGCTAAGTGTTTTTAAGTTTTCGAAATAATATCTCTAAACATAAATTATCAGAAATTGAATAATCATTATCTTTGATATCTTACTCCCTACAATAACTTAGACAATCATGAAGCACTATAAATTTTAGAATATTCATGACTCTAGAAAGGTGTCATATAATTTATTTTTCTCAAGTCATGGATTGAATGGGTTTATTATTTCGTGAAGCATTTAATATGAAGATTTAATGTTTGAATCGAAATTCAAAGTATAAAATATGCATTTGACTTGTAATTAACTCGAGCCCGACCGTGACCGAAACGAAGAGGCGAGAGGAGGCAAGGGGGCGCCGCCTGGCCCCACCAGGGCGCCGGCCGGCCCCACCTCAGGGGTCCTGCGGGTCCTGCTTCACGTGTACGGTGTTGGTTTGATGTCGCTTCGAATTACATTGCTTTTCTGATCGTATTTTCGCTTCGTGATTAATTGTGCTTCCCCCACACTTGTTTTCCTGCATACTTTCTGCGCAATATGTGGAGACAAAATATTCTAAAAATAGAGAGTAGAATAGATAATACACATTAATATAAAATAAGGCACTTTATTCATTTATGGTGGTGGTATAAAATAATTCAACAGACGCTTTAATGACTGAGCTAATGACTGTTCTAGCTCATTAGGCTTTATCCTAACAAAATGACTCGACTCAACTGACTCCATTAACTAATTGGGCTAGCGGAAGTGTGCCTTATTGGATAACTAGGCAGTTAATGCTGCCCTTCATTGTTGAGGCCTTGAATTATTTCCTTGAGGGCCGCAACCTCTTCTTCAAGTTTATCTTTGTCGCGCTTGAGGCTGTGGATTAACTTGAGATTAACCCCAATCTTCTTTTCTACGTCATCTATGAGCTTGTCCCTCAGCTTGTTAGATGTTTCCATCTCCTTGACAAGATTGGAGAGGCCTTTAAGCTTCTCGTTGAGAGTGCGTAGAGTAGGTGCTGGCTACTTGGGAACTTTCTCCAGTGCTAATGCTGTTGCTGCTCTCTTCCTCTTAGGCTTGGGCTTAGGTGCAATGGGCTTGGTATAGCATACTTCATCAGGGTTTGTACGAATTCCTTGGACAGAAGGACGAGCAGCGTTGGTGTACTTAGCGCATATAAGCTTGCCTTTCTTGTCGGTCTCGACTGCCATGAGTCGCTCATTAGCTCTAGGTGCAAGGAGCTGGGTACCCTTAGGGATAGCAATCTGCTTTCCTTTAGCACCTCCTTCAAGCATCAGCCTTGCAGGTGGTGGAGGAAGAGCAGATGGATCTTGCACGTAGTAGACTTGCTCATGACGCTGGGGGATCGTTGCAGCTTGCTTCGGTGGCACGACGGCGAGAGGCTTTGGCTGCGTGAGGACGAGGGCCTTCGAATCATCGCTGGGGATGCTGTCGAAGTCCGCACCATAGGAGACGATCGCCTTGTTCGCCATTGCTAGTAGATCTAGATTGGAGAGCTCTCTTTGAAAGAGAGAGGTGGCTGGTTATGGAATAAAGTTGAGGAGGTCTAGGTACGTATTTATATGGGTTTTCAGGAGACAGGATGAGGATAAAACCTAGGTTCTACGGGATCCGTATGAAAGAATATCCGACTACGCGTGGATAATACGCGAATATACGTAGGAAGAATGTAGAAGGACATGGGACGAGAGTCGGGACGAGGGGGCACAGGGGGGCGCCGATCGGCCCCGTAGGGGCGCTGACCGGCCCCACCTAGGGCCCACCTCGGGTGCCCTTCCACTGGGTGTTTGGACTCCTCCTATGTTTCTGTTAGATGTGTTTTTGGATAAAATTTTGTACCAGAATAAAATAGAACTTAATAAGTTGATAATTGGATGAATTCAATTTCATCCACTACTCCTGAATCAAATGGCTCTAAATAAAGTTTAAGTCCGTGTCTATTTACCTTGAATAGCGTACCTTCATTTGATTGTAGAGTTATCGCTCCATGTGGTGATGAATTTACAACGGTGAAAGGTCCTTCCCATTTGCTCCTTAATTTTCTAAGTCTGAATAATTTGAACTTGGAATTAAAAAGTAATACCTTATCTCCTAGTGTAAACTCCTTCTTCTTGATCCTTTTATCATGCCATTTCTTTATCCGTTCTTTGTAGATCTTTGAATTGTGGTAAGCCTTTTCTCTCCATTCTTCTAATTCTGATAATTGCATCTTTCTTTTCTCTCCAGCAGCTTCTAGATCCATGTTCCATCTTTTGATAGTCCAGTGAGCTTTATGTTCTAATTCAACTGGTAAGTGGCAGGTCTTACCATATACCAATTGATATGGTGACATACCCAAAGGTGTTTTATAAGCTGTCCAGTATGCCCATAGTGCGTCAGGTAAGTGATCCGTCCATAAAGTTCCCATTTCATTTCTTGTTTTTCAAGAATGTTTTTGATTTGTTTATTGGATGTTTCTGCCTGGCCACTTGTCTGAGGATGATATGGAGTAGCGGCGTTATGTCGTATTCCATGAGCTTGTAGGTATAAGTGAAACTTCTTATCAGTGAAATATGTTCCTCCATCACTTATAACCATTCTAGGTGTTCTAAATCTTAGAAATATAACCTCTTCAAACATCTTCTTTGAGTGTTTTGAGTTAGCATTCTTGTATGGCATAGTTTCTACCCACTTGGATACATAGTCAACTGCCACCAAAATGTACTCATAATTCTTTGACTTCATAAATGGTCCTATGTAATCAATTCCCCAGACATCAAAGAGCTCTATCTAAAGGTTATTGGTGAGTGGCATAGTATCTCTTGCATTGATATTTTCGTGCCTCTGACATGCTCCACATCTTTGGATGAAATCTTTGGTGTCTTCATATATGGTTGGCCAAAATAAACCACTCTGCCAGATTTTTGCATGAGTGCAGAATGCCCCATAATGACCTCCATATGGTGATGAGTGACATTTCTGAATGATCTATATGCCTTCCTCCACTGGTACATATCTTCTGAGTAATCCATCAGCGCATACCCAAAAGAGGTATGGTGGATCCCACATGTGGAGACGACTTTCATAAATGAGTCTTTTTTTTATTCTCTCCGGTGGTGGTACGTAGCCCGCAACCATAAAGTTAACAATATTCATGTACCAAGGATCTGTCTTGGTTACTTTAAATAGCATGTTATCTCTTAATGAGTCATTAATAGGTAATTCACGGGGTTCTTTAAAATACATTCTAGACAAATGATCAGCAACAGGGTTTTCTATTCCTTTTCTATCTTTAATTTCCAAATCAAATTCTTGCAGCAATAGAATACATCTTATTAATCGTGGTTTAGCATCCTTCTTGGTGAGCAAATATCTAAGAGCAGCATGATCAGAATAAACAATTATTTTAGCTCCAACTAAGTAAGACCTAAATTTATCAATAGCAAAGATAACAGCCAAAAGTTCTTTTTCAGTAATTGCATAATTTAATTGTGCTTCTGTCATTATCTTGCTAGCATAAGCAATTGCATGATACGTTTTATCTTTTGTTTGTCCTAAGACTGCTCCTACAGCATAATCACTAGTATCACACATAATCTCAAAAGGTAAAGACCAATTAGGGGGTTGAATGATTGGTGCTGATATAAGTGCTTTCTTAAGAATATTAAATGATTCTAAGCATTCTTCATCAAACTCAAAGGGTACATCCTTAGCTAACAATCTGGTCATTGGTCTAGCAATTTATGAGAAATTTCTTATAAATCTATGATAAAAACCACAATGAACAAAAAAACTTGGACTCCTTTCACATTAACAGGGGGAGTTCAATTACTTCAATTTTGGCTTTATCTACCTCTATACCTCTTTCTGACACTAGGTGTTGTTGGCATTTCTAACGTCACTACTAAAAAGCAGAGATAAACCCTACTCCTAGCAATGACCCCAGAAATGGTTGGTATATAATTACTTGTCATTAGCAACTAGTCACTCTCGAATTACTAACATTCCAAACATGAAGTAGGTTGTCATCCCCAATAATATTGCTAGGAAATTAACATAGATTTATATTATACTTTTGTGACTAGGCAGATAAAATATATAAATATGATATAAATATAAACTAATGGGTTACGCAAGCGGACAGATAATTATACCGTTGTAGCATTTTACCCGGGGAAGTCTCTAGGTTGTCGATTTATAATTATACCTCTGGGAAAGCTATGTAATAAACTATTACTTGTCATATTGATGTGAAACTATATAGACATGATAAATGATACTTACCTAAGTTGAATACTCTACTTATAACAGGCAGAGGTCACAAGACAAATAAAGATAAATGCAGGTGATAACATAATCAAATATCATAATTAAAGATAATCATCAGAGCATCTTACTAGTCATAATCATAGCTAGCCATTGGATAAACTACGGAGATAGGTCTATAATTACGTCAATTGAATAACTCTAATTAGTGCAACTACATCTAGTAATCATTGCTAAATCAACCCTAAATCATTATTACATGTAAAGAGGCATCAACTAATGAGGGTATTAAGACCTAAGTCACCTCCTTCGCGACCGTGCCCATGCTAGTCCTACATACGGGGGTGGACTACAAAGGAACTAACGTAGGCTGTCACACCACATGAGACTACCACACGCCCCGGCATATCGGGGTGCACTCGCAGATAAACAAGACATCTAGACACTACGTCTACATATCGCCTATCATCTACCCATTGTACATATGGATAAACGCTATACGAGCAATTACATGAATTCAATAAGATTGAAGTAACTAAACTAGACATATAATCAAAGTAGACAATGACTATTGCAATTAAGAACATATAAATATATTTAGAGTAAAGTCTCCCTAATCTAAATAATGAATACAATAAAGTAATTAAGAACTAGATCTATTACCGAACTCTCGCGCTCCTGCCAGATGCCACGGGCTCCAGATCCGATGAAGAACTAGATCTCCTCTACTTCTAATCTAGCTAGCTAATCCTATGAACTAGAAGGCTCTTGATGAACTTGAAGGCTCTTGATGCTTGATGGCTTAAGACCTTGATGAATAATGAATTGTGTCTCTCCAGGGGGGTCTACCCACGTATTTATAGTCCGGTGGGATGCGGCGTGCGCCGCAGGATCAAACCGGCGTAACGTAGGGGCTCGGATGACTTCTTGGAGGCGGTGGAGGAACATTCGGAAGGGGGCCGAAACCCTAACGGGGGGCCGGCCGGCCATGGTGGGGGCCGGCTGGCCCCACCTGGGCGGCCCCTCGGCCCTCTGTCGCTTCGGTGTCTTCGAGTCTTCCCGAGTCTTCCCGCGATGTCCTTCGTGACGGATAAGTTTCATGGTTATTTCGCACTTGAATCCCTCCTTTTTAGCTTTTCTGAAAATCTCCCTAGAAATTATAGAATATACAAAACTCGTGGAAATTATCAGATAAATCCTTAGACTAGTGTGTTATCTTGTTATCCTTCGGATAAAAAGCCCTAGTAAAAGTTGACGCTAACAGTGTCAACAATACCCCTAAGCTTTACCTTTTGCCGGTCCCTTGGCAAACACACCAAGCCTAAGTGTTATTGTATTTGGATCAGGAGTTGCTACAATGTCATTATACTTCCCAGTACACATGCTTTCAAACAAAATTTTCTCCAGATCGAACAATGTATACTTTAACCTTCAAACTTACTCATTTTACCTGTAATATGGGGCTTCACAACTTTTGCATAAATCTTGAGTAGTCGAAAGATAGAACAATCAAGCTAAACACTATGTCTCAAATTCTTTGCAATACTATTATTCCAGAGTTTTTGATAGGCTTTTAGAACAAAACTCAGAGCTTAGTTGTATGACACCCTCAAGTCTCTCAGTGTATGTGGTATTTGTGGTTCTCTCTTGAGGCATTAATGTTGTTATGCCCCCTATAGCTAAGGATGTATAGTGGAGCTTATAGGAGTGACATTAACAAGGATATGCATACTTGCAAAACATATATTGTAGAGTCAACTAATGGATCCACAGAGAAACGAGGCATACAATCAAACTAAGATGTGCATGTGTATGAAATATGATGGATGGGTGTATATGTGTTATTTATGGCTAACTCCTATTTCTATTTTTGCTCTTTCGGGAATGACTCTCTTTTAAAACTTTTCTCGGGGAAAGACATGGGCTATCTTTATTATTTCTTTTTATTCAGGGAGGTGGGCATCTAGTACCCATTGTTTTTGTTACTGGGACACTTGTCCATCTTTTACTCCCCTTTTCCTTTTCTTTCTTTCTTTCTTTTACTTTTCTTTTCTTTATTTTGCATAGCCACATGCATCCTTTGAATATAATGAATGAATCGAGAGGTATGATCAGGACTTAGAGCATTAAAAGACAAGGGTTATCCTATAGGGTATGTGTATATATTTTTGTGTTCTCTCCCAGTGTAAGAGATGAACATTTTATGATGAACATGTATAGAAATATTGTGAATGAGTGCGATTACTCCTCAAAATAGGAATAATGCATATGTGAACTGGAGTGTGCAAGTGGTTCTTGGTTTTAAAAGCATGACAAGACTCTCATAAGGTATACAACACGGTTTGACTAAACTCAATGCAAAGCAAGTAGCTTAAATGTGAAATGGTTTTCCTATCCTCTAAGATGTTAATTTTGGCTTCGGTAGGATTTCATATTTATCATACAAGAGCTCATCATGTAAATTTTAGATTTTTGAAATAAATCCTCCAGAACATAGCAGTGCTAGGAATAAGATAAATAGCGGCTCACCCTTTATCATATCAACCGACTACCTAGACTTAGCGCAAGCTTATGCCTCCACAATTAATGGTTCAGAATAAATTCTCTAATTAAAACAACAATGCTTAGAACCAAGGAGATTTTAAGTTTGGCAAGTAGATACTTTATTAAGTATTATAACAGAGCAACTATTCATCATCTCCAAGACAATTTTAATGTTCATCGATTTTAATAGCTCTAGCCTGGACTAATTATACTTTAATAAATATAGACTAAATGTTTATTTAGTTTTATTAACTATATATCTTTTTTATGGTTTTATATTTAATATCTAACATTAGACTCTATGACTTTGTGGACCTTCATGTGCCCACATATTTTTGGTATTTTATGACTGCATAAAGTGGACTCAAAAAAATCGCTTAGGTGTAGTCACCTGATAACTAGAGGATGCTCCTCCCCAAGCTTGATGATTGCAATATCTGGTGTAAATGTCCTTTAGAGTGGACTAGCCAATAATGAACCCGATGGTCGCCAGCGATAGTCTCTCCTTTCTATAGTGTTGTTCTGCATAAATACTCCACAAAAAACCAAAACTTCGAGGCTCGAATTGAATAATGGGTTAGCGGTCGGCCAAAGAGTAATTGATCACCTTTATGAGTTATCTTTAATGTTGTCTAATTTAAGCGGATTTCATTCATTTTTTTCTTTTTTTTTTTTTTTATGATGCAAAAATTAAATATGAATGCTATATTTTTGTCATTTTTATTTTTGTGCCACCACGGTGAGTATTCCTTCGGAGAATGCCATAGGGTATCCACATGGGGCTTTATGATGCCATGTAATAAATTTTTTGTGTGTTTTATGTTTTAGTATGTGAACAAATGATGTACTAAGTAAATTAAATTGCTAATGCATTTAATGAGATAACTACCATTCTAACCTTATGGCTAGGGTGCGAATTTAAAGTCTACCCGGCGGGACTTAGGCAGTGAGCACTTACTCGGTGGGTTCATCATCCGAGGTAACCTCGGTCAACTCCCCATCTTGTGGTGATGCGTCCTGTGCCTCCTTCCATCTTGCTTCGGTCTCTTTTTTCTTCTTTCTCTTCTAGCTCTTGCTCTTCATCTTTGTTTGCCTTCTCCCACGCTTCTAATCGTGCTAGGATTTCCTTCTTTTCTTTCTTGGCAATCTGGTCCATCCTTTACGCTTCTTACGCAAAGCAACTCAAATGAGGCACTTGCGTATTCTCTTCTTGCTCCAGAAGCGATCTTCATATTTCACGATCTTGCCGGGAAAGTCTTCCCATCCACGTGAGGCCGAAAGCGGCGGACGGTGTGCTTGGCGTCTTCTCTGTTGCGTTGCTTCTGGCTTTGCTCATGGTTATTTAATGTTCTAAATTGACAGCGTATCTTTCCGGTAGATAAGTTGAAGTGAATTTGTCCGGACCCAATGTAGATGTTAGCGTTAGCAGTGTAGAGGAACAGTCTTCCCAAGAGGATTGGGGAATCATCGTCTCCCTGCATGTCAAGGACTAGAAAATCTGCAGGTATATATTGTCCTTGAATCCTTACCATTACATCCTTGACTACTCCTTCAGAAAATCTCAGTGATTGGTCCGCCATCTGCAATTGAATACATGTTGGGTATAAAGGTAAATCAAACAATTCATCGTATACCTATTTTAACATTACGTTGTAGCCTGATCCAGTGTCGCAAACGGTATGAGGAAAGGTGGTGTCCTTGATAGTGCATTCAATGATTAGGACAACTGGATCACCTCTCTTGATCGGAAATGGCTTGGGTAGCCTATGATTGTTTTCTGTGTTGAGAGCAGTGATTAGTTGAGTCATCTCCTCAGGTGCATGCTTGGTTCTCCTCCATCTTCTGTTGTTTCTATTGTTCTTCTTCTTCAGCATTGGTTGCTGTTCTTGATCTTCTTGTTGTTGAAATTGCTTCGGGGTTGCAGGAGCTTTCAGGATGCGGTTCTTAAATGTGAATCTCTCCTTCTTGTCTTTAATGGACAGAACGATCTTGGCGAACTCTGCATTGATGATGGCTTTTGTTGTGCATAGGAATGGACGGCCCAAAATGATGGGTGCCTTCTCATCAACTCCTGTCTCCATGACCATGAAATCAACTGGGACATATGACTGCCCCACTCTAATGACAACTTCTTCTAGTACTCCCTCAGGGTAGCAAATGGACTGATCTGCAAGCTACAAGCACATATTTATGTACAACAGGGGATCATTTAATATTTTCTCATAAATTACCTTGGGCATGATGTTGACACTTGCGCCGAAGTCGCAGATAGCCTCTAGAAAGCTGTGGCATCCTATGGAGATAGGAATAACAGGTCTTCAGGGGTCTCCCATTTCTCTGGTAGAGAGTGGTCAATCCACTGTACATCTGTAGGCTCAATATGATATTTGGTTGCATTGTGAATATCAATAAGGTTAGCAGTTTCTAAATCTTCTGGTTGGCCTGGAATTTTGCCTTTCTCTAGTGGTGGAACAGCAGCAGCTAACTGAGCTAACTGTGATTCTAACATTTTATTAAAACTATGCCAATTCTTTATGGCAGAAGTAAAAGTATCCATTCTAGTATGTATGTTTTCCAAAGTTTTATCATTTGATGTTAGCTTCCTAGTCATTTGATCTAGTAGTTTGGATTGACTAGCAACTAATTCTCTCAAAGGCGGAAGATTATTAAAGTTGTTACCTTGGTTATTACCTTGGTAATTACCTTGTCGAGGTTGTTGATTCCATCCTTGATTTTGCTGAGGACGATAGTAGGTGTTATTGTTGATGAAGTTCACATCCTCTTGCAGTGTAGGGCAGCTAACAGCTGAGTGCCCATAGTCTCCACATTCTTCACATGTCATATGGGAATCATTGACGTGCATGACTTCTTTCTTCTCTATGTCGAGCTTCTTCATTATGAGGTCTAGCTTGGCAGTGACCATGTCAGCTTCCTTGAGATGATGGATTCCTCCTCCCTTCTTGCGAGGTTGAGTATATTTTTCATTGCATGTTGAGTTTGAGGCCATCTTTTCGAGAAGTGCTTTAGCATCAGAGAGCTTTAGTGACAGGAAAGCTCCTCCAGCTACAGCATCAATAGACTCACGGGTGCTAGAGATAAGCCCGTGATAGAAAGTTTGCATTAATAGCCACTCCTCTATCCCATGATGAGGACAGTCTTCAATATAGTTCGGAATCTTTCTCATGCTTCCCCTTGAATGATTCATCATGTTGTTCTTTGGAAACTTGAAATCTTCCCACGAGTAGCATTGGTCTTGGCCGTAGGGAAAGAATTTTGCCGGGGAAAGCAAATCGAGCATAGGTCCCATGTAGTGTGCTTATCTTTGTTGATATAGAACCACTGCTTGGCTTTCCCCAATAATGAGAACGGGAAAAGACGGAGTAAGATAGCATCTTTTGACACTCCTCTGATAGTGAAGGTGCTGCAGATCTCTAGAAAGTGTTGTAAGTGTGCACTTGCATCTTCATGTCCTTTTCCACAGAATTGGCTAGCTTGAACCATGGTGATGAGAGCAGGCTTGAGCTTGAATCCATTCTCCCCGGTGTTGATTGCTGGTCAGTCCGGATGTTTCTTTGTTGTTGGGGCGTAGAGAACTCGCGGCGACTTCTCGGCCATGTCTTCAAACACAGGAGCTAGGTTTTCACCTAAATACTCTTACGCTTGTTCTTCTACTTCTTCTTCAAATTCTTCTTCCGGTGTTGGAGCTGGCTCCTCCGAAGAGTTAGCTTGAACGGCAAAGGGTGTTCTTGATGGTGACTCGAATTTCTCCCTTATTTCTGTAAGCCTTTTCCTTCTAAGGAGTTTCTCTGGATCGTCAGTAAAGTTCTTTGGAAGAGAAAAACCATTCATTCATCACCCTGCATAAGATAAGAAAATGATAACAACGAAGGGTGTACTGATAGAGTTAGAGATCGATTGGTAATATGACTTTATCCATGTGTATATAGATTATCAATATGTTCAAGGTTTATTGTGCCTTCCAAGAACGGCGCCCAAAAATGCTTGTTGGCATTTCTAACATCACTACTAAAAAGCGTAGATAAACCCTACTCCTAGCAATGACCCCCGAAATGGTTGGTATATAATTACTTGTCATTAGCAACTAGTCACTCTCGAATTACTAACATTCCAAACATGAAGTAGGTTGTCATCCCCAATTATATTGCTAGGAAATTAACATAGATTTATATTGTACTATTGTGACTAGGCGGATAAAATATATGAATATGATATAAATGTAAACTAATGGGTTACGCAAGCGGATAGATAATTATACCGTTATAGCATTTTACCTAGGGAAGTCTCCGGGTTGTCGATTTATAATTATACCTCTGGGAAAGCTATGTAATAAACTATTACTTGTCATATTGATGTGAAACTATGTAGACATGATAAATGATACTTACCTAAGTTGAATACTCTACTTATAAAAAAGCGAGAGGTCACAAGACAAATAAAGATAAATGCAGGTGATAACATAATCAAATATCATAATTAAAGATAATCATCGAGCATCTTACTAGTCATAATCATAGCTAGCCATTGGATAAACTACGGAGATAGGTCTATAATTGTGTCAATTGAATAACTCTAATTTGTGCAACTACATCTAGTAATCATTGCTAAATCAACCCTAAATCATTATTACATATAAAGAGGCATCAACTAATGAGGGTATTAAGACCCAAGTCACCTCCTTCGCGACCGTGCCCATGCTAGTCCTACATACGGGGGTGGACTACAGAGGAACTAACGTAGCTGTCACCTACATGAGACTACCACATGTCCCAAAGATATCGGGGTGCACTCGTAGATAAACAAGACATCTAGACACTACGTCTACATATCGCCTATCATCTACCCATTGTACATATGGATAAACGCTATACGAGCAATTACATGAATTCAATAAGATCGAAGTAACTAAACTAGACATATAATCAAAGTAGACAATGACTACTGCAATTAAGAACATATAAATATATTTAGAGTAAAGTCTCCCTAATCTAAATAATGAATACAATAAAGTAATTAAGAACTAGATCTATTACCGAACTCTCCGCGCCGGCCACGCCGGGGGCTCCAGATCCGTTGAAGAACTAGATCTCCTCTACTTCTAATCTAGCTAGCTAATCCTATGAACTAGAAGGCTCTTGATGAACTTGAAGGCTCTTGATGCTTGATGGCTTGAGACCTTGATGAATAATGAATTGTGTCTCTCCAGGGGGTCTACCCACGTATTTATAGTCCGGTGGGATGCGCGTGCGCCGCAGGATCAAACCGACGTAACGTAGGGCTCAGATGACTTCTTGGAGGCGGTGGAGGAACATTCCAGAAGGGGGGCCGAAACCCTAACAGGGGGGCGCCGGCCGGCGCCATGGTGGGGGGGCCGGCCGGCCCCACCCGATGGCCCCTCGGCCCTCTGTCGCTTCAGGTGTCTTCGAGTCTTCCCGAGTCTTCCCGCGATGTCCTTCGTAACGGATAAGTTTCGTGGTTATTTCGCACTTGAATCCCTCCTTTTCAGCTTTTTCGAAAATCTCCCCGAAATTACAGAATATACAAAACACGTGGAAATTGTCAGATAAATCCTTAGACTAGTGTGTTATCTTGTTATCCTTCGGATAAAAAGCCCTAGTAAAAGTTGACGCTAACAGGTGTCAACAGTGTCCTAAAACTATTCCTTCTCTTACCATAAAATGATATTTTTCCCAATTGAGGACTAAGTGTTTTTCTTCATATCTTTGCAAAACCTTGTCTAAATTCTCTAGGCAATCATCAAAAAGTTTTTCCATAAACTAAAAAATCATCTATAAAAACTTCCATGATTTCTTCTATCATATCGAGAAAAATATAGACATCATATATCTTTGAAAAGAAGCGGGTGCATTACATAATCCAAAAGACATTCTGTAACAACCCGGATTTTTCGGGAAGCCAAAAATATGAACTTTCAAAAACTTTTCTTGCAATCATGTGAATCATGTAGTTGCTAGGTCAAACATTGGAAGATTTATTATGGAAACGTCGCATACATATAGATTGATTGTAGGAGTTTGCTCCGTTTCTCGAGTCAGTTACAATTCTATATTTATTCGGAGTTTGGAGTGCACAAGCCATAGCAAATTCTCTTCAAACCTCCTTCTTGGAAAATCAACAAATACAAATATATATAATGACCTATCTCTAAAAACCAAAATAAAGAAAACCCTCTCCTTTCCCTTGGGCCAAATCCCTTCTCTGCTCCCTCTTTCCCTCCCCTTCTATTGTTACCCGGTAGCCCACCGTAGCAGCCCAGGCCAGTGCGACGCCACGCGCTCCTCCCTTCCTTCCTACCGCGAGCCCAGAAGCAGAGGCCCAAGTCGGCCTCCCTTCCTTTCCCCTCCCCCTTTGTCCAAACCACACGGGCCAAAGCACCCCTCCCTTCCCCGAGCCCACACGCCGCGGCCTAGTTGGCCCGTGAAGCCCAAGCCGCCCGCCTGCACGAAACCCTAGGGGGGGCGTCCTGAGGGGCCTTGCCATTGCGCGAGAGCGAACGGCGCAGCTCTACCCTCGGCGTTCGCGCCGTCGATGCTGCCACGCGTCCGTGGCACGGAAGCCGGAGATCCCCCGCCGTCCCTAGCTACTCGGCAACCCTAGCGGTAGCGTGTAAAAGCCAGCGAGCCTTGGCTGCTCCTCCCTTCTTCCCAGCCGAGCGCCGCCACCATTCTTCTCCCTTCCTTCTACTGCGGCGCCGCTCGCCCACTGCGCTCTCTGCGCCGCCGTCGCCTCTTCTTCTTTCCCGAGCCGCCGCTTCCAACTCCGCGCTAACCCACGCCCGGTGCGCGGCGTTCGCCCAGCGTGAACGCCGTCGCCGTGCCCGTGCCACGCACAGCGCAGCGGCGACGCGGCTCCACGCCACGCGGCTTGGCGCTCTCGCCATGCCGGCGGGGCTTGCCAACGAGCGCGCGGCCGCCCACCTCGCCAAGTCCCGGCGTCGCCCGTCTGCGGCGGCTGGCTGCCTACGACACGGCGCCCGAGTTGACATCGGGTTCAGCGGCGGCGCGCTACACTCCACCCGAACGCCGTCGCCATCTCGCCGTGCCGCCGTGCTAGCTGCAGCCGAAGATGATGACATCGCGTGAGCTGCGGCCGCTCCGCTGGCGGCAGCCGCCCACGGGAGCCACGGCCCAGCTCCGCTGCTGCGTGCCTCGGCGCCGACCGCCCCGAACGCATTTAACGCCCGGTCGCTCCCGGCACCACTCGATCGCCGGCCACGCCGACGGCGACTAGAACGCCTCGACACCGCCCAGCCCCGTCCTTGCCGAGCGTCTGCACCACCTCGGCGCCACTGGACACCACCGTCTCGACGGTCATCCGCCAGCAGCAGAACGACGAGCCACACCACACCACCACGGGTGAGCCACCACAGCACCAAAGCACCCGTGCGCCCTTGTTCCCCCACTATCCGAGCATGACACCGACCTTCGTGCCATGTTCTATTCCTTGCGAGGAAGCCGCAGCCCGGTGCCCCGGCGTCCCCTGGCCATGCCCAGCCTCCTCCGGCCACCTGCAGCCTGCCACGGCCAGCCACAGCAGGCTACTGGCCACCAGCGGCTGGCCATGGCCGGCCAGAGCTGGCTGCAGGAAGCCAGGGCTGGCCAGAGTTGGCCACAAGTGGCTACTGATGGCCCACGACCCTCCCGCCACCTACACGACGCCAACGGAAAACGACCACGGCCGCCTAGCCGTCCAAGCCGAACCGCACGTCTTCGCCCCGGCCGAACAGCGTCGTCGGCCAAAGCCGAACACCGCCTCGTCGTCCAGCCGTCATCGACGCCACGCCTCGCCGAATGACTCCACCGCCGGGGAGCCTCCGAAATGATGTGACCGGCCATCGTGCCCTTGCCCACCTGGAACACCAACGCACGCACACACGTGACCGACCATAGCCAAATGGATCCACGGCGTGCGAGGAGACGCCGGGAGGACGTGCCGCCCGTACCCTCGACGTGAGCCTCAGAACTCTGGACACTTAGCCGTAGCTTGGACCTCGTAGTACGGCGCTACTCATCTTGGACTGCAGGAATGCCCCGTTCGGTTGCTTTAGCGGATCTGTGGGAACCCTAGCCTGGTATCGTGAACTGCCACCGCTCCGGTCACCTCGAGACACGAGGATGGGCCGTCGAGAGACCTTGACCTTTGCAAGCCGTGACCCCCTGGACCCCAGTCTCTCTTTATGTTCTATATATGTGTCATCACTGTTGTACCCACTCTTGATGACCCCGTTGTACATGTATCTTTGTAATACAGGAACCATCCATCATAATGCTATGGAATTGTGCTACTCCAGTCTTTTCGAGTTGTTGTCTTGTTGTCGTGTTATTGGTTCCTACGGTTGGATGTTGTGCGTGTCTATCTGTGGACCGAGCCTTCGAGCCAACAGAGGAATCGTATCTCATTCGGATATTGCGATCACGAGATTCATCTCGCCATGGCCGTAATGCCGAGTGTAACTCGAGCCCTCACTAGTATAGCTTGCGGTCGCGAGCTCGCCTCACCATGACTATGGAGCTAAACTTTATCTTTCAGTCGTTCTTCGCGCACAAACCTCTGTATGCTCGTACCCTATATGACCGTCGTGTTTCTTTGATTCTCGCGGTGATAACCGCACCGCTACGAATCCGAGAGATGCCCTAGTGCCACTGCACCTAGGTCGGGTACCCTATGGGTGGTTCACGCACTCGTGCTCTTTGGAATGTTGCTTCCTTTTGATGCCCCGTCTATTACCGTGGCATGTGCATTGGAAGTACACCACTGCTCTTTGATCGAACTGCTTTGCTACCTTGCTAGCCCGCTCTATTCGATCCCGTCTAGTTTATGGCGAATGGATCAAAGATCGGACTACTTTCTTTAGTTAGCTAAGCTATGGTCGACGTCATGCTTCGGACCGTGAGAGTCGACCCGATCGACCGAGTGAAACCATCTTCACAAGAGATGTGACCGAGATCATGACATAGATGTGCTTTGCTAACTTTTCACTTCTTGGCTCGCGACATGACTGTGTCGTGTGGATCGAGAAGACCGTAGCTGTTGCTCCGCTTTGCACCGAACCCCTTCTACTACCGCTGGATACAATGGTGGGACAGTTGAAGTACAATAGTGCCAAGTCACAATAAGTATTGTCAGATTCTATTTACTTCTTATGTCCAATTGTGACTTGCTGGGAAAAGGCTATAAGAGCCGAGCTTCGTTGTTCTTTCGTTCTCTTCTGCTAAGCCCGTCTTCGATTCCCGTCAACTTTGTGACGCCTGGATCGAGAGAACGTGAGCCGTGGTGTTTACTATAGATAAGCTATGGCTTAACCCATTTATCCCAAAGCCATACTGGCTTGGCCATCTAGCTTATGCGTAGCAAAGCACCACTCTTGTCATTTTGGCCCGAGGATTCGGACATCCGCCGAGAGGGCTAAGTCGAGTACCTCTTAAAGTTTACTTATGTTAATGGATCTTCATGCGTATTGAGTCCTTTCGAGTATCGTGTGTTTTCTTGCCTTGTTTATCGCTTCACGGAGTAGCTACTTCGAGTACAATGACGCTTGGATCGAGACTCGCGGGAAAAAGGAAATGTGGACGAGAGGACCCGCAGGAAGGAGCCGACCTAATGACTACCCCTTTGGAAGGAGAATTGTACCACTACTTCCATGACATCGCAGGTGTCATGGCAGCACCCTCTTTTAGAGAATCCTATTAGGCATTGCATAATATTTAGAACTGCTAGCGCTTTATATTTATTCCTTTGCTAGTATATGAATGCATGTTATTGCCTGAGCCTTTATTACTTGATTGCAACCCCACTTCCATGTCACCTAGCTTTGCGCTCACGCTCACTTACTGTTATATACCTGTCTGCTTGCTTGCATTTATATCACCATACTTACTTTAACTACACTCATATTGTATCTGTGATGTGATGCGGATGGTGAACCCCTGGGTAAGGTTTGGCTTGGGATGCCAGACTTGGTGGATGGTGAGCGTGCTGCGTGAGTCTTGGGTGCGTGGAGAGTGAGGGTTGTGCCGACCGAGCTGGGATATATGACGAGCTTTTGGCGAGTCTTGCCGTGTGATGTGACCTGGGCATCCTATGAGATGAATACCTGTGGCGGGTATATGTGATGTGATGTGATGTGTGAGGTGAGATCCTGGGTGTGAGCCTGTTGAGAGGTGGAGCTCAGGACAGGGGTGCTGTGGTGGCACGTAAAATGGTAAACCTGATGAAGATGTCCGGCTTGGTCAGCACTAAGGACTTACTAGTATTCAGACTCACCGGGAATCCTTTGCGTACCACTCGATCTCTTGTAATGGGAGAGACGGTTGGACTACTTGGTAGAGTGATGCCATTACTGCTAGGTTGTGAGGTGATAGGGTGGGCGGTAGGATGAGAGTTGCCCATACCGTCCTAGATCCTTGGTACCACTTGGAGGGCCCGGTACTATGCTTTCCCGGTCTCGGCTATGCCCGAGAGGTTATCCGGAGGTTCCCCAGGGGCTGAGTGGTAGGATGGCATCAATCTATCAAGCAAGCAGCCGGCATTTGCCTAGACACGGCCATGTCGAGGATGGCTATCTTGTGGGTATGTGAAACCTCTACAGAGTGTTATGGTTGATCGATCGATACATATGCCAACTTGTCGGCTATGGACCTTTCCTGGGACCTGCTTCACTAGATAGGAGAGGTGTCCTTCTTTTCTCCCCCGTGTTGTGAGATAGAGCCGGTCGAGGACCGTTGAGGCGGGCTGAGCGGGAGTTGGCCTGTCGACACGAGTGAGATGAGATGTGGTGGATGAGGTGGATGGGTGGTAATGGATGGATGAGATGATGGATGGATGTGTGGATGTGTGTGGTTGGGAATGTGTTAAAACTTGATAAACTATTATACTATTTACTACTTGATGTTACTTTTGCATGCGCTAAGGATGCAAACCACAGCCAAATATTAGGATCACCGGATCCC
This sequence comes from Chrysopogon serrulatus, assembly GCA_015844335.1. Taxonomy (NCBI): domain Eukaryota; kingdom Viridiplantae; phylum Streptophyta; class Magnoliopsida; order Poales; family Poaceae; genus Chrysopogon; species Chrysopogon serrulatus. Next base: position 142,987 of record JADLZL010002568.1, read on the forward strand.
TTATTTTATCTTTCCACTAAAGCTCATTGGTGTTGACTATGGCCCGCACACATCTGGCGGTGTGCAGATTTCTTGCTTCTCGGAGATGTCGAATAGTGAAGGATTAGGAGGTCTCGTGCCTGCGCTCAAGTTTGGTTCGGAAGATGGAATCTACGCCGCTAACACTACTCTGATGATGCCCGTGAAGGAGGAGCCTTCACCTGACGACTGTTTCCGCCGACTCTGATGATGATTAGATATGCTTCCGCTAGAATTACTCTGTAATACGTGTGTTCTCAGTCGATGTTGTATCATGTAAAACTTGTAATTTAACGTTGTATGACTGTGATATCTATTGATATATGATAATGTGATGGAATCATTCGTGGTTTTATCGCATTATATCTCATTCTGTGGATTTTCCCTTCGTGGAAAATCGGGGATGTTTCACATTCTTCTATAAGCATAAGTTCCATAAGGACATGTAAAGGTGGTTTTGCTTTGATCATCAGGGTGGATAAGGATTTGGTGATATCCTGAATAACCATTAAGAAAACATAAGAAAGAATTATTTGCTAAACGCTCTAACATCTCATCAATGAAGGGTAGAGGAAAATGGTCTTTCTTTGTTGCCTTATTGAGTTTTTTATAATCTATACACATTCGCCATCCAGTGGACAGTTCTCTTAGGTATTAATTCATTTTTATCATTTTGGACAACCGTCACATTCCTCCCTTTTTAGGTACAACTTGCACAGGACTTACCCACTCGCTATGCGCATGCAGGGGGTATATGGTTCCTGCATGTAAAAGCTTTAAAACTTCTTTCTTTACTACATCCCACATCGTATTTTGGAGTCTCTACTGAGGCTCTCTTGAAGGTGTAATTTCTGGATAGGTAGGTATGCGATGGGTACAAAGAACAGGGCTAATCCCTTTTAGGTCTTGGAGTGAATATCTAAAAGCAGCTCTATGTTTTTCTAAAATAGTTATTAATTTATAAGTGTCTTCATCGAAAAGTTCATCACTTATAATCATAGGATATTATTGATCATTATTTAGAAAACATATTTAAGACCAGATGGTAATGGCATAAGCTCAATAGGAGGTTTAGGTGGCTCTAGTAGTTCATCAAGAGGTTCGGGATTAATAAGGTCCTCCTTCTCTTCATCGATGAAGAACTAGGTATCATCTTCTAAATTGGATTGAATAAAATTATTGAATTCAATCACATTAACCTCTTCTATTGGATCTAATTCGGGAAGAGGCTCTGCTTTAAACTTTACCGCATGAGTTATAGGTATTAAAAATTAAATTCTTTCCCAAATTGGACATTTAATTTACCATCACGACCTTCTTGAAGAAGTTTTATTATGGGTACTCCAATCATTACATCGAAATCCCACACATCAAAGATATAGAAATTTAGCAAAATGTGGAAATCATTAATAACAATAGGAAGTGCAGTCAAAACTCCTAAACTAGGAATAATATATCCTGAATAAATTTTAAATAATTTATTTGTAGAAATTAATGGTATATCTTTTAAGAATTTTCTAGCAAAGGTATTGTAACAACCCAGATTTTTCCGTAAACCAAAAATACAAAATTTCTAAAATTTTTCTTCCGAATATGTGAGCATGTAGAGTATAGGTCAAACCTAAGTCAACGAGAACAATTTATGAATAAATTGTTGCACGCATGTAGTGATGTTTGTAGGTGATTGTCGGACTTTCACCTTCTATTTGTGATTCGTGTTGGAGTGCACAAGTCCATGGCAATAAATCCTAAAAATTCTTTTCTCAACCCATCTTAAAATCCAAATCATAGGAAAAGAGGTAAACTCTTTTCCTCCTTTTTGCATTCATCCCAACCCCCTACGAGCCACCTTATACCCTGGACAACAACATAGGAGTCTCCTCTTAACTATTAGGAGAAATAACCCAACACCCTTTTAGGATGATACGTAAATGACCGAGCCACGAGCCATTATCTTTGCACCCACACTCCTCTCAAAAGTCCCTTCTCTATTTCTCCTCATTATTCTCTCTCAAAGTCCCTTATACCCAAATGGAGATAATCATCATCTCAAATTCCTTGGAAGGAGAAATGACCTTACTAGAAATAGAAAAATAGAAAAAGGAAAATCCTTTCCTAACCCTAACCAGCCCAAGGCGCCCTCCTCCCTTTTTCCTCCTGTGGCCCAGCCCACACTCCTCTCCCCTCTCCTTACCGGACCCGCACCGAGACCGGGGCCCGGCATGCTCCGCCAGCTTGCCTCCCTCGGCTGCGGCCCAAGCTGCGCCCTGCCCCCCCCCCCCCCACGCGCGCCACCGCGTGGCCCATGAAGCCCGCGAGGCCCAACCGGACGCCTTCCCCAGGGGAAACCCCTATTTGGAGCATGGGGCTCCCAACCACCGCCGCCCGAGGAGACCGGCGCCGCGCACGCCCCCGGGCGGATGCCGGCAGCGTGTCCTCGGCGCGCCTCCCAGAGATCGCCGCCCGTCCACACCACGCTTGAAACCCTAGCCACGACGTCGTATAAGAGCGGAAGCCACCGCTCCCAACTCCTCCTTTCCTCTGGCATTGCCGCCCTCTCGCTTCTTCCTCAGTGGCCGAGCCGCCGCCATCTCTTCTTCCCTCTTCTGCACCACCGCGCTCCTCCTCTCGCCACCGCACCGCGCACGCCTGCCCCGGCGCCATCACGGCATCCACGCCGCGCTCGCCGCGCCGCGCAACCACCGAGCCAGCTGCGCTTCACCGCCACTCGTCCAAACCCCGCCCCGCGTCCCGGGCGGGGTGGCGTCGGCACCGCCGAGCTCCTGCCTCGCCTCCCCGCCACGGCGTCGTCCCGGCCGATAAACACCAGCACTAGCAGCGCCGGAGCACCTTGGCCCGAGCACCGCAGCCGGGACACGCGACCGGCGTCGCCACCGCCACCACGCTGCTTGCCTCGTCGAGCCACAGGGGAATGCCACCGCGCGCCGTTCAAACTCCACGGCGGCCTACGACTCCTCCTCGACAACGGCCGGGCTCGCTGCCTTCGCCAAGCCTCGCGCCACCTTCTCTACTTCAAGCCACCCAGCGGCGCCACCCATGCTCACCACCCCTCACCACGAATGGCTACGGCGCCGCTGCTGCCCGGTGTCAGCAGCCGCGCCAACGCCCGGCCGCGGCGTAAATGCGCTTCGCGTCGGCATACGGCGTCCTCGTTTACTGCCCACGACATCGCGATGCGACGCATTCCACCGCCGCTGACCACGACGAGCACCACCACCTCGGCCGTTCCCTGCAGCGCGCCGAACACCTTGCCTCGCCCAATGGCCAGCCATCGGTGAGCTCCCGCACCTACAGCCTCGCCGGTTCCGTGTTCCATTTGCTGCCTTGAACTGAAACCAGCCTTCGTGCCGTGTCATACACCTTGCGGGGGAAGGTCGCAGCCTTTGCCGAAGCCTCCCGGCCGCGTCCAGCCCCCGTTGGCCAAAAGCGCAGCCACCCGCGGCCACCAGCAGCTGGCTGCAGCTTGCCCCGGCCAGCCACAGCAGGCTGCTGGCCACCAGTGGCTGGCCATGGCGGGCCAGAGCTAGCTGCAGGAAGCCAGGACTGGCCAGAGTTGGCCACAAGTGGCTCTTGCTGGCCAGGACCTCCACGGTACCGCGACACCGAGCCGTGAAGCTGTCCACACCCTCGCCACCACGACAATGATCACCGACATCCGCAACCTCGACACCAATTCCCGCCACCGTTGGTGAGCCTTCGAAACGTCGTGACCGGCCTTCGTGCCTTGTCCACATGGAACACAAATGCACACACGCACGTGACCGGCCATAGCCAAATGGATCCATGGCGTTCGAGATGCCGGGGAGGACATGCCGCCTGTGACCCCGACGTGAGCCTTGGAACTCTGGACGCTTAGCCATAGCTTGGACCTTGTAGTACGGTGCTACTCATCTTGGACTGCAGGAATGCCCCCTTCGGTTGCTTTAGCGGATCTATGGAAACCCTTGCTTGACGCCACCGCTCCGGTCACCTCGAGACACGAGGATGGGCCGTCGAGAGTCCCTGTGACCTTGTCCGTTGCAAGCCGTAACCCTCTGGATCCCTTCGTCTCCTTGTTACTATTTCATATACGCATCCCTACTGTTGTACCCTGTTCTTACGGCCTCTCTGTATACGTATCTGTGATACAGGATCCATTTATCATAATGCTATGGAATTGTGCTACTCCAGTTTTGCCGTCATGTGTCTTTTATCGTGTCATTGGTTCTTGCTGATCGTATGTGTGTTTATCTGTGGACCGTGCCTTCGAGCCGGCTGAGGGATCGTACCTCATTCGGATGTTGCGATCACGGGATTCGTCTTGCCATGGCCGTAACACTGAGTGTAACTCGAACCCTCGCTCTTTAGTTGACTCCGTAAGTACTACGAGCATAGCTCCTGTCTTTGGCCCTAGGACATAGTTGTGGAGGACTCGATATCGATATCAAACTCGACGCGGATCTTACCCGCTCACATCGAGTCTTTCATAACCTAGTCCTGTGGGAGATGATCTAGGGGCAACGATCGTGGAACGATGGATGCCAACACTTGACAGTGTAGTTTGTAGTCGCGAGTTCGCCTCGCCATGACTATGGAGCTATACTTCTTCATTTGCTTTACATTCGCTCTTCGTGCACAAACCCTCATATGATCGTACCTCGTGACCATTGTGTTTCTTTGATTCTCGCGGTGACAACCGCACCGCTATGAATCTGAGAGATGCCTTAGTGCTAGTGCACCTAGGTCGGGTACCCTATGGGTGGTTTGCGCACTTGTGATCTTTATTACGTTGCTTTTTTTTGATGCCCCGTCTAATACCGTGATGAAAGCATTGAAAGTAGACCCCGCTCTTTGGTTGTTCTTGCCTTACTTCTCTCGATAGCCCGCTCTGTTCGATCCCGTCTTGTTCGTGGCGAATGGATCAAAGATCGGACTATCCTTCTTTTGTTAGCAAGGCTATGGTCGATGTCATGCTCTAGACCGTGAGAGTCGACTCGATCGACCGAGTGAAACCATCTTCACTGGAGATGAGACCGGGAACATGACATAGATGTGCCTAGCTAACTTTTCACTTCTCGGCTCCCGACGTGGCCGTGTCGTGTGGATCGAGAAGACTATAGCCGTCACTCTGCTTTGCACCGACCACTTCTACTACCGTTGGATACCATGGCGGGACAGTTGAAGTACAATAGCGCCAAGTCACAATACTACTGTTAGATTCTATTTTCTCTTTACATCCAATTGTGACTTGTCGGGAAAAGGCTACAAGAGCCGAACTCCGTTGTTCTTCCCTTCCTATTTACCGAGGCCTGTCTTTCGATTCCCGTCGACTCCGTGACGCTCGGATCGAAAGAATGTGTGTCGTGGTGTATGCTAAGGATAAGCTTCGGCTTAAACCATTTATATTTAAAGCCATATTGGCTTGGCCATTCAGCTTATGCATAGCATACCACCACTTTTGTCTCTCTGGCCCGAGGATTCGAACATCCGCCGAGAGGGCTAAGTCGTGTACCTCTTAATGTCTCTTGTGTTAATGGATCTTTCTACATCTTGTCATCCTTTCGGGTATTGCGTGTTCTCATGCCTTGCATGTCGTTTTCGTGGAGTAGCTGCTACGTAATCAACGACGCTCGAACTAGGACCCGCTGGAGGAAGAGAACGTGGATGACGAAAGGACCCGAGGAAACCCGGTTGACTGACTACCACAACGGATGGAGAAGGTACCACTACTTCCACGACATCGCAGGTGTCATGGCAGCACCCACTTTTAGAGAATCCTATTAGATATTGCATAATATTTAGAACTGCTAGCGCTTTATAATTATTCCTTTGCTAGTATCTGGATGCATGCTATTACCTGAGCCTTTACTACTTGATTGCAACCCCTCTACCATGTCACCCAGCTTTGCGCTCACGCTCACTTACTTATATCTACATGTCTGCTTGCTTGCATTTATATCACCATTCTTACTTCTACTCCACTCGCATTGTATCTGTGATGTGATGCTGGTGGTGAACCCCTGGATATGGTTTGGCTTGGGATGCCAGACTTGGTGGATTGAGAGCGTGCTGTGTGTGTCTTGGGTGTGTGGAGAGTGAGGGTTGTGTCGACCGAGCTGGAGTATACGACGAGCCTTGGGCGAGTCTTGCCGTGTGATGCTACCTGGGCATCCTATGATGTGATGTGATGTGAATACCTGTGGCGGGTAAATGTGATGTGATACAATGAGGTGGAATCCTGGGTGTGAGCCTTCGAGAGGTGGAGCCCAGGACGGAGGTGCTGTGGTGGCACGTAAAATGGTAAACCTGATGAAGACATTCTAGCTTGGTCAAACCCTAAGGACTTACTAGTACACGGACTCATCGGGAATCCCTTACATTCCCACCCACTCCCTAATGGGAAGGGAGATGGCTGGACTACTTGGTAGAACGGTGCCACTACTATTGGGCAAAAGTGTGTAGGGAGGTACGGGCATGAAGGACTCACACCCTTCCGAGACAACACGGTTGCTGTGACATTCGGGATGTCACGCTGTGTCTCACAGTATCAGCCATTCCAGACTATACTTAGGGTGTTCTAGGGCTGAGAGGTAGGGTGGCATCGTTCTAGGCTAGCAAGCACCCGGAATTCTACCTAGGAGATTCGTGGCTCCGAGGATGGCTAATCTTGTGGGTATGTAAACCTCTGCAGAGTATTTTGGTTGATCGATTGATACATATGCTGACTCGTCGGCTATGGACCTTTCCTAGTACCTGTGCTCACTAGATAGGAGATGAGTCTTCTTTTCTCCCCTAGGTATGTGGTATGCCGGTCGCGAGCCTTGGGGGCTGCGGGCCGTTGAGTCAGGCTGAGAGGGAGTTGGCCTGTCGACCTGAGTGTGAGATGTGGTGTGATGGTGGTGAGATGGCGATGGATTGGGATGGATGGATGATGGATGGACATGTGGATGTGTGTGGTTGGGAATGTGTTAAAACCTGATGAACTATTGTATTGATTACTGCTTGCTACTCTTTTCGCATGCGCTAAGGTTGCAAACCACAGCCAAATATTAGGATCGCCAGATCCCTTATTTTATCATTCCACTAAAGCTCATTGGTGCTGACCATGGCCTGCACACATCCGGGCGGTGTCTTGATTTCTCGCTTCTCGAGATGTTGAATAGTGATGGATTAGGAGGTCTCGTGCCTGCGCTCAAGTTTGGTTCGAGAAAGATGGGACTACGCCGCTGACACTTCACTCTGATGATACCCGTGAAGGAGGAGCCTTCACTCGATGACTACTTCCGCCAACTCTGATGACGATTAAATATACTTCCACTAGAGTTACTCTATAATAGGTGTGTTCTCAGTTGATGTTGTATCTTGTAAAACTTGTAATCTAACGCTGTATGACTGTGATATCTCTTGATATATGATAATGTGATGGAATCATTCGTGGTTTTATCGCATTATATCTCATTCTGTGGATTTTTCCTTCGTGGAAAATCGAGGATGTTTCAGGTATATGATATAATGTTGACTCCTACAACTGGGTTGTATAAAGCTTTAAAAGGATATGAATCTACTTATAACTTTATACTAACAGACGGTGAATTAAGACAAATTACTTAAGGGGATTGCTCAGATTCTATCAACCAATCATCACCTAAAATAAAAATCAATTCCTTTGTTATTTCTCTAAGAAATTTTAAATCAACAGGATGTGAAAGACTAGAATTAATATCTCCAGATTGCTGGGGTTGAATAATTTTACGATAAAGTGTTGTATTCCCAAAATCGTTAAAGAAATCATCCTCTATTTCAAACATCCACTCAGAATTTGGAATTATCTCATTAGCTAGCTCAAGTTGTAATTCAACTATAGATTGAGATGAATCGGGTAAAAGTTTATTTTTAGCTAAATAAAAATTTTCTTCTAGCAACTCTTTTTTTTTTGGGGAGATCATTTAAAATATTAGTAAGAATAGTTTTAGTATGTTCAACAAGTAATATGCATAAATGCTCCACCGGAGGCTAAATTAAGATATTCCTTATTTCTATCATCAAGGCCTAAAAAGAAATATTGTAAAAGCATGGGTTCTCGGTAAAGCAAGATTAGGTCCAGAATTTACAAAACTATCAAAATGATTCCAAGCCTTGCCTAGCGATTCATTGTCTAATTGTTTGAATCCTATGATTTCAAATCAAAGTTTAGCGACCTTTTCCCTTTGGGAAGAATTTAAGACCAAAGTATTTTCATAATATTTTTCAATATTCTCGACTACTCCCAACATGGCGATTATACCATTTCTCGGCTCGCCCGTTAATGAAAACGGAAAGAGTTTCCATCTTAAAGTTTCATTAGCCATGCCTTTAATGCTCAAACATGAACATGTACGCTCAAAATCAGTTAAGTGGGAATAAGAGTTTTCGCTAGTATTACCGAGAAAAGATATGTTCTGAACTAATTTAATCAATCCCGGGCGTAGCTCATAGCCGAGATGATGTGATAGGTTTAGATGATTCCATTGGCTGGAGGTACGATCCCGATGGTGCTCCATATTGATATAAAAGTTGAGATTCATTTTCTATCATATATTTTTATTTTTATTTTTAATATAAAAGGATAACTATAGACTAAGATAGGCTAAATCAAAATCAGCAACCGTTCTCCGGCAGGCGCTAGAAATGCTTATTGGTATAAATTAAGCGCACCCTAAATAATGATTATAATCGATTATCATAGCGCACGAGATATATCTTGATCGGCACTTCACCAAGATCAACCCGGTTTTAATATTGAATGCAAAGGAACAGTAGGTGAATTATGACCCAGCCTAATACTCTTAATCTAAGGGGTACAAACAATCTAGAAAACTATTGAGAATGAGGAAATAGCTAATGTACTCTAGTTCTAACTCTTGGTAAACTTTGTATAATATAAACTTTATATAATATCGTCTTATCGGACCAGTGACCTGAATAGGAGAAGAAACGAGTAATCTACCTACCGCAGACACCTATAAGCCTATCAGTTCTATCAACGGAAAGTGGACTACAGAAGATTCAACGTAGCTATAAAGTCATCTACGCGAGCTACCACTATCCGGCTGATAAGGGGACATTAACAAGCAATCATAACCCAGACACCACGTCTACGTTACGAAAACTACTCTGATCTAGGAGCTACCCAAATCAAAGTACTCAATATAATATGAGTTGCAAACCAAAGAATGAATATAAATAAATGCTTACTTGAATCAGAATGGTAAATACAAAAGTACCTCAGAACGCAGGTCCGGGCGAGGGAGCGAATCAGGCGACTACGGCTCACGAGGATGCTCCGACGTGCCAGGGGCTCCTCCGAATCTCTACTCTTCTACTCTATCTCTCTAATCTCTATCTTGATTGCTAGCCTAGATCTAGTGGATCTCTATCTAAAGCTCGACTCTTTCGTCTCTTGATCGGCCTCCTCCGGGGGGTATGGCCCTCCTTTTATAGCCCGGTGGGATTGATACGCGCCGTTGGATCAAACCGGCGTAGCAAGTGGCCGGGGGCGACTCCTCGGTGGCGGTGGAGGAAGGTTCCGAAGGAGGCAGCCAACCCCTAACCCCTAGGGGCCGGGGGCGGCGTGGGGTGGGGCGGCCGGCCCCACCTGGTGGTGGCTGCGGGCCTGCTTTGCCGAGGGGTCTTACGGGTATTCCTCGAACCCTCTCGGTGATGTGGTTGCGTCGCGATAAAGTTTTGTGGTAAATTAGCACTTAAATCCCTCTTTTTAGGCTTTTCTAGAAAATTTCCTGAAAAATGCACAAATCACCAAACCTCGTGGAAATTGTCAGTGATAACCCTATTCTTATCATATATTCATGTCTCGGGAAGTGGTAATTACTAATAAATTTTAGGCGATAACAGGTGTCAACATTGACGATGGATAGCGTCAATATTTAATACATCATTAAATATAATAAACAACTAAATATCTAGAAAGCTAGGGTTTTATCTGACAAGTTCCACGAGTTTTAATTATTTGTTATTTTTTAGGGGTTATTCTAGAAAACCATAGAGGTCTTAATTATCAAAATACAAATTGAAATTATCCCGTGGCGAGGAATAGTCTACTAAACTCCAGAAGCATCTAGAAGACACCGGAGCGAACAAGAGAGGATGACACTGACCTATGGAGATGGCTGGCCCCACCTATCAGGTCGGCTGGCACCCCACTTTAGGGTTAGTCGCCGCCCTTCTGGAACCTTCCTCCACTGCTTTTAAGAATCAATAATAATGTACGTGAAGTCAGTTTGATCCAATGACCGTCATCATTTCCACCAGGCTATAAATACAGGGCCAGACCCCCTAGAGGAATCCATTCAACCCTAATTCATTCAAGTCATTCGAAGATCAAGTCATCTAGAGCTAGAAGCCCTAGTTCATCAGAGCCTTTCTAGTTCACAGTTTAGCCTAGTTAGATCTAGTTTAGGGAAGTCAATATACATCAATCGATCTTGGATTGCAAAACTTGTCAAGAAGAGAGGAGTTGGTATAGTTTTAAGCTATTCTTTCTTATTGTATATCTGCGTTTATATGATTATTACTGGCAACATTGTTCTTCATCTTAGTTAAATTGTTATGTTCATCATCTACTTCAATACATCTAGTATAGTTGATTTACTATTATGTTCATACACTAGTTCATATAATCTATTTGATCATATGGTGAGTGGTAGGCATCGTGTAGGCATGGTGCTTAGATGCAATGCTTATCTGCAAATATCCCTAGTTGCGCTGGGTCATAAGGTGGATCATAGATGTGACGGATCTATTGAGTCCTTTATAGGCCTTCTCCCGTGAAGTAGTTTGGTAGAGTGGGATTGTCAGGTTAAGGGTATATTCGTATACATGAAGCGCTTGTACTCAGCTTTTCCTATTCATGGCTTTGATGTATTTGTGAATCATAGTAGTATTATTTAACAATGATTATTAGAGGTACTTGCACTAGTTGATGTAGCTTTAATATATAGTTAAATACTTAGGAGTTATTTCTCTATTAATTGGGTTAGACAAACATTAACATGACTAGATTGCTCTGAAGGATTAGTATTATTATTGATGACTGATCAAATCTTATTATTTATATCTTTTATCTTATGACTTATCCCTATTCTGAGTAGAGTATATGACATTGACTACATCTCTTATTTATTGCATATACGTGTTCTCTATACTATAGATTATCAGTTTAGCTATACCTTCCCAGTGGTAAAAATATAAATCGACAATCTAGTAATACTTTAGGTAAAAATATAAATCGACAACCTAGTAATACAATAATATAATTATTTGTCCGCTTGCAGAATCATTCTTCATAGACATATATATATTCATCTTTATTATTTCTGCTTAGTCACATAAAATGGTAGATTAATATTAGTGCCACTAATTATTTTTAGATATACAATTGGGAATGACAACCTAATCCTATGCATAAAGGTAAGAGATAGGTGACTAGTTGCTTATGACAAGTTAATCAGTACTATGTATCTTCTAGCATTGTTATAACGATGATGCTAGGAGGTACCAACATTATCGACTGGTTAGGGTGTCTTAATCCCATTTCATTGAAGCTCAAATTGAGACAGTGAGTCATAGATTAAGTGTTGTGTTTAGGCTATTACTTACCTATAGGAGTGGCTAGATCCCTGGATACTTGTGGTAGTTGGTAGGTAGTGATAGCCATGTCCTTCCCCTATAGTCCACCCCCAAGTTCTTAAAACTTATGGTATCGTGGCGTACAGTGTGAGGTTGAATCCAACCCTTCCACGCCTCTGGTACTCAGGATAATCTTGCTAGCATTAGTTAGCTAAGTTTGCCTATAGATTACTTTGGTTATTCTTATACTTAGCTACATATTGACGGTCCTTAATGTATGAATTTAACCGTTAACTAGTCATGGAAAAGAATGCAATTGCGGTCACCAAAGTAGATATAGGGTCTACACTATCAAAATTCCATGAGTTTTGGTGTTTTACTATTTTTGTAGGTGTAAACTAGAAAAGATGCAACTCCAGGAGCTTATCGAAACATAGAACGGGAAATTAGGCGCCACGGCAACACAGAAAGGTTTCAAAAGAGACCAGAAGACACCACGCCGAAGGGGAGGCGCGGTGGCCACTAGGTGGGACCAGCCAGTCCCACCCTAGACCAACCGGCCTGGGCCAAGGCCCATTGGTGGCCCGCTTCACCTACTTTGCTCCACTGTCTTTGAGGATTGATCTGAGCCACACTTTGAAGTCAGTTTGATATAATGGCTCACGATCATCGCCTAGGGCTATAAAAAGAGGGCAGACCCTCCTTCCCCCCTCCCCGAGAGGAGGCACATTCATCTCTCTCTCATTCGAAATCCAATCATCAGCTAGAAACCCTAATCAGAGCTCTTTAGCTAGGGCCTAGATAACTAGTTAGAACTAGAGGGAGGCAAGCGAAGGCTTGGATTTCGGAGCCATCAAGGGCTTGGATTTGGTATAGTTCTTACCTCCTCTCGTCTTTGTTCGCTATCATTGTAGAAATACTATGATTGCTACAATTGAATTGATGAATACCTATATGCTTATATTCATAGTTTATATGTTCTTTGTCTATTGTGGTTACATGTTTAGTATAGCTAGATTAACATTATACTTATCCATAGGTTCGTATAGCGCTCATCTAATTGATCGTTGGGTGAGTGGTCAACATTATGTAAGCGTGGTGCTTATACGTTGTTTACCTGTAAATGCATCCTATATGCCGGGTTTGGTAGATCGTGGGTGTGACGACCCCATTGAGTCTTATGTATTCCAACCCCCCCGTTTATAGGCACAGTAGGATTTGTATACGAAGGAAGGGCATGCTATGTTCTCAAACTTTCCTAGTATATCCTCTATGAGTAGATAAAATATTAATCTTAGTGATGACTACTAAATGTAATGGCACTAACCATAGTATGCATTGCATGTAGCTAGAAATAACTTAGAAATATCTTTTGATGTTCTATTAGTAACCCTAATGATATAGGTAGGAGTCTCTATCTGTTTCTGATGATTTATACTTATCTTTATCATTTATCTTATGACTTACTCCTGCATTGAGTAGCAAGGGCATGGTTATGCCCATCCATTACACTATAGGTTATTCAGTTATCCGACATGTATACACCATAGACCTTCCTGTTGACGGTGGTTAACGTCAACTTTTATTAGAACTTTAGAAATAAGAGGATATATGATTACACACTAGTCTAGGATTTTAACTGATAATTTCCATGAGTTTTGCATATTCTGTATTTTCTAGAGATTTTTCTAGAAAAGCTGAAAAGAGAGATTAGAGTGCATAATTATCACAAAACATAACCATGAAGTCAAAACACCGTCATTGGGATTAGAAAGCATCTAGAAGACACCCGAAGCAATGGGGCCCGCAGAGGAGGAAAAGTTGGGCCGGCCGGCCCCACCTTAGGGCCGCCCGGCGCCCCCCTCTAGGGTTTCAACCCCACCTTCTGGAAGCTTTCTCCACCATCTCTCTTGATGCATCTTGGCCATTGGTTATGTCGGTTTGATCCTGCGGCGCACGTTGATCCCACCAGGCTATCAATAAAGGGGTAGACCCCCTTTCTGGAGGCATCAAGTCATTTGGAGTTCAATCCATCAAGAGCCTTCTCTAGTTCATCAGAGCCTCTCTAGTTCATAGCTTTAGCCTAGTTAGATTAGAAGTAGAAGAGTTCTAGTTCTTCAACAGGATCTGGAGCCCACGGCGTCAATGCGAGGCGGAGTTCGGTATAGTTCTAGTACTTTGCTCTTATTGTATTCAATATTATGATTCAGGCAATATTGTTCTTAATCTCTTATATATTCTTAATTGCAATAGTTATTGTCTTTGATTATATGTTTAGGATAGTTGGTTTGATCTTATTGAATTCATGTAATTGCTCGTATAGCGTTTACCCAAGCGGCCGCAGGGTAGATGGTAGATAATATGTAGACGTGGTATCTAGATATCTTGTTTATCTGTGAGTGCACCCTGACGTGCTGAGACATGTGGTAGTCCGCGCAGGTGACAGCTGCGTTGGTTCCTCTGTAGTCTACCCTCCGTACGTAGGACTAGCATGGGCACGGTCGCGAAGGAGGTGACCCTTGTGTCTTAATACCCTTATTAGTTGATGCCTCTTTACATGTGATAATGATGTAGGGTTAACTTAACGATGATTGCTAGATGTAGTTGCACTAATTAGAGTTATTCATTGATGTAGTTATTGAATTACCATAGTATTCCTGAGTTTATCCATTGGCTAGCTATTACTATAACTAGAAGAGCTCTAATGTTTATCTATTTATGATGAGTGATCATTATTTATCATATATCTTTTATCACATGACTTATCCCTGTTATGAGTAGGATTCTAGTTATGGTTTGCCTTTCACATCAATAGTATAAGTTATAGTTTATAAGTCCTACATATAGACCTTTCTAGTGGTATAAATATAAATCGACAACCTAGTAGAACTCCCTAGGTTAAATGCTATAACAGTATAATTATCTGTCCATTTGCAGAACCGTTCTTAGCTTATACTCTTAGTTTATATTGATATTTCTGCCTAGATATATTGATTGATACACATATTTATAAATCTATAATTATCCTAGTATATACAATTAGGGATGAGAACCTAGTTCTTGCTTAAGGATATTGGTGAGAGATAAAGTGGTTAGTTTGCTAACGACAAGTTAATTATATACCGAGCATTTCTGGCATTGTTGCTAGGGGCAAGAATTATCTCTATTTTTTAGTAATGACGGTAGTAATCCTATGAAAAGGGGAGCTATTCCTACAATTTAGTAATGACGGTAGTAAATGTCAACACTTTCTATGGGAAAAATATAAATGACAACCTGGTAATACTCTAGGTAAAATGCTATAATGGTATTTGATCTGTGTGCTTATGGATACTATTTCTATAGTCCAAATGGTGGCATGATTTAATACCACACTCCTAATGTCATAGCTGGGGATGACAACTTGGGACTTTAGTGGCGATGCTATAATATGCTCACCAGCATTTCTGGCACCATTGCTGAGGACAAGTTTTATATCTATTTTCGTAGTGACGTTAAGAGTGTCAACAAGCATTTTTGTGTCGTTGTCCGGGAAGGTAATGGTTAGTTTTGATAATTAAGTGACAACTTAGGTGGACTAAGTGTGCTTATGTGGTAGAGAATTAGTCCACAGGTGATGAAGAAGCTTAATATATGATAGATGACATGGAGTCATGTGGCTAGAGGTGAAGATCGAGACAAGACTTAGCTTGATGGACCCATCGTGATGGTGATGGGCAAGTTGGAGGCTTTGAAGTCGTTGGTACTGTTGACGACCACTATTGTATTAATTCAACCGTCAACTAGCCATGAAAAAGGATGCGATTATGATCACCAAAGTAGACATAGGGTTTACAGTGACCAAATTCCATGAGTTTGGGTGTTTCACTATTTATGCAGGCGTAAACCGTAAAAGGCGCAAACATACAAGCTTATCGGAATAAAGAAACGGAAAACGGATTCCACTGCTATATAGGAAGGTTCCAGAAGGAACGAGAAGGCACCAAGCCGAGCCAGGGGCCCGGAGGCCACCAGGCCAGACCGGTCGGTCTGGCCCTGGACCGGCCGGTCTAGGGGGCTGGCCCCCCTCGGGTCCCGGTTCGCCCGGTTTGCTCCACCGCTTTTGAGGATCGATCCTAGCCGCCCGTCAATATCGGTTTGATCTGATGGCTCAAGATCATCGCCCAGGGCTATAAAAGGAGAGGCACCCCCATGGGAGGGGCCCCCATTCATTCATTCTCATTCGAAGTCTGATCATCAGCCAGAAACCCTAATCAGAGCTCTTTAGCTAGGGCCTAGATAGCTAGACTAGAACTAGAGGGAGGCAAGCGCAGGCTTAGATTCCGGAGCCATCAAGAGCTTGGATTTGATATAGTTCTTACCTCCTCTCGCCTTTGTTCTCTTTCATTGTATAGTTATATGATTGCTACAATTGAATTGATGAATACTTATTTACTTATATTCATAGTTATCTTGTTCTTTGTCTATTGTGGTTATATGCTTAGTGTAGCTAGATTAACATTATACTTATCCACAGGTTCGTATAGCACTCATCTAATTGATCATTGGGTGAGTGATAAGCATTGGGTAAGTGTGGTACTTATATGTTGTTTATCTGTGAAAGCACCCTATAAGCCAGGATCGGTAGATCGCGGGTGTGACATTCCTGTTGAGTACTACGTAATCTAAACCCTGTTTATAGGAACAGTAGGGCTTGTATACGATGGAAGAGCGTGCTATGTTCTCAAACTTCCCTAGTATGTCCACTATAAATAAATATAATGCTAAAATTAGCCGTGACTACTAGGTGTATTGCACTAACCATAATATACATTGATATGTAGCTAGGAATAACCCAGGAATATCTCTTGATGTTCTACTAGCAACCCTAATGATATAGTTAGGAGTCTCTATCTGTTTATGCTGATGATTATATACTTACCTTATCAATTATCTTGTAACTTACCCCTACATTGAGTAGCGAGGACATGGTTATGTCTATTCGTTACACTCTAGGTCAACACACTACCTTTACACAGCCATGTAGACCTTCCTTTGGGAAAATATAAATGATAACCCGTAATACTTCAGGAAAATGCTACAATGGTATTTGATCTATGCGCTTGTGGATATATTTCTATATTCTTAATGGTGGCATGATTTAATACCACACCCCTTGGTGTTACACTGGGGATGACAACTTGGCATTCTAGTGGCGGAGCGCTACTCAGGCATTTTTGGCGCTGTTATTAGAGATAACATTAAGAGGTATCAACAAGCATTTTTAGCGCCGTTGCCGGAGAAGGTAATTGACAATTAAAAAGTATAGCGATAGACCTAACAAGTTAATGAGATAGAGGAAACCATAGACCCCTACTCAATATAGGCTTACCCTTATATTTTCTATCTTTGTGAAATCTTATGCAAGGTAATGAATGAGTGGTTTTGATCTACCAGATAACTACGTTAAAAATCCAGAGAGACTCTTTTGAAGAAAGAAATTCCAGCAAGCGAGGGATATCTTCAAATCTCCATCAAAGACACCCCTTTGCTAAGGTTCGTTCTTTCGAGGAGCAAGCTCCTACAAGAGAAGAAGAAGAGCAACAAGAGGGCAACTTAGCATCAGTCTCTGAAGAAATGGCTGATAAGTCACTGCGCGAGTTCTCTGCTTTAAACACCAACAACATCCGCACTGGACCTAACGTTGAAGTTGGGGAGAATGGGTTTGAGCTCAAGCCGGCTCTTATCACCATGGTGCAAGCCAATCTGTTATGTGGAAAAGCACATGAAGATGCAAGTGCTCATCTCCAACACTTCCTAGAGATTTACAGCACTTTCAAGCTGAGAGATGTACCAAAAGATACCGGATCTGCTTTGCGTCTGTTTCCCATTCTCTTTGTTGGGAAAGGCAAAGCAATGGTTCTACGCCAACAAAGACAACCATGCAACTTGGGACAAATGCTCCACAGCTTTTCTGTCAAGAGTCTTTCCTATGGGCAAGACAAGTACCCTAAGGGGAAGATCTTGAGTTTCCAGCAACAACATGATGAGTCAGTCCCTGAGGCATGGAAATGCTTTCAAGACTATATATCAGAATATCTTCATCATGAGATAGAGAATTAGCTCTTTATACAAACTTTCTATCATGGGCTTACTGTTGACGGTCGTTAACGTCAACTGTTACTAGGACATTATACCCGAAGGAAAATATGAAAACACACTAGTCTAGGGTTTTAACTGACAACTTCTATGAGTTTTGCATATTCTGTATTTTCCAGGGTGATTTTCAGAAAAAGCTGAAAAGAGGGATTCTAGTGCAAAATAACCACGAAACTTATCCACCACGAAGAACATCAAGGGAAGACTCAGAAAGACTCCAAAAGACACTGGAAAGAGCGAGGGGGTTAGAGGCCGCCAGGTAGGGCCGGCTGGCCCTACCATGGCGTCGGGGGGCGCCCCCCTCTAGGGTTTGGTGCCGTCCTTCTAGAAGGTTCCTCCACCACCTCCCATGATGCATCTCAGCCCTTCGTTACGTCGGTTTGATCCTGCGGTGCACGCGCATCCCACTGGTCTATAAATACATGGGTAGACCCCCCCTCGAGAGAGCCAATTCATTATTCATCAAGGCCTCAAGCCATCAAGCATCAAGAAGCCTTCAAATTCATTAAGAGCCTTCTAGTTCATAGGATTAGCTAGCTAGATTAGAAGTAGAGGAGATCTAGTTCTTCATCGGGATTTGGAGCCCTTGGCGTCTGTCTGGAGCGCGAGAGTTTGGTAATAGATCTAGTTCTTAATTACTTTATTGTATTTATTATTCAGATTAGAGAGACTTTACTCTTAATAGATTCATATATTCTTAATTACAATAGTCATTGTCTACTTTGATTATATATCTAGTTTAGTTACTTTGATCTTATTGAATTCATGTAATTGCTCGTATAGCGTTTATCCAATTGTACAATGGGTAGATGATAGGCGATATGTAGACGTGGTGTCTAGATGTTTTATTTATCTACGAGTGCACCCTCATATGCCGGGACGTGTAGTAGTCTGCATAGGTGACAGCTACGTTAGTTCCTCTGTAGTTCACCCCCCGTATGTAGGACTAGCGTGGGCACGGTCACGAAGGAGGTGACCTAGGTCTTAATACCCTTATTAGTTGATGCCTCTTTATATGCAATAATGATTTAGGGTTGACTTAGCGATGATTACTAGATGCAGTTACACTAATTAGAGTTATTCATTGATGTAGTTATAGAATTACCTTAGATCTAACTCCATAGTTTATTCAATGGCTAGCTATGACTATGACTAGCAAGATGCTCCGATGATTATCTTTAATTATGGTACTTGATGATTATGCTATCACCCGTATTTATCCATATTTATCTTGTTACCTCTGCCTGTTATGAGTAGAGTATATGATATTGGTAATATCACTTATTATCCTATATAGTTTCTTATCAATGTAATAGATTATAGTTTATTACGTAGCTTTCCCAGTGGTATAATTATAAATCGACAACCTAGATGATTTCCCTAGGTAAAATGCTACAACGGTATAATTATCTGTCCGCTTGTAGAACCCATTAGTTTATATTCATATTATAATCATATCTTTATTAATCTGCCTAGTCACATTAGTACATGTAAATCTATAATAATTTCCTAGCAATATAATTGGGGATGACAACCTACTTCATGTTTAGGAATGTTAGTAATAAAGAAGTGGCTAGTTGCTAATGACAAGTTAATTATATATCGACCATTTCTGGTGTCGTTGCTAGGGGTAGGGTTTATCTCTCTGCTTTTTAGTAATAACATTAGAAATGCCAACACTTACCAACAGCACTCGTAACAATATTGATGCTGCTGCTGGAGGTGCATTTATGTCACTGACCATACCACAAGCTACTGCTCTTATGGAGAAGATGGCCTCCAATCAATATTGGAATGATGAGCGCCAAACTATCCGCAAGAGGAGTGGAGGAATGCACCAGCTCAAGGAGGTAGATATGCTGTCTACCAAGATAGATCTGCTCATGAAGAAGCTAGAAGACAAGATGAGCCAGAGACAAGATGTCATGCGCACTAATGATTCATGCATGACATGTGAAGTGTGTGGCAATATGGGAGACTCAGGCAACAGCTGTCCTGAGACCCGTGAGGATGTGAACTTCATCAACAACAACAACAATTATCGTCCTCAAAATCAAGGATGGAATCAGCAAAGGCCCAACTACCAAGGTAACTTCCAAGGTAACTTTTAAGGCACCAATTATAATAACTACGCTCAATTGCCTCTGAGAGAAGTGATCTCCAACTAAATTGTGGAGACTTTATCTAGAAAGGTAGCATCCAATGATAAAATGCTAGAAAATATAAACGTTAAAATGGATAGCTTTACCTCTGCTGTTAAGAACTAGCGTAGCTTTAATAAGATGATAGAACAACAATTAGCTCAGCTGGCGGCCGCTGTTCCACCGACCAACGAAGGTAAGATTCCAGGGCAACCTCTAGAGCCCGAGACTGTAAATCAGGTTGATATGTATGCAGGTTATTACGTTGAAGCATCATCAGGATGGAAGGATGAGTCTATGCCACCTAACAGAGGAGATCTAGGGAGACCTGTGATTCCCATCTCTATTGGACAGTATGACTTCCCTGAAGTTATCTGTGATCTAGGCGCCAGTGTCAACATCATGTCTAAGGTAATTTTCGATCAAGTCTTTCCATAGGCATCTTTGTTGTACACAGATATATGTTTGCAACTTACAGACCAGACGATCAAGTACCCCAAAGAAATCTTAGATGACGTGTGCATACGAATTGGGAGATCATATGTCCCAGTAGACTTGTAGTCTTGGATACCGGCAGAGATCCTAAGAGCCCAATCATTCTTGGCCGACCATTCCTGAGTTACAAAGGCTGTCATCTACACGGACAATGCTAAGATTTGTTTCACCATCAAGGGCAATAAAAAAAGGTTCAGTTTCAAGAACAAGACCCTTAAGGCTCCTATAGATCAAGAGGAGTTTACTTTCCAGTCAAGCCAACAAACAAAGAAACCAAGAGGAATTCAAATGGGAAGAGGAAGAACAGAAATAGAAGACAAGTGAGAAAGCAAGTCCAAGTAGTCAAGGCTATCGAGTATAAGCATGACCACCTCTTAGCTTCACCATTTCTAACCAAGAAAGAGGATCCAGGCATGCAAGCCATTGATTGCACTATTGAGTATTGCTCATTCTACAATGCTTTCTGCGACACCGGATCAGCTGTCAATATAATATCTAAAAAGATATATGATTTACTATTCAATACACCTCTGTACCCTACCTATATGCAGTTGCAGCTAGCAGACAACACAACAAGATTTCTAAAGGGAGTAGCAAGAGACATCACGGTCAAGATCTAGGATCACTACATCCCGACCGACTTCATGATATTGAACATGGGAGAAGAAGACGAGACACCCAACATATTGGGAAGGCCGTTCCTCAGCACCACCAATGCTATCATCTACAATGGATCAGGCCAAGTCCACTTCTAATTTCTAGGAGAGAAGGTACGCTGTTATTTTAAAGATTATAACTCTCCTGGATTAGCAGCTTTTACCCTGTCCAAGAGGAGACATCAGCGCCGGAGGAATCGCTCTCAAAAGAGCAATGTTGAGGAGGAGGAAATCAAGGAAGAATCTACAGCACCAAAGGCACAACCTACAAAGGTATGGAAAGAAAAGGTAACCTCCTCAACTGAGTCATCATCACCAGGAGGTCCAACATCAGGGTCCCTATCCTCGGGATCTGATGAAGCACCCTAGGAGTGAAGACGACGAGAAGTCTTGTCCGAAGGACTTTAAACTCTGAACCCTTGTCATAAGGTAACAATGGTAGTTACCCATTTACTTTTTTGCACTTCTAATTCGTAGTTAGTTTTTATCATCTTTATAGAAAATCACAAAATTTGGAAAACCTCAAAGCCCCATGTGACATGCCTATAGGCAAGCTAAAGGAGTGTTCACCGTGGTGGCATAAAAATAAAATAAAAATTACCATACATATTTTATCATGTTTAATAAAAAGAAAAATCCAAAAATAATCATTGAGCATCTTGCTGCACTGTATGCACTGCAACAACCTTTGAAAACTCTCAGAACAACTAATCTATGAACGGCTAACCACTAACTGTTTATCCTAATCCGTTCCATGAGTTTTGGTGTTTTGTGAGATGTTTGCTGCAGGATGACTTTGAGAGCTAGTCCACCTAAGAATCATCATCATCATCACTCGAAGTACACCTTTCTGCACACAGCTAATCACCTGTGTGAGAAAAGCAACTTCATGTTGGATGAGATGAAGGTTTCGCTACACCAGCTCTTACAAGCATGAGCTCCATCGAGAGGACTGCTTTCGGCTTCAATGCTCAACCACGACAACAACCAGCTTGGGAGAAGGCATCCCCTAGGTACCCGGGTAAGTGTATCTACACGATTATCGAGTCGATCATAAAAATTAAAAATACCAAAAATATGTGAGCACATAAAGGTTCACCATACTATCTAAGAAAAACTAAAAATACTAAAAATATATCGGCACATGAAGGTCCATACTTTTTAAGAGTCCTTAGAGTCTTTTGAGTTTAATAGTTTGAGTCTTTGAAAAAGGAAAAACCAAATAAAAATATCTGTCTGTCTAGAGTCAATAAAAAGGAAGCTCTTGAGATGAATTGAAATGATAAGCTGCTCTATTATAACACCTCTGAAATGTCCAGAGTTTAGACAAAAGTTTTCCCAAGTTTTAGCTCCAACTGTTTTGACATGAGAATTTGCTCTGAGCCTGAAACTTGTGGGTTGCATACACTTGAACTAAGTCTAGGTACCTGATTGATAAGATTGAGAAAGTCCGAGCTGCTATCTATCTTATTCTAAGTGACATTAGAGTTCTAGAGATTTATCTTTTAAAAAATACAAAAACATGATGAGTTCCTATATGACAAAACTTACATTCCCACCTGAGCCAAACACGATGAGACAGGCTAATTAAACTTTCACATATATGCTGCTTGTCTTCTATTGAGTTTTGTCAACCTCTGTGACCCTGGTGAGAGATCTATCATATTCTTGAATCAAGATCCACCTCTATATGCACTACTCTACACTGGAGTAGACGTAACAACATGTCATTCCACTTACATCCATTTCAAAAATATTTTTTCTCCTACACTGGAAGAGAACACTAAAAATATTCCATTAGGTTAGCCACCCAATAAATGCTACATGTTCCTGTGTCATCAATGCCAAAAGGAGTGTTATGAGCTATGTAAAAAGATATAAAAAGAAAAAGGGAGAAGAAAAGAAAGATAGACAAGTGTCCCAATGCAAAGCAATGGGTACTAGATACCCGACTCTCTAAAAAAAAGAGAAAAAAAGAAAAGATAGCTCATAACCTCTGGCCAGTCCTCAATGTTTCAAAGGAGAGAGAAGCATCGAAAGAAGCTGAGTAGAATTAGGTTCCACCATATATCAACCATATCCATTTACCATACATCTTGATTCGACTGCATGACTCATTTCTCCATGGATCCATTGTTTGACTTAACAACACATGCATTGTAAGTTTGCTCTTTCAGTTTCTCCTTACCTATGAGCTCCACATAAGCCTTAGTTATAGGATGAAAAGAAAGGCAATCATCATTACTGCCTTGGTGGGAATCCACAAATATCACATATATTGAGAGACTTGAGAGTGTCATATATGGGAAGCTCTGAGCTTTATTTGAAAACCTCTAAATAACTCTAGAATAATAGTTGATCGAAGAACTTGAGACATAGTACTTAGATAGGATCTTTCAGTCTGTCAAGTGCTCAAGACCCAAGAAAGAGCTAATAAGCCCCACAGTCAAAGATAATATGGGTAAGTTTAAAAGTCAGCTCAGTTATTGCATAACTTGGAGGAGAATTTCTGTCTGACTGTAGGTATATTTAGAGAGAGTTGCTTCAAGATGGCTATAATGCTTAAGCATATATATATTTTCAATAACTTTTCTCAGTTTTTATTGCTAAGGGACTAGCAAAGGTTAAGCTCGGGGGAGTTGTTGACGGTCACTATTATATTAATTCAACCGTCAACTAGCCATAAAAAGAATACGATTGTGATCACCAAAGTAGACATAGGGTTTACACTGACCAAATTCCATGAGTTTTAGTGTTTCACTATTTATACAGCGTAAACCGAGAAAAAGACGCAAACATACAAGCTTATCGAGAATAAAGAAATGGAAAAGCAGACTCCACGGCTACGGGGAAGGTTCGAAGGAACAAGAAGCCACCACGCCCGAGCCGGGGGCCCGGAGGCCACCGAGGCGGAGACGGTCGGTCTGGGGGGGCTGGACCGGTCGGCCCGCGGGCTGGCCCTCCTCGGGTCGGTTCATCCGGTTCGCTCCACCGCCTTTGAGGATCGATCCTAGCCGCCCGTCAATGTCGGTTTGATCCGATGGCTCACGATCATCGCCCGGGGGCTATAAAGGAGAGGCGCTGTAACACCTCGGTGTTTAAGCATGTATTAGGCCATAATTAATTAACTTTAATCATCTTTGAGCATGGCATAAGCATCATCAAGCATTTAATTCATAAATGCATCATCATTTCGTGTGTTGCATCTTGTTGTAATTAATTGCTTGATTAATTGTTAGTTAATTATTTGTCATGCAAATGCTGATCATCTTTAGAATCCTTTGCCCAGCAATTTGAAAAGTTTTAATAAAGTTTATTGCAAAAGTTTTAGAGTATTTTGGAGCAAAAGGAAATTTGAAGGAAAATTCTTTTAAAAGCCTTGATTTAAAATGAATTTGTATTTTAAAATTTATTGAGAATTTTGAGTTGGACCTCAAATAAAAAGTTGTTCAGTTTTTAAATTCTCTACAACTTCTATTTTTGGACCATCACCTGAAAATGCTTGCAAACTTGTCAAAAAGTAGCATTTGTGTCGGTTTAGTTTGAATTTCAATTTCAAAAAAAAAGAGGAAAACATCGGCGTGAGCAGGCGGGCCGCTTTCGGCCCGTCGGCCAACCTGCCGCTCGCGCCCGCACGCGTGCCCGCGCCGCGCCGCGCGTCATGGCGACCCGGCGTCGTAGCGGCCACCACGTGCTTTCGCCGTCGCTGGGCGCCCCCGTGGCGGTGTTCCGGCATGTAGGGCCAGCTCCGGCGTCGCCCAAAAATGGAATCCACCCGCTCCACTCTCGCGCCCGCTCACTCACTCGCTCGCCCGCTCGCTCTCTCTGCTCTATCTCGCTCCGCCCCGCGGTGGCCGTCCAGGAGCGCCCGTAGGCGGCGTTTTCACGCCCAGCGGAGGCCTGCGTCGCCATGCCTTAAGCTCCGCCACCGCTCCCACACACGTCAGAGCCACCGCGCCTTTGCATTGCCGGGTAAGGGCCATGTTCGGATTCCACCGCCATCTCCAACAACTCTGCGCCGCCAGCGTTCACACCACTGCTTGCTCCTTGGCTTTCTCTCTGCTTGGCCACCGTAGTCGCCCACGCTTAGAATCGACGGCCCGCGCACTCAATCGGAGCAATACGCGCTACCCACCGCGCGCCCGGGGGCTCACCAGGAGTTCTCCGCCGCCCGTGCCGCCGTGCCTTGGTCGAGGCGCTCGGCACCCATTCCGCCGCTATAACCCTAGGGCTAGCTTGGCCATGCGCCCCACACACATGGCGCGCCCCCTCACGGAGCTAATCGGATTGGGAGGCGGCCACCCCGCGCCTCCTGAGCCGAGCAGCCCGTGCCGCCCTCACCGCCGCCGTCGTGGCTAGGGTTCCACCGCCCCGCGCGCCGAGCACGTCACCCGTCTTGGCGCCTCGTCTCGAGGAGCAGCCGGTGCTTTGGTTGCGCCAGGTGAGCTCGCCGTGACGAGCTAAGCGCCGCCGAAGCACGGCCACCCGCTGCGGCTCCGACCCAGTGGGGCCGTGGACCCATGGGGTCCCGTAGCCAGTGACTCACTGATCCAACGGACCGAGTCCACGCAGGCCGGGGTTTTTCGCCCTTTTTCTTTTATTATTTTTTCTAGAAAATATGTTTAAATGCTTTTTAATTTGTAGCTGGTGCAAATGGAGTCCAAAATTGATGATTCTTATTTTGTTAGTTTTCTAATGACTAGATCTATCTGAGAAAAATATGTGATACAATTTTTGTGGTATTTTTACTGTGTAGATTTAATTAATTGCTTAAATTACTGAAATCTGAGTAAATGCATAATAAATTGAATACTGCTCTCGAAAAATGTAATTCTTATTTTGTTAGGCTTGTTAGGAGATGTAGTTTCTGGAAAAAATATGTGTCATGCAATTCCTATACAAAAATATTGGAGTATGATTTAAATTCAATTCTGGACTGATTCTTGTATAATTTTTAATAAATTAAATATGAGGAATTATGCCCCTGATAATTTTTGATGACTGCTTTGGTGCTAAGAAGTTCTAGTTAAAAATAGCAAATCTATTGTTTGATACTTTTCATAGTACAAAGTCATTAAATATGCATTTCTGTCCTGTGGCTTCATCTTTTTGTGTAGGCTGTTGTACTTGATAAAATGTGATGAAAATTTTGTCATGGTCTTGTTATAACATGAAGTAACTTCTTTAATTTTTGTAGATTTTTCTGAACTATTTAGATAGGGGTCATAGTTCAAGTCTATTTATTCACATAAAATGATAAGCATTGGAATTAAATGATTTAAGGAGTTCTATATTACTTCTTGTGCACTTTTAATCATGTTATGCTTGCTGGTCCTGTTATGTAGCACCATAACTGAAATGTGGTGGTTGGCTATGAATAGTAGTATTTCTCTTTATTCATGTGATGTGTGTATATATGTGTGCGTCTAGCCACACCACTCTTCTTTATGCACTTCTTTAAGTGTTTAGAGAAGAGATTTACACGTACTTAGTAAATAAGTTAAGTTATTAGTAGAGACAAGATATGCACCTATTCTGTCAAAGACTTGTTAATCATTCTTCATTCATGAGCATCATATGTTGTGCATTCACCTTACTTATGCATGTGTATTGCATCATACAGGTTCGCAAGAGGACCTCCAGTATTCGGAGATCGAGCAGGATCATCAGGAGGAGCCCGTGCGGGAGGTTCCACAAGAAGGAGAGGAGGTCGAAGCAGAGGATCTACCGGAGTGTCCCGATCACAGGGCTAGTGACTTCGTTCAAGGCAAACCCCGGAGCATTTTCTTACCTACGCTTTCTAACAATCTAATTATGCTTTATGATTGTTGCATTACGTATAGAAGTTGTGTGACACCGTTGTTGCATTATATCCTTGCTTTACCATTGATTATCCCACCTTGATATACCCTACTAGTCTAGGGCGAGTATTATGCTTAGCTTGCTTAGACGGTAGAAGTCGGGTGATTTTCTGTCATCCGCGAGTATAGGTGGTTACTTACGATTGATGGAAAAGCTTATGTTAATATCATCTGCTTGATGGTTCTGGTTGTGATAAATGGAGACCGAACGGAGTCTTGTGGGGTTATTGGACCATAGTGATTCCGTCTGTGTCGATTAAGGACCGTACCGTTGTTGTACCCCAAGTCATGTTGAACGCATGTCTCATACTTAGCTGGCCGGATAAGCACTTCCGACCGCGAAGCCTAACACTATCCGGGCCGGTTCTCGATCCGTTCGCACCGTATTGGAGATGGATGGGGGACCACAGGGGCGCGAAGAGTAAGTCCGAGGTCCAGCATGGCTGGCTAAGGCAGTCGGGCGGTCCCGGGGTATGGTGGTCCTATGCGAGTCCGCGTACTTATTTTTCCTGGATACGTGCCACGGTGATCTGTAGCTCACTTCGCGCGTGAGTGTGGTTTGTATGAGGAATACCCCATGAGCTCAGTAGTAATCGATTCGAATTGCCATCGTTCCTGGACAGTGAACACTTGACTTGAGCTACACCATCATAGTAATGATTATAGAATGTGGTTAATGATGATGATGGGTTAAGCTAATGATTATGATTATGGTTACTACTTGCTTGCTTAATTATGACTAATATACTATACTGATGCATAGTATAGGTGCTCACCTAGCATAAATAGGAATGGTTAAACTGAGCTACCACTTTAAATATTACTACCGCTTTTCCACAAAAAGAGTCAAGCTATCCCCTGATAAAGCCTAACACACTCCTTGGAGTCTTTTATTTTGAGTCAGTCGGGTAAGTCTAGCTGAGTACCTTCTCATACTCAGGGTTTTTCCTGCTTGTTGTTTGTGCAGATGGCCATACCTACCATGGGTATTGTGAGACCTGCTTATATCTAGTGAATTAAAGTACCAAGGGCATGGTCGTTCTTAATATTCTCCCCACTTGCTTTTGTGGATTGGCTATTGAGCTGGCACTATATTAAACTTAAGTTTGTGTGTGTGGGTTGAGCTTTAAAACTATTTTGTTTCCGCTACTTAGATTTGAAGAACTTGGTTTGTAATAACTTTATTTTCACACTCTGATGTTATTGAACTATTTGTGTAATATTGTAACATGCGAATGGTGATGCTAAACTTGTACGATCTTGGTTGATGATGTTTGGTTTGAAATCCTTCAAGATTTCTCGGACTACCGGGGTTTATAACGGCTTAAGTGTGATAATTGCTTGCTTAGCGAGTGATTTTTCACTTATGCTTTTATAAATTGGTCGGTTCTGTTACAGGCACCCCCATGGGAGGGGCACCCCATTCATTCATTCTCATTCGAAGTCCGATCATCAGCCAGAAACCCTAATCAGAGCTCCTTAGCTAGGGCCTAGATAGCTAGATTAGAACTAGAGGGAGGCAAGTGCAGGCTTCGATTCTGGAGCCATCAAGAGCTTGGATTTGGTATAGTTCTTACCTCCTCTCACCTTTGTTCTCTTTCATTGTATAGTTATATGATTGCTACAATTGAATTGATGAATACTTATTTACTTATATTCATAGTTATCTTGTTCTTTGTCTATTATGGTTATATGCTTAGTATAGCTAGATTAACATTATACTTATCCATAGGTTCATATAGCACTCATCTAATTGATCGTTGGGTGAGTGATAAGCATTGTGTAAGCGTGGTGCTTATATGTTGTTTATCTACGAATGCACCCTATAAACCTGGATTGGTAGATCGCGGGTGTGACATTCCTGTTGAGTCCTACGTAATCCAAACCTTGTTTATAGGCATAGTAGGGCTTGTATACGACGGAAGGGCATGCTATGTTCTCAAACTTCCCTAGTATGTCCACTATAAATAAATATAATGCTAACCTTAGCCATGACTACTAGGTGTATTGAACTAACCATAATATACATTGACATGTAGTTAGAAATAACCCAAGAATATCTCTTGATGTTCTACTAGCAACCCTAATGATATAGCTAGGAGTCTCTATCTGTTTATACTGATGATTATATACTTACCTTATCAATTATCTTGTGACTTACCCCTGCATTGAGTAGCGAGGATATGGTTATGCCTATTCGTTACACTCTAGGTCAACACACTACCTTTACACAGCCATGTAGACCTTTCTTTGGGAAAATATAAATGACAACCCGTAATACTCCAGGTAAAATGCTATAATGGTATTTGATCTGTGCGCTTGCGGATACATTTCTATATTTTTAATGGTGGCATGATTTAATACCACACCCCTTGTTGTTATGCTGGGGATGATAACTTGGCACTCTAGTGGCCGAGCGCTACTCAGGCATTTTTGGCACCTTATTAGAGATAACATTAAGAGGTGTCAATAGGTACCACGTGTCGGGAGGTTTGAACAAAGACTTGGCACCGAAGGACTGAAGCGATGGCGAAGAGAGCAAGTGATGTCAAGATCGATGGACCAAAGGCTATATGATGATATGAAGTGGATCATATCATTCATATACAGTGGTCGGTGCATGTGTTGCATCAACACTCGAGGAGATGGGTGGAAAGCGCAAGGCAAAGGTATAACCTAGGGTGTTTCTATTTCACTGGTTATAGCTGTGTAGAGAAGGTGATGACCGTGTTTAGGATAGATGGCCATACTGTTAAGAGGGGCAAAGTTGTTTATATATCGGTCATCTAGGGCCACTTGAGCGATCTAACTTTGCATCGTGTTGCTAGGATCGAGTAGCAATGTGAGAAGTGAAAACCCTTTGTAAAATGTTTGTGAAAATGGTAACACACATACACATTGTCATCTACACTTGGTGGCGTTGGCACATTTGTAAAGGGGATGGGTTTATGGGGTAGAGAGGGGTTTGCGATCCTCTTCCCCTCCCGCCGAGCTTGTGAGGCAGGATTCGGCGTCTTCTTGGAAATAAAATACCTATTTTCCATTGCACCGGAGGCCAGAATTGGAGGCGAAGTCATCAAAGTGTTTCTCAGCGAGAAACACTCATCGGACGCTGGTGGCAGCAGCGTCGGACACTGGGCCAGTGTCCGATGGTGAGTAGACAATGTGCGTGTGCTGGATGTGTGCATCGGTGCGTCCGACGCTCTTACATCTAAGCGTCTGGTGCAAAGCGGTGCTGAGGGCCCAGAGCTGCAAGTAGGAGCGTCGACGCCGAAGAGCGTTCAATGCCCATGCGTCAGACGCGTCCGATGCGATGGTGACGGTTTTGGGAGCTCTCTGCATAGCGTCCGGCGTGAGGAGGTGGTATCCGATGGCAGCCATCGGAGCATACGATGATGGGCCTACCTAGCGCGTGAGTAGGGCTAGATATTGAGCTGGCTCGGCTCAACTCGGCTCGGCTCGATTTGGCTCGTTAAGATAGCTAGCGGGCTCAGCTCAGCTCATTATACCTAACAAGCTAAAAAACTAGCTCGGCTTGACCCAAAAAAAACTCAAGCGAGCTCTTTGGCTCGTGAGCTAGAACAAAAAAATATAAAATGAAGACTACTAAATATTTCAATGAGTGATAAAACACATATTTATCCATCATAAATGCTAGCAGTAAGCATCATGTATATAGACATAATATAGTACAAATTAGGTGCATCATATGCATATATATATGTATACATATACGAGCTTTCTTTCCCAAAAGCCTAGTTCATTGAGCTCGTGAGTGGCTCATGAGCTAGCTTAAGTTGGCTCGTTATATCTAATGAGCTAAAATCTTAGCTCAGCTCGACTCGTTATCTTAACGAGCCAAGCTGAGCCGAGCCAGCCATAAATCGAGCAAGCTAACAAGTTTTGAGTTTTGCGTCCAGCCCTACGTGTGAGCGAGCTGACCATTGGTGGCAATAGATAGTTGGAAAAGAGAGTGACACGTGGTGTCACGGTGTGCGTTCGCTAGGGCATGCGTCCGATGCCTCTACATTGGAGCGTCTGATGCCCTCATGTGAGCTGAGCGAAGTTGGCAACGGTTCCTCCCTAGCTCTATAAACATAAGTGGTGGTCGGTCTCGGTTTACTACTGAGCACCCTTAGGCCCATGTGGCTTTGTGTGGGAATGCTAGGAGAGCCTCTAACTCACTTGTGCTTATAGTGATTACATCCGATTGCGAGTGAGTGATTCTAGTGCAATTACATTGTGGGATTGCATCGAGTGGCACTAGGTGTTTGAGTTGCAAGCCAGTGGTGCTTATTATTCTTGGAGGTTGCCACCTCCTAGATGGCTTGGAGGCTTGTGGGTATCGTATAGCACGCTCGGAGATTAAGTGGTGCTCTGATTGCGGTAACATTATGAGGGGGATTGTGCTCACCCCATAGAAGATTGCGAAGAGAAACTCTAGTAAAAGCACGTTATTGATCTACCACTCTTGGGTAGTGTCGGTGCGAGAACTGGTGGCCCTAGCCCCGACGAGTGAATTTGTGGTGCGTGCTCCCAAATCCGGATGGTGTGGGAGATGGACACAAGGGTTTAGACTGGTTCGGGCAATAGAAGGCCCTACGTCCAGTGGGGGGTGGATGCCTTGTATTATCTTGCACCGAAGTGCTTGTAGGTAGGGGTGTACAAGCAGGTGGAGAGAGGGAGCTGGTCCCAAGTCTCGGGATGGTTGAGTGGCTTGAGCGTGCCTATGTCGACTTGTGTCGTGTTCCGTTTACGGGCCCCCTGCCTCCTCCTTTTATAGCCGCAAGGAGGTGGCCGAGGCTTACAAAGAGTTGGCGTGCGTGGGAAGCCGTCTCCCCTTCCTCTCCGGGGCCTCGAGAGTCCGCCATCCCGGTTCCGGGGCCATGGTGCGGAGTCCGGCATCTGTAGTGATGGCGGCGCGGGACATGGGCGCGCCTTCGAGGAGTCCCTCTATCGGGCGGCGGACAGAGCGGACGTTCCTGTAGGAGTTGATGGAGCGGCCGGGGAGACGATTCGACCCGTAGCGCATCTTGTAGTTTTGACTTTCCCCTGGTTCCGAGGCCCGGAGTGCCTTAGCGCCTGCAGCCGTTCGCGGGGCGGTTGGCACAGTGGAGAGCCGTCATCGGGGCGGCCGCCGCCTACCCTTGGCTCAGAAAACCCGGGAGGCACTGTTGCTTTGACCGGGCGCGCCTACCGACCCCGATCCCTGTACGACGGGTGATGCGGGGTGACGGCCCCCCGGGCGTGGCGTCTGCCGCCGCCGGGGCCTCGATGACTTGTCTTGTCGGGAAGATTAGACAACACGAGCTCCACAAGTGGTAGGCGTGGCCTCCTTTGCGGTGGATACGTAATCCCGAGCTAGGTGAGAGTTGTGACGGGGACGGCTCTCATCCCCCGCTGCTCGACAAGCACCGTGGGAAGGCGGGCGGTGGTTATACGTCAAATCGGAGTCCTTGGTTTGACCAGAAGTGCGGCGCGACCCGCCCGAGGCCTATCCGCCGGGGGCTCCGGACGAGGCGGAGAGTCGGTTCCGTCCGAGGCCCCAAGCGGAAGGAGGGGAGGGGCGGGGACGGAGGGTCGTCTCGCCCGAGGCCCCGAAACGAGGGGCTCGGGCGGGACGGAAGAGTCGGCCTCGCCCCGAGGCCCCAAACAGAGGGGGGCTCGGGCGGGGCGGTGGGTCGGCCCCCGTCCCGAGGCCTCACTGTGAGGGGCTCGGACGGGCCCTTGAAGCCGGACGCCCGCTCTGCGGTGCGGGTGCCTTGGCCCGGTTTTGAGCAAAGTGAGAGGTCCTGCTGGGCCAAGTTTTTGCGTTTGTTGGGCTTCCTTTAGGGGGCTTTATTTTGGTCCCCGACAGTAGCCCCCGAGCCTTTGAAGGAGTGGGTGCACTCGTTCAGAGGCTGAGGCTGTGCTGCCTTGGCCGCAAATGTCCTGCTCCGCAGGGTGCGTGCGAGCGCATCTGGCGGGCGTAGCCCTTGAGGCCCTGGAGGGGTACGGAGGATTCCTCACGAGAGCTTGCGGTTAGTTTACTTGGCGCAGATCGTGTCATCTTGGGAGTCGTGATTTCAGTGGGGCGCGCGAGCGCACCCGCCGGGTGTAGCTCCCGAGGCCTCGGAGGAGTACGCGCTCGTCCGAGGGCTTTGTACGTGTTTTAGTGGTGAAGCGATTCGTGGCGCCGAGCCCCCGGGCCCGTCGGCTCGTCCGGGGGTTTGGTCGAATATCAGGACACTTTCCCGAGCCGGCTCGCGTGTTGGGGGAGGTCCCCCGGCCCTCGTGGTGTCGAGGGGGAACCGGTTGGTACTTGGTCGTTAGTTTTTACGCACCTTAGCGTCCCTTCCGCAGGGAGGAGGGTGGACTTCATCGTGCTTTCGTCAACGAGTGTCGAACACGACTTGGTCCGGTGAGCTGTTAACGGGTGGATCCAAGTGAATCGCCCGTGCCCCGTTCGTTAGGGGTAATTTGGGCAGGAGGCGCGGTTCATAAGAGCCGCACGGTATGCCCGAGGGGGGCTCGGATACCGTCCGCCCGGGTTCCGAGGGCTCGATGCACTCCCACGCGGGATCCCTCTACTCGGCCGCCATGGCGGCCTCGGATCTTCTTGCAAGGGACGGCCCCCGCTCGCGCGGGGCCAGGCTGTGTATGAGGCCGTCCGAGCTGCCCCTGACTCTGTTGCCCTGAGGCGGCTGTCGAACCCTGAGATGGGCCAGCCTCCGTTCCTCTGGACCGTAAATGGGCCGTCGCCCGGGCTCCTTCATGGAGAAGGAGAACCGTTTTGCCCGTCGTGGGACATGGGCGCGCCTTTTTAGGCAGCCAGCGCGGGATGCGGAGCGCCGCGCGGGAGGTGGCGGGCCCCACTTTCTCCGTCGTGGCGGTTGCCGTGCGCGTGTGGGCGTGGGCCCCACGGTGGACGTGATGCGCGGGCGCTGCAGCTTCTCCGCTGCGGCCACGCGATGGTGGCAGGGACCGCGGGCCTTGCGCTCCGGATCCTTTGTGCAGGTCGGGTCGTCGCAACGTGCGTGTGGTGCGCCCGGACCCGCGTGGCGCGGCCGCTCGTGTGCCGTTGCCTTGGGTCGCAGCGTGGTGGTCGATTACGGCGTATCGTGGATCGATACGCAGTTAATGCAAAGAAGGGGAGCGCGTCGGGTATAAATACCTGCGCGGCGGCCACATCGGCCTTTCTTCTCGTCTTCCTCACCTTTGCCCCCGCCTCTGTTTCCTCCGCCATTGCCGTCTGCTCGAGTGCCGCTGAGGGAGAAGAAAAGGAGCGGGGAGAGAGGGGACTTGCCTGCACCCGCCTAGTCCGCCGCCGCCATGTCGTCGAGACCTGAGATCATTGGCATGGAGGAGTGGGAGACGAGCTCCGCGACGTTGCCAGAGCTGGTGACGCTCGTGGGGAAGGGGCTTCTCCGCCCCTGCGCCGACAAGGCCTCGCCGGAGTGGATCGTCCCGCCGGCCGACCACCTGTCCCCGCACCCGCCTCCAGGATACGTCGTGAGCTTCACGGCGTTCCCTGAGAATGGGTTCGGGATGCCGGTGGGTCGGTTCTTGAGGGCCATCCTCGAGTACTACGGCCTGGAGCTGCAGCATCTCAACCCCAACTCCATCACACACCTGGCGGTGTTCGTCGCCCTTTGTGAGGGCTTCCTTGGGGTCGAGGTCCACTAGGACCTCTGGCTCCACTTCTTCGAGGGCGCCCTCTTCTTCAAGGGCGTCGAGAAGGGGAAGCCGACATCCGTCCGCGCCGGCAGCTGCATGTTGTAGCTGCGGGCTCGCAACCGGGATTCGTACATCCCGGCGAAGCTTACCACTTCCAACCGTGGCTGGCGCGTGAAGTGGTTTTACCTCCGAAACAACTCCGGCCATCTGCCCGCCTACACCGGGAGGGTGTTCGACGCGGAGCCCGCGAGGTGGAAGGAGGAGGTCAACCCAGAGAGGGTCATCCCTCTGGAGAAGGTGTTCCGCGCGCTGAAGAGGTTGACCCACAAGGGGTTAGACACGTCGGTCGTCATCGCCGCCTTCCACCAGCGGCGAGTTCTGCCCCTCATGCATAGGCAGCCCTGCCTGTTTGACATGAGGGAAGGCAGCCCCTGGGCTGGGGCGAGGATGTCGTCCATCGACCTCGATCACGCCGAGATCGTCGATCGGACCAAGAAGGCGGCGTCGGTGACCGACGTCTCCAACCTCTACAAGGTCGCGATGCGTCCCCACCAGAACGCCGTCTCCGTGGTGAGTTTCTGCGGTCGTGCGCGGTCGACTGACGTTCGTCTCCTCCCCCCTCGTCCTTACCTTGTCCTATTCTTCGCAGGGATTTTCCGGGAAGCTGAGGGCGTCCAAGCCCCTCATCGCCGCGGAGAAAGAGAAGAATAAAGCCCTCGCGGAGAAGCAGTGGGGGAAGAAGAAGAAGAAGTCGACAGAATGTCATAAAGGAGAATCCAGCGGCGCGAGCCGGAGAAGCTGCGGCGCCGGCAGGCGGATGAGGGACTCCCTCGAGAGCCGACGCCCTCCGATTCCTCCAGCGCTGATGACGATGATGAGGATGACGAGGGGGACGATTACGACTTCCTCGGCTTTATGGAGGACGAGAGGCTGAAGGAGTCGTCGGTTCGGCCTCCGACCCCTGGTGATGCGCTGCAGAGGCGAGCAGCGGAGAAGTCCGGCGCGCAGGCATTGGCCTCGGCGTCTTCAGAGCTGGGGTCGCGCGCCGAGCCCAGGCGTGCACGGGGACGTGACCCCGTCGGGAGGGGTGAGGCCCCTCCTAAGTCGTCCCGTGCCGACGGGGCCCTTGGGTCGGGGGGGTGGCTCGGAGGCGCCCGGGAGCGGCCCGAGGTGGCGTAGAGGCCCGCCCGAGGATGAAGCACGGGCCTCGCCCGAGGAGGTGGCGGCGAGGGCTGGAGGGCCCGCGCCCCGTGCCCACCCCAAGTCGCGCGGGCCAAGGGACGCCTCAAGTCGGGGCCTCGGCCGGGCGTGGCTCCGGTGGTCGGCCGTTCACCGCCGCGCCGCTCGGTGGGTGAGCATTTCTCCTTCTTTGAGTCCCTCATCGCTTTTATTTCATTTTTCTTCCGAAGTCCTGCCCTCTTCGCCCCCCTTTGACCAAAAGCGCAAGGCGGCCCCGGCTCCAGACCGCTTGCTGGGGGCAAGCAGCTGAGGCGGAAGGCCGTGGGGTAGCGCCCCTCCCGTGGTGGTGTCGCCGCCCGACAACCGAGGGGAGAGGCGGTTGAGGCGCCGTTGACCAAGGAGCTGCCCCCCGCCCGCGCCGAAGAGGGGACGCAGGCCCCGGTGTGGAGGCCTCCGGCGCCCGTCCGGAAATCTCGTGGCGGCGCCTACCCGGTGACCGTTACCGACACGGTCATGGAGGAGCGGGCGCCCGGCACCGCCCACGAGCCAGCGCCTCGACACGGGGAGGTGGTGGAGATCCCCCCTCCTCCGAGGAGGCTGCCCCCCCGCGGGGGAAAGAGGTAGCTGTTGCGGACACGGCTTCCCTGGCGGCGATCATCAGGGGGTCGGCGACCACGGGCGCCAGGCAGGGGTCCTCGAACCGGGAGATGGTTCGCTTCGGCGTGCTCGGGGAGGGCCGCCGCGGATGGTCTGGTCGGACCGCCGGGACCCGGAGGGCCGGCCAGTCTATGTGTTGGACGACGCCGTGGAGCGCACTCGGTGGGAGCAGACCGGCAAGTTCGTGCAGTCGGCCAACGACCTGCTTCGTCTGCTCTTGCTGATCTTCTCGAGAGACCTCCCCGACATGTTGGAGGTATTGTAAACGACCGAATCCTTACCTTGACGCAGGCATCCGGAGACGGCTAATCCTTTGGTTCTGGTTGTCGCAGGATTTGGCGGGCTTCTCCCGGGAGAAGTCACAGTTTCTCCGGTTGAGGGCCGGCCTCGACGAGGCGCTCCACCTCCAGCGGCAGGAGGCGAACCGGCTGCGCACCGAGTTGGCTGCTCGGAACGAGAAGAACGCCGACCTCCGCCTCCTTGTCTCGGATCTGAAGGTCGAGGCCTCCAAGGCTCGGGAGCAGAGCGCCCTCTTGTCAGAGGCTCTGAAGGAGCGGTCGTCGGCGCTCGACCAACTCCGAGCCGAGAAGGAGACGATGAGGGCAGCGCTTGTCGAGTCGTTCGACACCATTGGGACACTGACAGAGAATCTGGTGAACATGGATACTGATCACCAGCTCTTTGTCCATGATGTCACCGTGATACGGGCCAAGCTCAATCAAGCTGAACGAGGCCAACTTGCTCGGGTGCATTTGGTGGAGGAAGCGGCACAATCGGAAGGTAAGTCTTGCGTTTGGGTGGTCCTATCCTTGCTTTGCTGCTCAGAGATTGACCCCTGGTGGATGCAGAGCTGAGGAAGAAGTCGGAGGAGCAAGCGGCGGCCCTTGTCGCGGCACAGGCGGCTTACTCCTCGGTGCAGGGCGAGCTCGACGCCCTGAAGGGGAAGGTCAAAGCCGTCTGTACGGCGGTCGAGGCCGGTGAGCCCGCTGGGAGCAGTCCGCTCGGCCGTCTGGAAGCGTTGCCCCGACAAGCGGAGACGCGTGTCCACGCCGCCCTTCAGTCCGGCTTCCGGACTGGCGTGTCGCACACCCTAGCGATGACCCTCTCCCACTACGACCTCGATCTCCCCAAGATTTCCGAGGGGCTTGCCGTCGCCGAGGACGAGGAGGGTCATGAGGGGGAGGTGTTCGCCGAGCTGCTTCGTCAGGCTAAAGAGGCCACGTCTGTGCTGGTCGGGCACTTTCAGACGGCTATTCTTCCCGGTGCCACCGAGGGGGCCGACGCTGCTGACGCCGCAGATGCCGACGCCAAGGAGAGGGGGGGTGGGATGCCCCCCAGTAAGTTCTGCAAGTCGGGCCGTGTGTGCCCATGTAAAGAACTTGATTAGCATTTTATTCTATCTGTGTTAACCAAGGTCTCGGCCCGTCGAGGCCTTATGATTTGTTGATCGCTTTCTGTCTATTTTTCGTGCTTTCAAATCTCGCCTTGCGTTTAGATTAGGGCCATTTGCGGGGACAAGTTAGGTTCATTCCTTGGTCGAGGGTGGCAAGTAAAGGCTCCATAGCGCTGGGGCGTGGGAGGCCACGTAGCTTTGCCAACTCTGACGTTTGGAGCGATCCCCTCGTAAAGCATGAGGTTTCTTCGTCCTTTAGGTGGTGAGTAGGAGTACTTGTAGCGCGTGGGCGTAAGTGACTCCGTGGCTCATCCGACCCTAGGTTTCAAAGACGCCTTTCTAAACGTTCAGGATTTTCAGCACGAAAGCGTTCGAAACGATAAACAAAAAGGTAAAGTGCTTGCAAAGTGCTTTTCTTTCAAGAGGGGTTCCCCCGACCCAGACCACCGAGGGAGGCTCGGCTTTGATGGATCAAAGCCGAGTCTCGCTCAGACTCTGAGGTGGTGAAAATAATTCAGGTCTTCAGCCCCCGAGGGCCTCGGACATATTTCTCGTTTCCAGAAAATTGTAAAGATGAGAAGTGCTTCCCATTCTTCTTTGAGGGACATGAAGTACAACTACATGTAGAAACTTGGAAGCTTAAGGGTAGAAGCGACGTAGCTGTTGGATGTTCCAAGCGTTGTTGAGGACTTCTCCGGCTCCGTTCGCGAGCTTGTATGTGCCCGGCTTGAGTACCTCGGCGATGATGAAGGGCCCTTCCCAAGGCGGCGTGAGCTTATGGCGTCCTTGGTTGCTCTGGCGGAGTGGAAGCACCAGATCGCCCTCCCTAAGGTCTCGGATCCAGACCCGTTGGTCGTGGTAGCGTCGTAGGGACTGCTGGTATCTTGCTGAGTGTAGGAGGGCTGCGTCCCTAGCTTCCTCAAGCATGTCCAGCGAATCCTCCCGAGCCACTCGGTTTCGTGCCTCATCGTAGGCCTTGAGCCTTGGGGATCCAAATTCCAAGTCGGTGGGCAGCATGGCCTCGGCACCGTACACCAGGAAGAAAGGCGTAAACCCCGTGGCTCGGCTTGTCGTCGTCCTGAGGCTCCAGAGGACCGAAGGGTGCTCCTCGAGCCACCTTTTGCCGAACTCGTTGAGCTTGTTGAAGATCCGAGGTTTGAGCCCTTGTAGTATCATCCCGTTGGCTCGCTCTACTTGCCCGTTTGTCTGAGGGTGCGCGACCGAGGACCAGACAATGCGTATCTGGTGCTCGTCGCAGAAGTTTCGGAACTTTGCCCCCGTGAACTGGGTGCCGTGGTCGGTGATGATGGAGTTCGGGACTCCGAAACGGTGGACGATTTTGGTGAAGAAGAGCACCGCCTATTCGGACCGAATGTTGGTGACGGGGCGCGCCTCGATCCACTTGGAGAATTTGTCGATGGCGACGAGCAAATGAGTGAAGCCCCCAGGCGCCTTCTTGAGGGGTCCTACCAGGTCCAGCCCCCACACGGCGAAAGGCCATGTGATTGGGATGGTCTGGAGGCGCTGGCCGGGAGGGTGTGTCGACGAGCGTAGTACGGCACCCCTTCGCAGGTGCGTACCACCTCGGTGGCGTCGAGAAACCGCGGTCGGCCAATAGAACCCCTACCGGAAGGGCCTTTGCCGACGAGGGACCCGGGGGCGGCGTGGTGGCCGCACACTCCGGCGTGGATCTTGCGGACGAGGGCAAGGCCATCCTTGACTGTGATGCATCGCTGTAGAACTCCCGAGGGGCTTCGCTTATAGAGCTCATCTTCGACGACAACGAAGGACTTCGCTCTCCTTGCGATGCGCCTGGCTTGGTTGAAGTCTTCGGGGAGAACGCCTCGGACGATCCAGTCGAGGTATGTCCCCCTCCAGTCTGGCTTGGGCTCGGCCTCTGGGTTTCCTCCGTCGACCTCCATGACCTCAGCATTTGATGCCGAGGACGTCTCAGAAGCCGAAGGGGCCTCGGATGCAGAGGGAATCTTGGATGCCCTCCCAGCCCCCGGGGGGTCTGAATGATCCTCCGAGGTCACTTCCTGCCCTCCGAAAGTGACAGAGGGAGCTGGGAGGTCTTTGGTGAAGACGTCTGGGGGAACCGGGGCCCTTCCAGCGGCGATCTTGGCGAGTTCGTCGGCGGCTTCATTGTACCTTCGGGCGACATGGTTGAGCTCGAGGCCGTCAAACTTGTCCTCCGGGCGCGCACCGCTTTTTGCGACGCTGGCGTCCATCTTGGGGTCGTGGCAGCTTGATTCCTTCATGACTTGGTCGATGATGAGCAGCGAGTCGCCTCGGGCGTCGAGGCGCTTGACGCCGAGCTCGATGGCGATCTTTAACCCGTTGAGCAGGCCTTCATACTCTGCCATGTTGTTCGATGCTGGGAAGTAAAGGCGGATTACGTACCGCATGTGTACCCCGAGGGGGGAGACGAAGAGGAGGCCGGCGCCGGCTCCGGTCTTCATCAGGGACCCATCGAAGTACATAGTCCAGCATTCCGCCTGAAGCTGGGGCGGCGGCAGCTGGGTGTCTGTCCACTCTGCGAGGAAATCGGCCAGGACTTGGGATTTGATGGCCTTCCTTGGCGCATAGGAGAGGGTTTCTCCCATGAGCTCGACGGACCACTTGGCGACCCGCCCCGAGACCTCCCGGTTCTGGAGGATTTCTCCCAATGGGAAGGAAGAAACCACCGTCACGGGGTGAGCGTCAAAGTAGTGCCGGAGCTTGCGCCGTGTCAGGACCACCGCATAGAGCAGCTTCTGGATCTGCGGGTAGCGGATCTTGGTTTCGGACAACACCTCGCTGATGAAGTAGACCGGCCTCTGGACCGGCAGTGCGTGGCCCTCCTCCTGTCTCTCGACGACGATGGCCGCGCTGACCACCCAGTGGTCGCGGCGGACGTACAAGAGGAGAGGTTCTCCCTCGGCAGGCGGGGACGAGGATCGGGTCTTTGGTGAGAGCAGCTTTTGAGCTTGTCGAGGGCCTCTCCGGGCCTCGGAGGTCTAGGAAGCGCTCGGTTTTCCTCGGAAAGGCGTCTGAGGGGCAAGCCCTTCTCGCCGAGCCGCGAGATGAAGCGGTGAGGGCCGCAAGGCAGCCCATGACCCGCTGCACGCCCTTCGGGTCCCTGATCGGCCCCATGCTCGTCACCGCGTTCACCTTCTCGGGTTGGGCTCGATGCCGCGCTTGGGCGATGAACCCAAGAGCATGCCTCGAGGGACCCCGAAGACGCACTTCTCAGGGTTGAGCTTGACGCTTTTGGTCGTAAGACACTGAAAAGCAACCTTGAGATCGGAGATGAGGTCATCAGCCTTTTTTGTCTTGACCACGATGTCGTCGACGTAGGCCTCTACGGTCTCGCCGATGTGGTCGCCGAAGACGCCCTGCATGCACCGCTGATACGTGGCACCTACGTTCCTGAGCCCGAAAGGCATCGTCACGTAGCAGTACATGCCGAAGGGGGTGATGAAGGACGTTGTGAGCTGGTCGGACTCCTTCATCTTTATTTGATGGTAGCCAGAGTAAGCATCAAGGAAGGATAAGAGCTCACACCCTAAAGTGGAGTCGACTATCTGATCGATGCGAGGTAAAGGAAAGGGAACTTTCGGACATGCTTTATTCAAACTGGTGTAGTCTACACACATCCTCCATTTCCCACTCTTTTTCCTAACCATTACAGGATTAGATAACCACTCAGGGTGGAATACCTCCTTGATGAACCCGGCCGCCAAAAGCTTGTTCACCTCCTCGCCGATGGCCCTACGCTTCTCCTCGTCGAATCGGCGCAGCGCTGCTTCACCGGTCTGGACCCGGCCTGGATATCAAGGGAGTGCTCGGCGACATCCCTCGGAATGCCTGGCATGTCCAAGGGACTCTACGCGAAGATGTCGATGTTCGCGTGGAGAAAGTCGACGAGCACGACTTCCTATTTGGGGTCGAGGGAGTCGCAGATTTTCACCGTTTTGCCGGACGAGGTGGAGGGATCTAGCGGGACCTCCCTCACCCCATCGGACGGCTCGAAGGTGCCGGCGTGGCGCTTGGAGTCGAGAGCCTCGGAGACGGCCATGGCCTCGGCGTGCTCAATCGCCTCTACGTCGCAGTTGAATGCGTGCTCGTAGGAGGAGCCGACGGTGATGACGCCACTGGGGCCCGGCATCTTGAGGAGGAAGTACGTGTAGTTCGGCACCGCCATGAACTTTGCGTACGCAGGGCGTCCGAGGATGGCGTGATAGGTTCCCCGGAAATCAACTACGTCGAAGGTGATGACCTCCTTGCGGTAGTTTGACGGCGTT
Organism: Chrysopogon serrulatus; assembly: GCA_015844335.1. Classification (NCBI taxonomy): domain Eukaryota; kingdom Viridiplantae; phylum Streptophyta; class Magnoliopsida; order Poales; family Poaceae; genus Chrysopogon; species Chrysopogon serrulatus. The sequence continues at coordinate 185,092 of JADLZL010002568.1, forward strand.
CGAAGACGACCAGGGAGGTCGATTTGCCCAAGGGGCTAGGCTCGCTTGCCCGGCACGATGCCTGAAAGGGGGGAGTTGGAGGGTCGGAGGTGCGGGCGCTCCATCCCTAACAGGTTGAGGGTGTCGGAGTAGAGGATGTTGAGGGGCTTTGCCGCCGTCCATCAGCACCTTGGTGAGCCAAGCGTTGCCGACAACGGGGTCTACCACGGCGGGTATCTCAGGGGGGTTCGGCACGTAGGCTGGATGGTCATCGATGCCGTAGGTGATGGCGTCGGCCGACCATGGCAGGTGCTGCGTGGTGGCGGATCGCACCGAGAACACTTCTCGGTGCTTGCGCTTGATCTGGCCTTGGGGAGAGTTTCGCCAGGGGGAGACCCCGATGACGATGAATACATCGTGGACCTCCAGGGAACCCGTCACCCTTGCCTTCGTCCTTCTTCTCCTTCTTCCTCTTGTCCTCGGGGCGGGGAGCCTTTGGTAAGCGGCAGGCCAAGTCACACTCCCCCATGGTGTGCTTGACTGGGAACTTGTGGAAAGGGCATGGCTTCTTGAGCATATCTTCGAACGCCCCGGGCCAGGGGGCCCCGGGGGTGCCTTGATCGGCGGCGGCGACGAAGCTCATCCTCGGAGCCTTCCTCCTTCTTGCCGTGCTTGCCCTTCCGCTTGCCCCTCTTGCTCTTCTTCGGCCGCGAGTTGCAACGGCGTACGCTCCTTCATCCTTACGCTTCCCCTTGTTGCCGGCACCGCGGAAGATGGCCCCTCTTTGCTTCCTCGCCGGAGGCGAAGTTTATAACCATCTCAAACAGCTCGTTGGCTGTGGTGGGCATCTTCGGCCCAGCTCGTGGACCAGCTCCTTGCGGGTTGTTCCGTCTAGGAATGCGCCGATGATGCTGGCCACGTTAGGCAGCTCGGTGCACTTCTTGGAGAAGCGGCGGATGAAGTCTTGGAGCGACTCGTCGGGCTTCTGGCGGCAGCTACGGAGGTCCCAGGAGTTCCCAAGGCGCACGTTAGTGCCCTGGAAATTTCCCACAAAAACCCTGACTAGCTCGGACCGGTCGCGGATCGTGCGGGCGGGAAGATGCTCTAGCCAAGCGCGTGCCGAATTGCCCAAGTGAAGCGGAATGTTGCGGATGATGAGCCGGTCATCGTCCACACCGCCGAGCTGGCATGCCAGGCGGTAGTCGTTGAGCCAAACCTCGGGGTTTGTTTCTCCCGAGTATTTGGCAAGATTGGCCGGCTGTCGAAACCGGAAAGGGAACCGTGCGTTGCGGATCTCCCTGCTTTGGCGCGTGGCCCCGGAGGATCGGCATCGTCACGGTCCTCGTCGCTCTCGCGCCTACCGCCTCTGCCGGGCTGGCGGTCGCGTCCGGCCCGTGCTCCGGCCTCTTTTGGCGTTGTTGATGACGTTGCGTGCGTCGCCATCGTCGATGCTGCCGCGGTCGTCGAAGACGCTCGTGGATCGGCCTCGCGATGGGTCTGATGGACCGAGGCTTCTCGCTCACGGCATGGCGCTCCTCGTCCTCCTGGTCCCTCGATGTCCCATGTCTTTGGGGAGGCCGGGCTTTCGGCTTCTTTGGACAGCGGCTGTCTCGAGATAGTCTCGTAGATCATCTCGAATCCGTCGCCCCTCCGGGGTCGATGGTTCACGGCATTGCCCGGACCGGGGAGGGCCGCCGCGGCAACGTTATGACTCGCCCGTGGAAAGATGGGAGGGACGCTCTCCTCCTTCGTCATTGACGATCCTACGTTGACTTCACGCGTTGGTGATCGGCAGGGGCTAGGATTGTGGGTCGCACGGTGGGTACCCTCGAGTGCTTTCTATCTCCTGTCGTAACGGGCGACGATCGCTCGAGCATCCCCTGTCCCCAAGCTCCCAATCCGCTCCATAGCCGGTCGCCGTGGCACTTGAGGAATTGCCGGTGGTTCGCCGGTCCCCGGAGGGCCCGTACGTGATGGAGTCTGTGGCCCCTGGCCCGGGGGCCGAGACGTGTTAGGGTCTTCAGGCCTTGCACCCACCGGTGTTGCTCCTGTGGCGGGCGTGGAGTCACGCCCCTGGTTGCCATCGTCGTTGCCGTTGACGTTGGCGCCGAGTTCGCCGATCTCCACGTGAAAGCACTCACGCGTCGGGTCATACATGTCGTCCGGGGAGTCGGAGTCGGGGTAGTCGAAGGCGGCGTGCTCGGGATGAATCCCTGGGTTCCGTATCCTCGAGGTAGCGCCGGATGGGATGGACGTAGCGCGGCGGGAGTGGCGTCGCTGTTCCTCGGCGATCAGGTGCTCCTCGAGGCGTGGGACGGATCCGTCGGGGATGTCCGCGCTGGGCTGCTCCGCGGAGTGCCAGCGGCGACGCTGGGCGCTTCTTCGGGCTCCCATGACGGTGGAGACCAACGCCGTGCTCGTAGCGGCGGCATTGACCGTGCCAAGCGGGTGGGTGTGGTGGTGACGGCAGGTGAGCGCCCCCACGAGAGGCGTCGCCCCAGTTGTAGCGCCCGCGAGGTCCTCCTCTAGTCCGCCGGCGTCGCCAAGAGTCCGCCGTGCTCGGCGAGAACGTGCGCCGCGGCTTTCTCCTACATCGGTGGCGATGGATCCGCCGGGGCAGCGTCGGGGGTCCCCGAGTCCCGGTCGGGAGGAGCTCCATGTCGGCTGGACCCCGATTGACACGAACTCGAAAGCTCACCAAAAACGGATCGGGGTCCCCCCGGCTCCAGGGCCGGGTGGGAAGGAGAGTCGGGGTTGAGGCGCCCCGAGAAGCGTCGTCGCGTCCGCGGCCATCCGGAAGTCTGGCGGGGAAAAGAGATGAAACACGCACGGCCCCCGCCTCGGGCGCCTAACCGGTCGGTGCGAGAACTGGTGGCCCTAGCCCTGACGAGTGAATTTGTGGTGCGTGCTCCCAAATCCGGATGGTGTGCGAGATGGACACAAGGGTTTAGACTGGTTCGGGCAATAGAAGGCTCTACGTCCAGTGGGGGTGGATGCCTTGTATTATCTTGCACCGAAGTGCTTGTAGGTAGGGGTGTACAAGCAGGTGGAGAGAGGGAGCTAGTCCCAAGTCTCGTGATGGTTGAGTGGCTTGAGCGTGCCTATGTCGACTTGTGTCTGTGTTTCGTCTACGGGCCCCTGCCTCCTCCTTTTATAGCCGCAAGGAGGTGGCCGAGGCTTACAAAGAGTTGGCGTGCGTCGGAAGCCGTCTCCCCTTCCTCTCCGGGGCCTCAGAGTCCGCCGCCATCCTGGTTCCGGGGCCATGGTGCGGAGTCTGGCACTGTAGTGATGGCGGCGCGGGACATGGGCGCGCCTTCGAGGAGTCGCTCCCTCTGTCAGGCGGCGGACAGAGCGGACGTTCCTGTAGGAGTTGATGGAGTGGCCGGGGGAGACGTATCTGACCCCTGTAGCGTACTGTAGTTTTGACTTTCCCCTGGTTCCGAGGCCCGGAGTGCCTCGGCGCCTGCAGCCGTTCGCGGGGCGGTTGGCACAGTGGAGAGCCGTCATCGGGGCGGCCGCCTACACAGCTCAGAAAACCCGGGAGGCACTGTTGCTTTGACCGGCGCGCCGCCTGACCTGATCCCTGTACGACGGGTGATGCAGGGTGACGGCCCCTGGGCGTGGCGTCTGCCGCCTCGGGGCCTCGGTGACTTGTCTTGTCGGGAAGATTAGACAACACAGAGCTCCACAGTGGTAGGAGTGGCCTCCTTTGCAGTGGATACGTAATCCTGAGCTAGGTGAGAGTCATGACGGGACGGCTCTCATCCCCTGCTGCTCTGACAAGCACTGTGGGAAGGCGGGCGGTGGTTATACGTCAAATCGGAGTCCTTGGTTTGACCAGGAAGTGCGGCGCGACCTGTCCGAGGCCTATCCGCCAGGGGCTCGGACGAGGCGGAGAGTCGGTTCCCGTTCGAGGTCCCAAGCAGAAGGGGGGCTCGGGCGGGACGGAGGGTCGTCTCGCCCGAGGCCCCGAACAAAGGGGGCTCGGGCGGGACGGAGAGTCGGCCTCGTCCGAGGCCCCAAAATGTAGGGGGCTCGGGCGGGGCGGTGAGTCGGCCCCCGTCCGAGGCCTCACTGTGAGGGGCTCGGGACGGGCCGCGAGCTGGACGCCGCTCCTGGCGGTGCAGTGCCTTGGCCCAGTTTGAACAGTGAGAGGTCTGCTGGGCCAAGTTTTTGCGTTTGTTGGGCTTCCTTTAGGGGGCCCTTATTTTGGTCCCCGACAGGTAGGTTCTTGCGGTGTCCAATTATGGCTGAGGTTAGTGAAACACCTCTGAAGGGTCGAGATGGCGGATTAGAGGGGGGTGAATAGTCCTTTCTAAAATCTAAACGCAGCGGATGACCGAATTAAATGTGGAATTAAAACTATCGGTCTAACAAGGACTACACCCCTCTATCTAAGCACCTTTCAAAGATTCTAACTAAGACACTAAGGTGCAAGACTAGGTAGTGCTCGCCTATCCGATACTAGGTTGCAAGGTCACACAAACCTAAGCAACTAGTACTCAATCAAGCCGGGGAGCACCTACACATACTAGTGAGCAAAGCGCACAAAGCCTAAGCACAACTAGTAGTTCTCACTAGCACGGCTACACAAGCCTAACTAGTGAGCTCAATTGCTTAGCTACACAAACTAAAGCAATGTGACTAGCAAGGCTACACAAGCCAACTAGCCACGCAATCGCTACTTCTAAGCTACACAAGCTAAGAAGATAACTAGCAAGCTACACAAGCAAACTAGCTACACAAGAGCAACACTACTCACTAGCACAAGAGATGAACAAGTAAGTACAAGCTAGTGAATGCAAACCGACGAGAAGAGTAGACAAGATGACACGTCGATTTTTTCACCGAGGTTCACTTGGTTGCCACCAAGCTAGTCCCCGTTGTGTCGACCACTCACTTCGCCGTGTTGCGGGAGCTAATAGGCATCCAATGCCTAGACCTCCCGGCCGCCCCAAGCAACTACCCAAGTGATGGTAACTCAATGACACGCTCTACTAGAGTTGCTCTTCGCGATCCCCCGCGGGGTGAGCACAATCCCCCTCACAATGCCACTCCACGTGGATCGGCAATCGGAGCACCACTCAATCTCCGAGTGTGCTACAACGATGCCCACAAGCCTCCAAGCCGTCTAGGAGGTGGCAACCTCCAAGAGTAATAAGCACCACCGGCTTGCAACTCACTCACCTAGTGCCACACCTTGCAATCTCTCAATGCAATGCACTAGAATCACTAACTCACTCTTCGATGCAATCACTACAAGCTCTAGTGAGTTAGAGGGCTCTCAAGCACTCCCACACAAAGCCACACAGGCCTAGGGGTGCTCGGCCCGGCCCGGCCAAGGCCGGCCAAGGCAACCTCTTATAGCCCCAAGGGCTAAAGAGCCGTTGCCACGAAACCTGGTCGGGCACTGACCGGGACGCGCAAGACCGAGTAACGACCGGACGCGTCCCGTCCAGTCGTCCGGTCACTCCCGAACCGCCACGTGTCCCCTGCCATTCGAACTAGCCGTTGGCGCAAGCGGCTACCTCGCGCCGCGCCCGCCACCGTGGCCGGGACGCGGCGTCGCTCCAACCAACGGACGCGCGACGCCCAGCGTCCGGTCACAACTCAAAGAGCTCCGAAAGCGGATTTTCCCGACCGGGACGCGTCCGTCGATGTACCGACCGGACTCCTCCGGCGTCCGGTCCTCCCTACTGCTTGTAGCGCCAACTCTGCGCGTCGGCCGGACGCGGCACCGGAGGCGTCCGTCGCCCAGCGTCCGGTGACCACGAAAAAAAGCCCCGGACGCGCACACTTGGCCGGACGCGTCCGGTCCACCCATGACCCGGCGTCGGTCGAGTGTTTCTCGAGAAACACTCCGACGACTTTTTCGCCTCCGCTCCGGCCTCGGCGCAATGGAAAATGAGCACTTCACTTTCCCGAAAGCGCCCGAATCCCGCCTCAAGCTCGGCGGGAGGGAGAGAGGATCCCAAACCCCTCTCAACCCGGCAAACATCATCCCTTTTGCAAATGTGCCAACACCAACAAGTGTACATCACCATGTGCAAGTATGTTAGCATTTTCACAATCATTTTCCAAAGGGTTTCACTCCTTCTCACATCGCCACTCGATCCTAGCAACACAATGCAAAGTTAGATCGCTCAAGTGGCACTAGATGACCGATATGCAAACAAGTTTGCCCCTCTTGATAGTACGGCCATCTATCCTAAATCCGGTCATCAACTTCTCTACACACCTATGACCAGGTGAAATGGAAACGCCCTAGGTTATACCTTTGCCTTGCGCTTTCCATTCCATCTCCTCCAATGCCGATGCAACACATGCACCGACCTCTCCATATGAATGATATGATCCACTTCATATCATCACATGGCCTTTGGTCCATCGATCTTGACCTCACTTGCTCTTCACCATCGCCTTGGTTCATCGGCGCCAAGTCTTTGCTTAAGCCTCCCGACACTCGGTACCAACGGCTTCAAAGCCTCCAACTTGCCCTTCACCTTGCGCGATCGGTCCATCAAGCCAAGTCTTGTCTTGATCTTCACCTCTAGCCACATGACTCCATGTCATGTATCATGCATTAAGCTCCTTCAACTTCACATGTGTGAGCCTTGCGACACATCACACCACCTCCATGGTATAGTTGCTCACACACATGTACCTGTGGACTAAATCTCTGCAAATCTCACATAAGCATAATTAGTCCACCTAAGTTGTCACTCAATTACCAAAACTAAACAAGGACCTTTCAACCTCTTAGTCACCGAACCACGAAGAGTTGGTCGACACAATGGAAACTAGCTTGGTGGCAACCAACTGAACCTCGGTGAAAAATCGACATGTCAACTTGTCTACTCTTCTCATCGATTTGCATTTACTAGCTTGTCTTTATTGTTCATACTTATGCTAGTGAGTAGTGGTTGCTCTTGAATAGTTAGTTTGCTTGTACGGCTTGCTAGTTACTAATCCATACTCATATTAGTTGGCATTTTGGATAAGGTTTGAGTTAAACATTAGAAACATAAACTAGCAATAACTTTTAAAATATTTAGTTTAAAAATGTGAAAGTTATATGTATAGATTCACCTTAAAACTCACTTTTATAAAAGTAATTTTATTTTTAGTTTTCTTATATATTTTAATAAAAAGTAATCGATAAAATTAGGTTTTAGAGACCATGTCGTTGTCCAAAACGTCAACTATATGAGTATGGAGGGAGTACCTTCTTGGCTTGTGTAGCCTTGCTAGACACTTCGCTTAGTTTATGTAGCTAAGCAATTGAGCTCACTAGTTAGGTTTGTGTAGCCGTGCTAGGGAGAACTACTAGTATGCTTAGGCTTTGTGGGCTTTGCTTACTAGTATGTGTAGGTGCTCCCCAGTTTGATTAAGTACTAGTTGCTTAGGTTTGTGTTACCTTGCAAACTAGTATTAGATATGCGAGCACTACCTAGCCTAGCACTTTAGTGGCTCAACCTAGGGTTACTTTATAAAGTGTTTGATCTTAGATAAAGGGGTGTAGTCTTGGTTAGACCGATAGTTTTAATTCCACATTTAATTCGATCATTTGATGCGATTAGATTTTAGAAAGAACTATTCACCCCCTCTAGTCCCCCTTCTCGACCCTACAACGCTCTAGCTTGGTGTGGATGGAATTAAGCTACTCCTCTCCTCCGGGCTAGCACCTCTAGGACATGGTACTGTGGAGCCCCCGGGGCCGTTTCCCCTGAGGTAGGGGCTTAAGGGCCGGATTGGTGTAGGGACCAGCTTGGCATCATCCTCATAAAGGACAAAGTCCAAACTTCTAAAGTGGATGCTGAAGCCTAGTGGAGTATGCGCTCACATGGTAGCAATGGGTGTTGGCAAGAAATCCTCTGACAAGAGGAAGAAATCTAGGTTCCCAAAGTGCACGTGTGAGCCCAGGTGAAGCTAACACGGTGTGGAGCCATCGATGCTACTAAAGAAACAACGTGACATGCAAAAGCCCCTACATAGCGTGCCATCTGTCGGTGTTTTGGTAACACCAACAAGTAAATTTATCTAGATTGCACATCAAGCTCAATGGCTTTGCTCAAGCGGACATAAAGACTTATATTGGTTCTAGCAGGAACAACCATATGTCTAGTGTGTGGCGAGCGTGTTGCTCGAGCTCTTGTTGGAGGAGGGGTGTACAAACGAGCGAAGAGAGTTTAGGTGCTCAGGACTCTACGAGTGTGATGAGTGCTATATCCTTGAGAGGGTGTTCTGTGTACACGTGACTCCACATGGCTCGCATCCGTTTGGGTCCCGTCCTAGGGTTTGTACCTTCCCCGCTTCTTTATGCATAGGGTATGGCATCTTTGGCTTTGTGGTAGTCAACTATTGCAGGGTGATGAATGTCATACTCCCTGCATGTTATGATACTCCCTGCATGTTATGGAGGACAGAAAGAATGGGGGTCCCAGGCTTGACCGGCTACTGTTCTGGTCTCACATGACACATGATGACGTGTCAAGCGTTATTCTGTTTCATCACCAATGATAGATGGCGTTGAGGTTATAGGAGTAGCGATACTTGTCGATCTTATCCTTTTGATGGTTCCTTGTGGTAGACAGTCGAGCGAGGCAAACCTCTCTCGGACGAAGTGGAGGGCTCTCGGGCGAGACGAGGTGCGTCATGGCATACTCGTGCTTCGAGCGAGGCAGAGGGTTTTAGGCAAGACGAGACATTTCGTGGCATACTCATACTCTTGAGCGAGGTGGTCCACTCTTGGGTGAGGCGAAGGGCTCTTGGACAAGATGAGGCTCTCTCGGGACTCACCCTCTGATGGCTTCTCTTGGCCCATGTTGCTTCCCATGGGCCCGCCTTATCGATTTGGCTAATAGAGATCTATTGAAAGTAATTTTCTGATGTCATTGATATGCATACCTGACGCACCAATCTTGCTCAACATCTCTCCAATGCTCCAACCATCTAGGTGACAACAATCACTAAGAGTACTAAGCTCAACCACAACAAGAATGATTCCTAGTGCCACTAGATACTCAAAATGCACTAGAATCTAATCTCTCTTTGGATGAAGAAAAGTATACAAGATGAGAGGGGGGAGTTTGCTCAGCTCTAGGAGATATCAAAGAGTTCAAAGTGTCATGAGAGACTCCCTAAGATGGCCAAACAACTTAAATAGACACCCACCAAAACACCCAACCGTTACTCTCAAATAACCATTTCCTGTGCACTGACTAGACTCTAGAGTAGGGCCAACAAGACACGTCCGTCCTAGTGTTCAGTCGCCTGAAGGCCACCACGTGGCCCTTGATTCAACCCACGTCATCGATCTCCAATGGCTACGAACAGTCAGTGGATGATTAAGTTGTGACCAGACGCATGGGTCCGATCACAGTGGATGCTTAAGTTGTGACCAGACGTACGGGTCCCTTGATCGGACCATCTGTTCATGCGAGCCTACTCACAAGCGCATTGCTGCCTTGCATGGTCGGACGCATTTTCCACCATGACTGGACACGATAACCTCAGAGTCCGGTCCGATTCTAGAGATCTAGAACGGGATTTTTCAAATCAAAGGCGTCCGCTACGCCTAACTGGCTTGTGGATTTATCTATGTACGTTAAATATACTAACATATAGTCACAGTTACCTTGATAGGATCAAGTTTTGCTTGAGTTTACTCCTCGGATGTCTCTAGTAATCAATTTCGATTCAAGTAAGATTTATGTCTATATTGTTTATCGGGATCATGATTCTCCTTGAGTACTTTATTCCTATTCTTTTTGATAGAGTAGAGTATTAGTTGTAGATATAAGAGTACTCTTCTAAAAATAATTGCTAACAATTTTAATAAATAAAAATAATATATATGTATATATCATCAGTTAGTATTATAATTAGTATCGGAAAGATCTTTGGATCTAGTTTTTTACCAAATTTATTTGGAGATATGAATATTGCATGTATTTTATATAAATTAAGTTAAATTTATAGCGCACACACCAACAACAATGATCTTTTAGGGATAGAGGAAATAGTGCTTAAACTTAGATTAATCGTGGATGCACTTTGCATTTAGGATCGGTTGTAGATCTCGATTGTGATGTTTGTACTCTATAGTCTCGTTTATAGCATCGTTGATCCTATATGGATCACCTCTTGTTTGTAGGCTAAGTAAGGCCTGATTTATAAGGAGATCAGCATCCTATACTAGTGTTTTTTCCCTAACTAATCTCAAGATGAATAGTTCATCCGAGAAAACATGTAAGTATGAGCTCGTTCGACAAAAAAAAACTTAAGTGAATACTATTTACATTTATGACTTTAAATTATTTTATAAAAAAAATACATTTGCATAAATCTAATAATATTATTAATATCATAAATATTAATAGTTTTTAATCTAAAATTAATTAAATTTGATATAGTAAATCATGATACTATGCTAGAATTTTATGTTTTCTAGACCAAAAAGTAGAAGACATAGCTTACCTAAGTGAGAAGAAGAAAACCAACCTAGTTTCTATCCTAACATAGTTTCTACCTTCACCTTATTGGCACCCCTAATTGAGTTAAAGCATAGTTGATCTGAAGTTTCCTTGTTACCATACTTGAATACTTCGAAAGAAAACTACAATGGTATCTGTATACTTACGGATTTATCTGTATGTGTTAAATGCCAATATACATTTATAGTTATTTTAAGTTTATATACTCCTATATAGAAAATAGAAGTCGTTTTAGACAAGATTTGAGTTAAACATTAGAAACATAAATTATAAATAATACGTCATTAAGTTTGGAAATATGAAAAAACCATATGGATATATTTGTCTTGAAAAATACTTTCATAAAAGTATAAATATATTATTTTATGATAAATATTTTTATAAAATTATAAAGTCAAAGTTATATTTTAAAAGACCATATAGTTGTTCTAAATGACTTTTATTTTTAACATGGAGGAAGTATATATAAATAGAAACGTAGATAAAATAGTTAGTTATTAGACATATAAAAGCTTCAGAAAATTAAACAGTGATAAAATGTTCACACGGTGGTGAAACGATGCACATCCGGCCGCCACGACTCAGCACCGAATATGCCCCTCTGTCCCACTTGCCTTCTAATACCAGCTCTCCTCCACCTGTTG
>JADLZL010002569.1:0-123803 GCA_015844335.1 Chrysopogon serrulatus
AAGGAGAGATTCACATTCAAGAACAGCGTCCCGAAAGCTCCCAGCCCACGAAGCAATTTCAGCAACAAGAAGAGCAAGAACGCAACCAATGCCGAAGAAGAAGAACAATAGAAGTAATAGAAGATGGAGGAAGCATGCATCCGAGGAGACGACTTAACTAATCTTTGCTCTCAACACGTAAAAAACGATCACCGCTACCCAAGCCATTTCCAATCAAGAGAGGTGATCCGTGTGTCCCAATCATTGAATGCACAATCAAAGACACCACCTTTCCTCACACCGCCCGCGACTAATGGATCGGTCAGAAACGTAATGTCAAAACAGGTATATGATGAATTGTTTGATTTACCTTTATACCCAATATATATTCAATTGCAGATGGCGGACCAATCACTGAGATTTTCTGAAGGAGTAGTCAAGGATGTCATGGTAAGGATTCAAGGACAATATATACCTGCAGATTTTCTAGTCCTTGACATGCAGGGAGACGATGATTCCCCGATTCTCTTGGGAAGACCGTTCTCTACACCGCCAACGCCAACATCTACATCGGGACCGGACACATTCACTTCAACCTACCCATCTTTGGAAAGGCACGCTGTCAATTGAGAACATTAAATAACCATGAACAGGGGGCTAGGGAAGCAACGCAACGGGGAGAAGACGTCAAGCACACCGTTGGGCTGTTCAGCCTCACTGTGGATGGGAAGACTTTCCTGGCAAGATCGTGAAATATGAAGATCGCTTCCCGGAGCAAGAAGAGAACAAACAAGTACCTCATTTGGAGTAGCCGGGCGTAAGAAGCAGAAAAGGATGGACCAGATCGCCAAGGAAGAAAAGGAGGAGATCTTAGCACGATTAGAAGCGTGGGAGAAGGCAAACAAAGATAAAGAGAAAGTGCTAGAGGAGAAAGAAGCAAGAGAGACCGAAGCAAGATGGAAGGAAGCACGCGACGCATCACCACGAGATGGGGAGTTGACTGAGGTTACCTCAGACGATGAACCCACTGAGTAAGTGTTTACCTCTGTCTAAGTCCTGTCGGTAGACTTTAAATTCCGTACCCTAGCCATAAGGTTAGAATGGTAGTTATCTCATTAAATGCATTAGCAATTTAATTAGTAGCATTATTTGTTCACATGCTAAAAACATAAAATATACAAAAAAATATTTATTACATTATTCATGGCATCATAAAGCCCCATGTAGATACCCTATGGTATTTTCTGAAGGAATATCTCTTTGTGATGGCATAAAAAAATAAAATCAACGCATAAAAAATATATAGTATTCATATTTAATTTCTTGCATCATGAAATAAAAAAAGAAGAGAGAGAGTTCCCTGTTTTTAAATTAAGACAATATTAAAGATAACTCATAAAGATGATCACCTACTCTTTGGCTGACCGCTAACCTATTATTCAATTCGAGCCTCGAGTTTTGGTTTTTCTTTTTGTGGAGTATTTGTGCGGGAACAACATCATAGCAAGGAGAAAGACTATCGGTGGCAACCACGGTTCGCTATTGACTAGTTCGCTCAAGAACATCTACACCGGATATTGCAACCATCAAGCTTGGGGGAGGAGCATCCCCTAGTTATCAGGTGACTACACCTAAGCGATTTTTTTAAGTCTACTTTATATAGTCATAAAATACCAAAAATATGTGGGCACATGAAGGTCCACAAGGTCGAGTGTTAAGTTAGGTATTAAATATAAAATAATAAAAAGATGAATGATTAATAAAATCAAATAAATATTAGTTCTATATTAGAGTATAATTAGTTCGGGCTAGAGCTAAATTAAAATTGATGAACATTAAAATTGTCTTGGAGATGATGAATAGTTGCTCTGTTAGAATGCTTACTAAGTACCTACTTGCCAAACTTAAAATCTCCCTGGTTCTAAGCACTGTTGTTTTAGTTGGAGAATTTATTCTGAACCTTAATTGTGGAGGTATAAGCTTGCGCTAAGTCTAGGTAGTTAATTGATATGATTCATTAAGGTTGAGCTGCTATTTATCTTGTTCCTAGCACTGCTTTGCTATGTTCGGAGGATTTATTTTGAAAATCTAAAATTTACATGATGAGCTCTTGTATGATAAATGTGAATTTCTACCAAAGCCAGAATTAATATCTTAGAGGATAGAAAACCCATGTCACATTTAAGCTACTTGCTTTGCATTGAGTTCAGTCAACATGTGTTGTATACCTTATGAGAGTCTTGTCATGCTTTTAAAACCAAGAATCACTTGCACACTCCAGTCCACATATGCATTATTCCTACTTTAAGGAGTAATCGTACTCATTCACCATATTTCCATGTATGTTCATCATAAAAATATTCACCTCCTACACTGGGAGAGGACACAAAAATATACTAACCCCCTATAGGATAACCCCTGTCTTTTAATGCTCTAAGTCCTGATCATACCTCTTGATTCATTCGTGATATTCAAAGGATGCATGTGGCTATGCAAAATAAAGAAAGGAAAAGAAAGAAAAGAAAAGAAAGAAAGAAAGAAAAGAAAAGGGGAGTAAAAGATGGACAAGTGTCCCAGCAATTAAAACAATGGGTACTAGATGCCCGCCTCCCTAAATAAAAAGAAATAATAAAGATAGCCCATGTCTTTCCTGAGAAAAGTTTTAAAAGAGAGTCATTCCCGAAAGAGCAAAAATAGAAATAGGAGTTAGCCATAAATAACACATATACACCCATCCATCATATTTCACACACATGCACATCTTGGTTTGATTGTATGCCTTGATTCTCTATGGATCCATTAGTTGACTTTACAATACATGTTTTTGCAAGTAAGCCTATCCTTGTTATTGCCACTCCTATAAGCTCCACTTTATATACCTTTAGCTATAGGAGGCATAACAACATTAATGCCTCAATAGAGAACCACAAATACCACATACACTGAGAGATTTGAGGGTGTCATACAATTAAGCTCTGAGTTTTATTCTGAAAACCTATCAAAAACTCCGGAATAATAGTATTGCAGAGAATTTAAGACATAGCGTTTAGTTTGATTGTTCTATCTTTCGACTGCTCAAGACTTATGCAAAAGTTGTGAAGCCCCATATTACAGGTAAAATGAGTAAGTTTGAAGGTTAAAGTATACATTGTTCGATCCGGAGAAAATTTTGTTTGAAAGCATGTGTACTGGAAAGTATAATGACATTGTAGCAACTCCTGATCCAAATACAATAACACTTAGGTTTGGTGTGTTTGCCAAGGGACTGGCAAAAGGTAAAGCTTGGGGGTATTGTTGACATCTGTTAGCGTCAACTTTTACTAGAGCTTTTTACCCGAAGGAAAACAGGAAAACACACTAGTCTAGGGATTTATCTGATAATTTCCACGAGTTTTGCATATTCTGTATTTTCTAGGGAGATTTTAAAAGCTGAAAAGGAGGGATTCTAATGCAAAATAACCACGAAACTTATCCGTCACGAAGGACATCGCGGGAAGACTCGGAAAACTCGGAAGACACACAAGTTTATTGGGGCCGAGGGGCCGCCAGTGGGGCCCGGCCCCACCATGGCGCCGGCCGGCGCCCCTGTTAGGGTTTCGGCTCCCCTTCCGGAATGTTCCTCCACCGCCTCCAAGGAGTCATCCGAGCCCTACGTTACGGTTTGATCTGCTGCGCACCGCGCATCCCACCAGGACTATAAATATGTGGGTAGACCCTCCCTCGAGAGAGCCAAATTCATTCTTCATCAAGGCCGCAAGCCGTCAAGCATCAAGAGCCTTCTAGTTCATAGGATTAGCAAGTTAGATTAGAAGTAGAGGAGATCTAGTTCTTCATCGGATCTGAGCCCCGGGCATCGGCTAGAGCCGAGAGAGTTCGGTAATAGATCTAGTTCTTAATTACTTTACTCTGTATTCAATATTCAGATTAGGGAGACTTTACTCTAAATACATTCATATGTTCTTAATTGCAATAGTCATTGTCTACTTTGATTATATGTCTAGTTTAGTTACTTCGATCTTATTGAATTCATGTAATTGCTCGTATAGCGTTTATCCATATGTACAATGGGTAGATGATAGGCGATATGTAGACGTGGTGTCTAGATGTCTTGTTTATCTGCGCGAGTGCACCCCGATATGCCTTAGGGACGTGTGGTAGTCTGCGTAGGTGACAGCCTACGTTAGTTCCTCCGTAGTCCACC
Organism: Chrysopogon serrulatus; assembly: GCA_015844335.1. NCBI lineage: Eukaryota > Viridiplantae > Streptophyta > Magnoliopsida > Poales > Poaceae > Chrysopogon > Chrysopogon serrulatus. Next base: position 4,181 of record JADLZL010002569.1, read on the forward strand.
CCCGTATGTAGGACTAGCATGGGCACCGGTCGCGAAGGAGGTGACTTAGTTCTTAATATCCTCATTAGTTGATGCCTCTTTACATGCAATGATGATTTAGGGTTGACTTAGCAATGATTACTAGATGTAGTTGCACTAATTAGAGTTATTCAATTGACGTATTTATAGGCCTATCTCCTTAGTATATTTAATGGCTAGCTATGATTATGACCAGTAAGATGCTCTGATGATTATCCTTAATTATGATACTTGATGATTATGCTATCACCCATATTTATCCTTATTTTATCTTGTGACCTCTGCCTGTATGATTAGAGTATATGATTTAGGTAATATCATTTATTCAGTTATTTTATCAATATAACAAATAATAGTTTATTACATAGCTTTCCCAAAGGTATAATTATAAATCGACAACTTTGGATACTTTCCTAGGTGAAATGCTACAACGGTATAATTATACGTCCGCTTGCGAGAACCCATTAGTTTACATTCATATCTTATTCATATATTTTATCTGCCTAGTCACAAAAGTATAATGTTAATCTATGATAACTTTCCTAGCAATATAATTGGGGATGACAACCTACTTCATGTTTAGTAATGTTAGTAATTCAAATGTGGCTAGTTGCTAATGACAAGTAATTATAATACCGACTACTTCTTGACGATGTTACTAGGGGTAGGAATTATTTCTGCTTTTTAGTAGTGACGTTAAAAGTACCAACACTCTCTTAGTGTGACGCATCAATGGTGCATCTTTGTATCTTCCACTATTTCTCGATCTTAATATAAAAAGATGTGCAAGCCTTTTGGGTAGTCAAGAAAAAAGACATTACATGTCTAGATATATAATAAAAATATGTATAGAAAAATCAAAATGTCTTATAATTTAGAACGAATGTACTATTAGCTAGTGGACGCAAAAAAGGGTAGTATTAGCTAGTGTGGAGCACCACCTGCAAAAATAAAGCTCATGCATATGATATCATTCGAATAAATCACCTTATTTATAAAAATATATCTATTTTTAAGATATAAAATTAATATCCTAGACATGTCATGAAATATTCTATAGAGTATACTCATTTACAGCCCCGTATATTGATCTTATTTTCCCTTAAAACTAACTTGATTAATAATTTTGTAGAAGTTTAATGTAGTATACCTCTAGATGTCGATTTAGGGGGGTGTTTGGGTGGGCAGGGCAAAAATTTTGTCTTGTCCTATCGAATCTTGTCACAAATACATAGAGTATTAAAAGTAGTCTAAAAAATAATTAATTACACAGATTACGATAACTTTACGAGACCTGTTGGTATTTTTAACATCACTTCAAGTTAAGTTGTCATCCCTAACATGATGCCAACAACCAAGGATAAAAAATAATCTATACGCAATGACTCTAAATAGAATATATTCGCAGTTTAACCGATAATTCTCCGTTATAGCATTTCACCTAGAGGTAGTATTCGAGTATCGTTGATTTATTTTTATGCCAAAAGGATAAAGCAACATTCTACTTATTAGGAGTGGGGAATTTATAAGGATTAAGAATAATAAATGCTTAAACTCTGATCATAACTGTTACACCAATACTTTAGCAATAACTAGTCAACAGTAACGATAAATGATAAATGAGTAATTAAGATAAATGGTATTCCAGAGCTAGAGAATAGAGACTCACTATTGTAGTAAAGCAATCTAGAGTTTCAATTAGAAATAAAGAAAACTATATAATTACTAATATAAAGTCTACAGCCTACGCCATGCTACATATTTTCATCTATAGTGCAATAAATTTAGAAGACATCATAAGGAGCATCAATTAATGAGGATATTAAGACACAAAGGTCACCTCCTTCGCGACCGTCATCGGCTAGTCCTACGTACGGGGGATGGACTACAGAGGAACCAACGCAGCTGTCACCTGCGCGGACTACCACACAACCCGACACATCAAGGTATCTCCGTAGGTACACAATATATCTAGACACCACATCTACATAATGCGCACCACCTGACCCACTTGAGTATTGAATCATATGCTTTACGATCATATAACAATAATCATCATAAACTACAACTATATCGAATATGCAACTAGAATAAACTAAGAACTGAATAAGTAGTAATATATTAATGTAGAGCAAAGTCATAATGAAATACAAGATCAAATTACTAAATTCTAGAAGACAGCTCTGGAATCCCGAGCGGAGCGCCCGATCTCTACTTGAATCTTGCTAGACGACTAAACTAAGAACTTGAAGAACTAGAGCTCTACTTCTAATCTCTGAAAACCCTAACTTAATTCTGACTACTCTTGACGAATGAAGCAGGAGGAATGAATTGGTGTCTTGAGGGGGGTCTACCCCTCCTTTTATAGCCCGGTGGAGTGCACGCGCGCCGTAAGATCAAACCGACGTAGCCAACGGTGGAGATGAAAACCCTTGGCGGCGGGAGGAAGCTTCGGTAGGGGCGCCGCCGGCAACCCTAGGGGCCGGGCGGCCCTATGGTGGGGCCGGCCGGCCCCACCGGTGGCGGCCGCGGGCCCGCCGCTCGAGCGTCTTCGGATCCTTCCCGAACCCTCCGGCGATGTAGTTGCGTCGCGGTTAAGTTTCGTGGGTAAATTTGCACTAAAATCCTTATTTTAGCCTTTTCTCGGAGAATCACCGAAATTTTACAAATCACCAAAATTCGTGGAATTTGTCGATATAACCCCTATCGTCTACTATTGCTTCTTCAAGAGCTATTGTTGACGGTATAAAATTTACACTTAGTGACCGTCAATAGAGACGAATCTTTTAAGTCTAATTAGTCTATGATTTGATAATGTGCTGCTACAGTAAACATTTGCTAATAACAGATTAATTATAGTTAAAAAATTTGTCTCATGGTTTCGTGACGAGTGCTGTAATTTGTTTTTTATTAGTATTCAAACCCCCTCCCCGACATCTCTCCATTATTCCGAACAAAACTTTTTCCACATCATCCAAACATCCCTTAGCAGGAGGAAATTATTTGGATGCTGGCTCGTTCTGTGGCCTCTTTCAAATCTGGTGCTGATTACAGTAGTAGTAGCTATACGAAAAGGTGACCTCTTTCGTACTGAACAGATAAGTTAAGCGGCACAAGTAAGTAGTACGTAGCTGCAACCAAAGCGACCCATTTTGTATACTGGTTTTTTAATACAGGGAGGAGTATCCGGCTTCATTTTCATTGAAGAGAAATAAGATCAACTTATTATAACTTAACAATTTGGACAAAAAATGTTCTTGTAACAAAAACAACCCAAAACTCAATTCTAAACAAACAAACCATCTATATGACACGAAGAGACTTATTGTGTAATATAATAGCTATTATGATTTTAATAGGAGCCGAAAAGATTATAGAAGCTCATATGAGTCCAAGTTTGCATAATAATAGGACACAGGGGAGCCGGCGAACCAACACTCTGATCTAACGTGGCGGAATGCGAGGCTGAGCGTGAGCGTGAGTCCTGCGTGTGTTATTAGGAGCGCGCGGGGCCAGACATGATGCAGAGAGAGGTGAGGCCGTGCAGCACGAGTACGCGACCGGCAGACGAGCGCGACATGATGATGGGCATGGGGGGCATAGCGTCGTCACGCGCCTAGGAGAGGTACGGGATCGATTGATGCGGATGATAAAAGATCCACGTATATTCATTATGATAATCTCAATAAACAGATATCCGTATTCTAATATCAAGATAGATATCCGTATCCGTAGCTCGCATATTTTGGTTCCATGTGTGTGTTTTTGTACAGTTCTCTAACAAACATCCAGAGACCAGAGCTGTTTTCACACCTCGTCCACCAATGGCCTCTACGAAAAATAGTTCCAGCCTTAAAAGAAACGGTATTGAGGTGAAGCTAAAAAAACAGGCTTTGCCTGGCACCAACCTTATATTCTAGGTATAGTGTTCATTAGCAAAAATGATAAGAATCAAAATATCCACCAACAAATCATGCTTATTTCCACGTTTTGGGGGTAAAGAGGTCATTTTTACACTACAACATAAAATTTAATAGAGGCGGGCAAAAATAGTTAACCGAGATGGGCATTCCAACTGCCTCGGACATATGGTCACGGTTAATCGTGGCTTAACAAAGACGGTTATAGTAACCGCCTCGGTTAACAGCTTAACCGCGGCGGGCAGGTTAAAGTAACCGCCTTAGTTAATTGGCATTAATCGAGACCGTTCCTTATAACACCCGCTTCAATTAACCCATTTAGCGAGGCGGTTGCTGAGCTGCCAGCCCAGCCTCGGCTGGGCCCAATTAACCGAGGCGGGCCGGTGACCCAACCGCCTTCGAGGCCCAATTTAAAAGGTTGCAGTTAAAATTTTATATAGTAGTGTTAGTGTCTCTTGACTAATTTTTGTCTATATTTAACGATCTATCTAATAATGTTAATTACTTCCTCCATCCTAAAATAAGTGTCTTTGTAGAATTAGTGCCGGTCAAACATTCTTAAGAATATTTGTATGTCAAATAAGTTTATTATGAAAATAGATTTAATGATTTATCTAACGATACTAATTCCGTATTACAAACATTAATCTCTCTTGTTGTATATATTTGGTCAAAGTTAAAAGCGTATGACTCTTCGAGAAGCGAGAATGACAGTTATTTTAGGACAAAGGAAGTATATATCATCAGTATTATTTTCTTATATATATTTATTTAAAGGTAAAAATGTTTGACTTTTTTGAAATGAGAATTAGGGGTGTTTGGATCTAGGGTTAAAGTTTAGTTTTTCTGTCACATCAGATGTCGAGATGGTAATAGAAGAACTAAACATGAGTTAATTATGAAAACTACTTACACACATGAGGACTAATTTGTAAGATAAATTTATTAATGCTAATTAATTTATTTTCATCATATATTTACTGTAGCACTATTGTAACATACTCCTTCCGTCCCATGGATTTTGTCGTTAGAAAACCGTGTCCCTTTCCCGAGCGACATACTCCATGATATGGAGGGAGTATATTGCAAATCATATACTATTTAGGTTTAAAGATTCGTCTCATATTAACCTCAATCTTATAATTAGTGTTATAATTAGTCTATATTTAGTAGTTCTAGATATTGTGTAATCTAAAAAGATAATATCTAAATATCAAATTGTATAGGGACTAAAAATTTAGGAGGTGGAATCCTTACACTATAGCTGTTGTATGACTGAGCGAGTATACAAAGTTATCCACGTGAGGAAACGTGGTACCACTAGTATAAAAATCATTTTTGTCGGCACCTTGTTTTTTTTCACATGCGGCTCACAATTTCCTGACGCCATTAGAAAAAATACGGTGGGCCCAACAAGAGAACCGCCTGTGTAAAACAGTTTACACAGGCGGCTCTCTTAACTCTACCGCCTATGTAAATAGGTGTATTTACACAGGCGGTTTACAATACCTACCGTCTGTATAAATACCGTTTACACAGGCGGCTGACATTGTAAACCGCCTGTGTAAATATATCTATTTACACAGGTGGTATATTTAAGAGAGCCGCCTGTGATAATAGATTTATACAGGCTGCCCTCCTTACCAACCGCTTTGTGTTAATCTGCTATAAATACCCTTCGGCCCACCTCCGGACAAGAACGGTTACTCCCCGTCTTTGTGTGCACAAATGACGGACCAGACAAGTGGCGATTCCAAGGGGGAGGTTTTGAACTTCATTTCTTTGGTGAGAAACTTCCAAAAGATTAGTTAGTGCACTTGAAGCTATTTTTTAGTGCGATTCTTTAGTTCAATTCTTGTATTGGAGGTGCTCTAAATCTAGGGTTCATCATGCATTCTTGCTTAGGGTTAGGATTCATAGGGCAAGAGAGAGAGTTTTAGCTAATTTTTTTTAAATTCATAGTAAATTGTATAAAATTTAGAAAATAGAAAATAAATACTTTTTAGAATTCTTGTGAGCAGATCTATGCAATAGAGTAATGATGAGGACTTTCTAAAGTTAATTTTTTTTATTGAGTTTTAGTTTATATTTTTTCGAATGATTAACAATTTATAAATTCGTATACTAAATTGTTGAAAAATTATAAAATAGGAAATAAGTACTTTTGAAAATCGTTGTACTTATTCCTGTACTTATAAACTATGAATTAATTTAGTAAGTAATTAATTGCACTATTAATTAGGTTTAGTGATTCCCCTGTACTTAGGGTTTGTTAATTAATTTACTTATTAGTAATTAATGGTTTGTTAATTAGTGTTAGGTATTCATTTGTATTTAAGGTTTGTGAATTAATTTACTAGTTAATGTTTTGTGAATTAGGGTTAGTTATTATTGTCTATACTTAGGGTTTAATGGTTTATTGATTAGGGTAAGTTAGTATTTCATGTACTTAAGGTTTGTTAATTAATTTAGTTAGTAATGAATGGTTTGTTAATTAGGGTTAGTTATTATTTTATGTACCTAAAGTTTATGAATTATTTTTTTGTTTGATATTTCATGTACTTAGGGTTTGTGAATTAATTTATTAGTACTTAATGGTTTTTTAATTAGGGTTTGTTAGTATTTCATGTACTTATAATTAGGGTTTGTGAATTAATTTAGTTTGTAATTAATGGTTTATTAATTAGGGTTAGTTAGTATTTTATGTACTTAGGGTTTGTTAATTAGGGTTAGTTATTATTGCCTGTACTTAGGGTTTGTTAATCAAGATGTCATCTCCGTTTAATTGAAGGAGGTTAGTTTCTTAGTTATGACTGTTTTCAGGGGTTATTCGTTTTGTTTGTAGAATGACATACAATTTTCTTAACTAATTACAGATAAATATGGAGAGATCATTATGGATGTACAACATATCAAGATTAGACCCATCATATGTAGTGGAGGTTTAGAAATTTATTGATGCCATGAAGATACATGCTCAGATAACAAAGGCGAAGCACATATATTGTCCATACGCAGACTGCAAAAATATTATGGTATTTGATAATGTGGAAGCAATCACTTCTCATCTAGTTTGCAGAGGATTTATGGAGGACTACTTGATTTAGATAAAACATGGTGAGGGTAGTTCTATACCTTATCTATGGACAACTGATAACACTACCAGTAACATCAATGTGGAGGGTCCAATGTCATATCTCAATGAATGTGATGCTATGCCAGATATCAATGAAACCCATCATGCTATGCCAGATGTCAATCAAACTCATAATGCTACGTCCGATGTCAATGAAACTTAGCATGCTAACACAGATGCCGTTGAAGATGGAGATTTCTTAGAGGCAATAATGAACCGTTATGCGGATCCATCAATATTCTTCATGAAGGGAATGGAAGCCTTGAAGAAGGCAGCAGAGGAGCCTTTGTACGACGAGTCGAAAGGTTGTACCAAATAGTGGTCGACACTACGGGCTGTTCTTCAGTTTTTGACGATTAAGGCTAGACATAGTTGGTCCGATGCTAGCTTCATTGATTTATTGCGTGTATTGGAGACCTTCTTCCTAAGGAGAACAAAGTGCCTGCTAACACGTACTATGCAAAGAAGCTAGCCAGTCCACTTACGATAGGTGTTGAGAAGATCCACGCATGTAGAAATCATTGTATTCTATATCGAGGTGATCAGTATAAAGACTTAGACAGCTGTCCAAACTGTGGTGCTAGTAGGTACAAGACGAATAAAGATTATCGAGAGGAAGAGAATGTCGCCTCTGTTTCTTCAGGGAGGAAGCGAAAGAAGACCCAAACAAAGACTCAACAAGACAAACGTTCAAAGCCCACTAGCAATATTGAAGTGGACTATTATGCGTTGAGAAGAATTCCTACTTTGGTGATATGGTATCTCCCCGCGGTTGATCGTTTGAGGTGTTTGTTTGCAAACCCTGATGACGTGGAACTTAAGACCTGGCATGCTTCTGATGAAAGGAAAGATGATGGAAAGTTACGACATCCAACCGATGCAAAGCAATGGCAGGAATTCGATAAGAAATATTCGGACTTTGCCGAGGATCCAAGAAATGTAAGATTTGCTCTGAGTACTGATGGAATGAATCCATTTGCTGAGAGGAGCAGCACGCACAACACATGGCCAGTGATCCTGACAATATACAACCTTCCTTCATGGTTGTGTTAAAAAAGAAAATATCTTTTGCTAACCATTCTTATTTCTGGATCTACACAACCTGGAGTTGATATGGATGTATTTCTAGAGCTCTTAATACAAGACATGCAAACACTATGGGAAGTAGGTGTGGACATGATCAATGCGTTCCGCAAAGAGACATTCATACTGAGAGCAATTATTATTGTCACAATTAATGATTACCTTGCTCTCTTCTTATTATCAGGCCAGTTCAAGTGAATGGTTGGTTGTGTAGAGTGCATAGATGGAACATGGTATGTGTCTCTTCCTCCATCTAACAAGATAGTGTACATGAGGCATAGGAGGTGGCTACCGGCAGGCCATAAGTACCGCTTACAAAAGATGAATAAGTACTTTGACAATATGGACGAATCAAAATCTACTGCTCAATTAGGTTAAAGGGCATAGAGTGTACAAGATAGTTGAGAATGTAAAGTTTGTTTTTGAAAGGAAGACCAAAGATGGGAAACCAAGAAAGGTTGTGAAGGCAAATGAAGGGGACACATTCAAGAAGAAGTCTATTTTGTTTAAGTACTTATCGTACTGGAAAGACTTGGACTACGACATGCGATCGATGGTATGCATGTTCAGAAGAATGTGTTTGACCGCGTAATTGGAACTTTGCTAGACATAAAGAGCAAGACAAAGAAAGGTCTCAATTCACGTTTGGACATGCAACATTTAAAGATCAGAAAAGAACTTCACCCTGTACTCTAGAGAATGGGAAGTACCATCTACCGGCGAGAAGCTATAATCCGAGCAGAGAGGAGAAACATGCAATGTGTGTGTGGTTGAAGAATTTAAAAGTTCCATCTGGTTTCTGCTCCAACATAAGGAGTCTTGTGTCGATGAAAGATCTTGCACTCACCAACTACAACTCACATGATTGTCATGTCATGCTGACCACTTTTCTTCCTATTGCCATCAGGGCTATAAATCCATGTTCTTAAAGATGGCAATCACATGGTTGTGCTACTTCTTCAAAAAGATATCTAAGAAGATAATTGTCCGTGATGAGTTAGAGTCCCTACAGAAATTTACTGCAGAGACATTGAGCCAGTTGGAGATGTGCTTTCCCCCATCGTTCTTTGATATCATGGTACACCTTATTGTTCATTTGGTGCCTTAAATTAAGGCATTGGGTCCCATGTATTTCCATGAAATGTGGATGTATGAGCGTTTCATATCAATATTGAATGGCTATATGTCAAATCGTGCTCATTCGGAGGGTTCCATGATAGAGGCATACACTACAGAAGAGGCCATTAAGTCTGGAGGACCATTATGTAATAATCTCCTAAAAGACCAGGTATCAATTGGTTTGCCTCCATTGCGACATGAGGGAAGGCTTGATGGACGCAGGAGGATATGACGGAAATCATTCATCCTGTCGGATTACAACATAGTCCTAGAGGCACATTACAGCATACTACAACAACTCATAATAATGGACCCATTCATCGAGCAGCACATGAAAAAGCTTCGTGAGGAGAATCCCGGGCGCACAAATGATTGGGTAGACAAGGAACACAAGCGTCGGTTCGCCGCATGACTAAAGGCTTTGGACATGACAGAGGAATCAGAAACCATCAAGATTTTAGCATCTGGACCATTAAGCCAGGTCACATCATGGCAGAGCTATGACATTAGTGGCTTCTTATTTTCCACCAGCTTTAGGGACACCAAGAGCATGGCACAGAATAGTGGCGTTCGATGTGAGGCTGTAGATGATGCAACTGGTGAAACAACTACATACTTTAGGTTCATTGATGACATGTGGGAGGTTGAATATAGTCCACGCCTACAGATTTCAGTGTTCCGATGTCGATGGGTTCGGGATAAACATGTCCTTTGTGGATATCTATGGCGAGAGAGTTTTTGACCTAAGTAAAGTAGGTTATAAAGATGATCCGTGGATCTTTGCTAACCGTGCTGCACAGGTCTTCTATGTGGAACATATCCTCTCTAAGGATGAAAAGAAAAGTACCCAAAAGCCAAAGCACGTAGCTATCTCCGGAAAGCAATAAATTATAGGAGTTGATGGTGTAATGGATTTAGAGGATGTTAATCGGTTCAGCGAGATGTCTTTTTTATAAACTTTCAAGAGAACATAAAAAATATTGAGAAAAGTATCCTACAAACCTCTTTGTCCTGGGTGCGCCACGATGGACAAGGAAGGACTGTAGCATGCTAGATTCTATATCATGTAACTCATGTATCATTTATCATTTGTACCTTATGCTACTCTTTCTTATTAAGCAAGATGTTTACATTTCCCTTTATTGTATACCTTTGGACGATGATATTATTTACTAACTAAATTAATTAACATACCTTAGGTACATGAAATAATAACAAACCAATAATTACTAACTAAATTAAATAACAAACCCTAAGTACATAAAATAATAACTAACCCTAATTAAGAAACCTTTAATTACTAACTTAATTAAATAACAAACCCTAAGTATAGAAAATAATAACTAACCCTAATTAAGAAGCCTTTAATTATTAACTCAACTAATTCATAAACCCTAAGTGTAGGAAATAATAACTAACCCAAATTAACAAACCTTTAATTACTAACTTAATTAATCAACAAACCTTAGATATAGGAAATAATAACTAACCCTAATTAAGAAACCTTTAATTACTAACTTAATTAATTCACAAACCCTATGTACATGAAATAATAACTAACCCTAATTAAAAACCTTTAATTACTAACTTAATTAAATAACAAACCCTAAGTACATGAAATAACAACTAACCCTAATTAACAAACCATTAATTATTAACTTAATTAATTCACGAACCCTAAGTATAGGAAATAATAACTAACCCTAATTAAGAAACCTTTAATTACTAACTTAATTAATTCATGAACCCTATGTACATGAAATAATAACTAACCCTAATTAACAAACCTTTAATTACTAACTTAATTAATCAACAAACCTTAGGTACAGGAAATAATAACTAACACTAATTAAAAGCCTTTAATTATTAACTTAATTAAATAACAAACCCTAAGTATATAAAACAATAAATGACCCTAATTAACAAACCTTTAATTACTAACTTAATTAATCAACAAACCTTAGGTACAGGGAAATAATAGCTAACCCTAATTAACAAACCATTAATTATTAACTTAATTAATTCACAAACCCTAAGTATAGGAAATAATAACTAACCCTAATTAAGAATAATAATTAACCCTAATTAAGAAACCTTTAATTACTAACTTAATTAAATAACAAACCCTAAGCATAGAAAACAATAACTAACCCTAATTAAGAAACCTTTAATTACTAACTTAATTAATTCATAAACCCTATGTACATGAAATAATAACTAACCCTAATTAACAAATCTTTAATTACTAACTTAATTAATCAACAAACCTTAGGTATAGGAAATAATAACTAACTCTAATTAACAAACCTTTAATTACTAACTTACTTAAATAACAAACCCTACGCAAAGTAAATATAACTTTGGTATAAATTGAAAAATTAATTATACAGCGGTTTTTTGATCACGGCCGCTTTGTACAAATGCATTAGTACAAGGCGGCTATCTTAGAGGGCGCTTTGTACAAAATGGATTAATACGGCGGCGGTCAACGAGGCTTTGTATTTAATCATTTTGTCTGGGCGGTGGTCAATGTGGCCTTGATGTTCACCGTATTGTACGGGGGCGGTGGTCAATGTGGCCGATTGGCGAAAGGCCGTGTAAATCAAATCCGCCGCCAGCGTATATCGCCCGTCGAGCGCGCCGGGCCGACGCGCCACCTCCTAAGTCCGCTGGCGCCCGGGACACGCCAAATTCGGCGGACGGACCTCCTGCCGAGGTGGCCGCCCAAATCCGCCGGTGCAGTGACTCCACCACTTAAGAAAGCGTGGCGCCCTTGGCCCTAGCCAGTGCGCTGTGACGACCTCGGTGTGAGCCTAATGGGTCAAGCGGGCGGGCTTTTGTTAATTAATTATTAGTATTAGTATTTATTGTTTTAAACCATTAATTAGTATTTAATTAGAGTTTATTAATTAGTTTATTAATTAGGGTTTCCTATTTAATTTTTATTAATTAGGGCTTGCATAGTGTTAGTTAATTGGGTTTGTAAATTGGTGTTAGTTAATTAGGTTTGTAAATTAGGGATTGTTAGTAATAATTAGTAATGTTTTTGTTAGGGTTTGTTAATTAATTTAGTTAGTAATTAAAGGTTTTGTTGATTACGGTTAGTTCTTATTTCCTATACCTAAGGTTTGTGAATTAGTTTAGTTAGTAATTAGAGGTTTGTTATTTAGGGGTTAGTTATTATTTCATGTATACTTAGGGTTTGTGAAATAATTTAGTTAGTAATTAAAGGTTGGTTAATAATAATTAGTAATGTTTTTTGTTAGGGATTATTAATAATAGGTTTTTGTTAGGGTTTGTTAATTAATTTAGTTGGTAATTAGTGGTTCTTAAGTAGTTCCTTGTTAATTAAGGTTTGTTAATAATTAATTAGCAATGTTTTTTGTTAGGGTTTGTTAATAATATTTAGTAATGTTTTTTGTTAGGGTTTGTTAATAATAGGTTTTTGTTAGGGTTTGTTAATTAATTTAGTTAGTAATTAGTGGTTCTTAAGTAGTCCCTTGTTAATTAAGGTTTGTTAATAATTAATTAGCAATGTTTTTGTTAGGGTTTGTTAATAATAGGTTTGCTAATTAGTATATGTAATTAGAGTATATACTTGTATTCTATGTTTATCCTTTTATTCCATGTTTATACTTGTATTTTATGCGAGATAAGTACTCCATCAAATGCTGAGCAGGCCGATGCCCAGATAGATACATCAGGATCTGACTCCTCTGGATCCAAACCTTATAGGAGCCCGAGCGTATCACCACGTGAATCCCCTAGAGCTAAGAAGGTCCGTCTTGAGTTGGGACATGACCCTAATTATGATCCTGAAGGTGATCCAGATGATGATGAGGTATATATGGAAGTAGAGTGTCTATACGAGATAATAATGCATGTGTATGTATGTACCTAACAATTGAATTGACAGGAGGTGTTCTCTCAAGTTGTTGCGAAATGGAGGCTGAAGAATAAGATGTTCGGAAGGACACGGCGCCTCAACGCCAAGGGACATCCTCAGGAGCCAAGAAGTACAAAAAAAAAGAGTGATCGGGCACGAGGAGATAGAGGGAGGAATAGATTTCCAGAAGAAGTTTATAGGATTACGGTGGTTAGTCCGAGCGGAGAGCCCTTAGCACCTCTAGAGGCGCTACCCAAATTTAGGGCCGCAATTGGATTTTTAGTAAAGAAAGAATTTGGTATCACCTGGAGTGATTGGAGTATGGTGCCTGAAGGAAAGAGGACCCGTTGCTGGACTCGATTGTGCACTAAGTTTATTTTCCTGGAGGGTGCAGAAGTGTTGGTCAAGGGTCATGTCATGAAGCAGTTAGCAATATCATTTCGGGGCTATAGGCATGATATGAATAAAAAGTGGCTGCTAAAGGGGCGGGACCCGACGAAGCGGTACCTTATCACAGCGGAACAGTGGGCACGTTTTCGCGTCATGAAAGACTCCGATGATTCCAAGGCTAAGAGCAGAGCCACCTCTAAACTTGTGAAGAAGAACAAGTACCCCACCACCTCGGCACTGGTGGTTACAAGGCCAAGATTCCTAAATGGAGGGCAGAAGATGAAGCAAAGAGGAGAGAGGGCCAGTTGGCATTGACCGATATAGTGCCTGAAAGAAGTGCGAATTAGCTTCACGCTTGAAAGGCAAACACTGAGAGCGATGAGATCTCTTGTCCCGATGAGATAAAGCCAGTTGCTGAGAAGGTTTTGGAAGCAACAAACCTAGAAAAGACAGGTGCCTTCAAGTCATAGAGAGAGGGACAGCCTTACCCATGCTCTAGGTAACTATTTTTTTCCATTTTATTCGAGTAAAATAGAAATCGACACTGACATGAAAGATCATGTTGTAGGTAACCTCGAGCATCCAGGCCGTGTACCGGATGTCTCATCCAGAACCAGCTGGGAAGAAGGATTTGGTGAAGAGTGGAAAGGCATGGATAAGAAAAGAGAACGACATAAGGAGCATATGAAGGATTTTTTTGAGCGGCAGGCCGCTAAAAAGTTTAGGGATTTGATGGAAGACTTCATTAAAAATCCTGATCCTAAAGTTATGAAGCGGCTAGCGGGAGCAGTGTCTGCTCAACAGATGTCATCACAAGCTCCTTCGTATATGCAGCTTGTCCTAGCTCAACCCTTGGATAGCCAGGAGATGGCCACACAATCTATGCCTTTTCCAAGCAGTATAGCGTCAACAACAAATCAGGACCATTATCCAGTTGACGATATTGATAAACCTTGGCCTTACTCCTTGGTAATTGGATATGGCCTTAGGAATCAGCATACAAAGCAAGTGGCCACAGGCAATGCTATCCCTGGACGTAGTTTCCATGGTGTCGAGATGCAAGATGCATACTGCAGGGTGGAAGTGTTGACGGTCGAGAGCGGATATGAAGACGACTTCATCGATATCCCGACCTCTAAGGGTATAGAGAAGCTTGGACAAGCAATCAACAACTTCATACAATGGCCGAGACGGTACGTAAGGTTGATTGATCCACCAATGGCACCCTCTCCACCGGTGCATCAACCATCCCAAGAGGCTAAAACAATTCAACAACCTACATCACCAATGCATGCTCCAGCATCCCCGTATATTTATGAGCCACCGTCGTCATCCCCAATACAGATCTGACATTCTCGCTGGATGAGCTCGAGGGGCCAGCCAAGAACATGCCTGAGCAGCAGACTCCGCCAGCCAAGAAAGACACAACACCGGAGAAGAAGGTTGAGCAAACTCCTCCGGCACCACCAAAGCAGAAGGAAGATGAGCAAACTCCCCCACCACCACCAAAGCAGAAGGAAGTTGAGCAAACTCCCCCACAAGCACCGGCCTCCAAGAAGGCGAAGAAATTTCTAATTTCAAAATTGGTTTCTCCTTATGAGCCAAAAAAGGGGAAAGCAGCAGGCACAACTCTATTTCTGGAAGGACTTGAAAAGCAGCGGATGGCACGAGTCGTTGAGCTCGAACCGTCACAGAATAAGGAAGCCACCGGCCAAGCAACAGAAGCCGTGCCACTAATAGCGGAAGCCCCAAGTGGCGATGTACATGTCGAACAGCCATCAAGTACACCATTGACCCTAAAGGATATAAGAAAGCCAACGATTGATGATTATGTCAATGTCCCTAGTAACTATGTACCCGAAAGGGCTATGCTGCAATGGACGGCACTTGAAAAGGGTCAATGGATGATAGAAAGGTTTTATGACTGGTACATGAGAGCAGTGAATGCTGGCCTGCATGCAGTTAGTGTCAATATACCAGCAGACGTGTTTGCTACTGACAGGGATAAAAGCAGGGCATTTGTTATCTTCGAGGACATGCACCTGCTGTTGAACTATAGGCGGCTTGACGTCCAACTCATAACAATCTGGTGCCTGTAAGTATCACTCATGCACACACATTGTTATTATTAAATATGGACTGTGATAAACTCTAATATGTGGATGTTGTCTGTAGTTTGCAAGATCACGAGCAGAGATCATTATCTGTAGGATCAATGGTTGGTTACCTGAGTCCAATCAAGTTACAAGAAAATATGCACAAATTTATACTGACAAATGAAGATAGAGCCAAGATAGAGAAGGACAAAACATCAGAAGCAGTTGCAGAAGCTATAAAAGAATTACAAAGAAAATAAGAGGACGATTATGCCCTCTATCTCGGTAGAGCAATGCTGAGATATAAGCACAGGGATTTCATATTGGCACCCTACAACTTTAGGTAAGCGTGACCTCGTATACGTACTTCAAATTAACGTGTTAACCTTAAGTACATGTGTCGCTTACTCATTTATTCATGCAAAGTGACTATGGGATTGTTTTTTATTTTTATCCATTCGAAGGGAAGGTCCTTGTCCTAGACTCCTTACATTTTTTCTCGAGTCGTATCAACCATTCTTGGTTCAATTAGAAAGGTGAGCCAACATGCGACCACATTCGTACTTATATGAATTAGAGTTTCTAAATAACTTTAGTGTTTTATATTCGATAT
Organism: Chrysopogon serrulatus; assembly: GCA_015844335.1. NCBI lineage: Eukaryota > Viridiplantae > Streptophyta > Magnoliopsida > Poales > Poaceae > Chrysopogon > Chrysopogon serrulatus. The sequence goes on from JADLZL010002569.1 coordinate 20,442, forward strand.
CTATAGGGCATGGCATTTTTATAAGAAACAAAAAGGACCGGTCGACACTGCCCGCTCAGATCCTAGAGTGCCATTGATGATACAACACCATTATCCGGTAAATTGTCCGAACATATATCATCATATAAATAATACACGACATGACAATTTTAGAATAATCTTTTGCTCATTATATAGTGCCACAAGCAACCACCTGGATCGGTCTATTGTGGATACTATGTGTGTGAGTTTATAAGGCCGCGGAGGCGATACGTCAGGGATAAAAATATGGTAAATAATATCTATGTATGTAGTTTTCTCATTAAAGTTACATATGCGGTTTTATTATGAGAGAAATAATTCCAAGTGACGGAACATATTTTGATGAAGCGGGCGATTTAGCAAGTAAAAAATTTAGAGCGCTGACAGACCTAGCAGGTCTAAATTTGAAATGAAATGACATGTAAACACTAAATGGTTGTGCGGATAACATGTATTGACGTGTATTATATGTAATTTTATGGTTGATGTTTGATTTCATGTGTACATATCTATAATATTTATATGTGTTGTATGTATGATGCAATTTTATGGTTCATGTTTGCATATCTTATATATATATATATATGTGTGTGTGTGTGTGTGTGACAGATATAGCACAGTATGGAGGCAAAAATTAAAATTTGAAATAAAAAATATTTACACAGGCGGCACAGTGTGAGCCGCCTGTGAAAAATAGGTTTTCACGGGCGGCTGACCTAGTCAACCGCCTGTGCAAATAACTATTTACACAGGCAGCTGACAAAGTGAGCCGCCTATGAAAATCTAATTTTCACAGGCGGCTCACTCCCCCCGCCGTCTATACTGTGGGCCGATTAGTACTGAACCCTAGTACAGGCGGTGGGCGTGGCCGCCTGTGTAAATGACTCTACCACCGCCTGTACAAACTATTTCTGTATCAGTGTACAGTCAGATCGGCCGTCCACAGTCAGCCACCGACCTCACACCTGCAGATCGATCCCATAAACTGAGGGACGCAGCACATTATTGTCACTGAGGGACGCACCAGCGTGAGGCACAGGTTCCACAGAACGACTACCAAGTCTCAGTCAGATCCCTCAGGGCTGAAATGGATGCAACTTCAGCCTCCAATACTTGTTCTTATCCCAGATAGAAAGAATACATCTATATATATCCACCTAGAATGTATATCTATAATATTAAAAAGCTAAAATTTTGGTCTATTTTTTTATCCATCTCTCTCCCTTATATTTTAGTCTATCTCTTTATAACCCTTATATTTTATATAACATATGGACACATGTTTATGGTAACTTGAATAGCTACCAATCGCAATTTGAATATATTTCTTAGAAGAAATTAGAACCAAGAGAGGGGACCAGAAAAAAAAAACTAATGGCAAACCAATCACACGTATAGGGGAAGAAATGGGAAACAAGTGACAGAGCCAAACAAAAAAAAAAAATGGAACAGGAAATCAAAACGAGAGAGGTGAAGAAAAAACAGAAAGAAAAACGTAAAGGAAAAGGAACAGGAACGAAAACCAAAATGACAAAGAGATGAATTAAAATCTAGCAAATGAAAAATGAAAAATAAAAAGAAAAATAGAAACAAAAATAGAAAACATAAGAAAACAAAGTGATGTAGATGTGGTCCGATCTTCTGATAGGTATGATAAGTTCAATTGGTGGAGAATTTAACCTTCACAATCTAGGCTTCGAACAAAGTCTAAATCGTACTCCCACAAAAGTTACACCACTGCTCTGTTGGTTATCAACCACATTCAGTGCAATTAACCTCGCCGAGAAAGCTTTTGTGCAAGTAGATCAAGAACACAAGCAAGACCATAATAAACGTGATCTCAAATTGCAAGTATAAATGAAGTGTATAAGTCGGATAAGAGGTACATGTCTTGATTCAAAGGGAGTAGTAGACACAGGCAAACAAGATCATGAATAGGGGCACTGGTTCACATCAGTCAATCTTAGCGATATAAGTGCACTAGAGAATGAATTCCAAATAGTTGGTTGCGCCACCAATAGAAGTTCCGATGGAAGTGCAGTAGACGCTTCCGATGCTATTGCAGATGCTGCAGTCAACCAATAGTGGTTAGTTTCTTGTGGGAAGGCTATAAATATCACCCTTCAAACTGGCCTTTTGGAGAGTTTAGGAGCTGAACATATCAAGGAAAACATATCAAGGCAGTTGAGGCTCATCTTTAGTGTCCTTGCCACCATATCTGTTTAAGAAAATATAAAGTTATTAGCATTAGTACTTTGCAAAGTGCTTAGACTAGTTAGATATTATATTGAAGCTTTGCGCTAGTTAGGCTTAGTGTTTAGTGAAGTTTGCGTCTCTTGCCACCTTGTGTTTGTACATACCATTTCTTGTACATTAGGGGTTTTGTAGTCTAGTGAGATCGCACCAAAGCAATTGTAGTGTGGCCTCCTAGATTGGGCAATGGGAATGTGTGACCAACGGTGGTTTGGGCGAAAACATGATAGTGATTCAGGGAGCTATCTATTAGAAATCCACCATGGAGGCCTTATTAGATATGTGTTGAATATGTGTATAGTTTGATTACGCTACGACTTGAGTTGCATTAGAGACTAGGTTAGAGTTGAAGTCGCCTATGGAGCAAGTATAGGGCAACCCCTGTTGTAATCATAAGATGACTTTGTGGCTAGTTTGGGATGTAGCAAGGCCGTGGATGAGAATGTCCAGATATTGGTGTAATAGTTTTTATGGAGATAAATGCTCGTAGTCATGCCTTATGCCCCGATGATGTAGGCATATCCCTGAACCTTGTTAAAAACATTGTGCCTTGGCGTTGTTGTCGTCCATGTATTTTCTTCTATTCCAATTATGCTTCTGCATTTTTTGGTTAGTAGACCCACTCGGGTCTAGATCCAATCATACACTCTAATAAGTATCTAGTATCGGAGCCCATGGTTGAAAAACCTAGATAATCTTAGGGTTCACATGGTTAGGAGAGCTCATTAACATCTCGGAGGTCACATAGATTGTGTGTGACTTGGGGCATTGGACTCGAGGTTGGAAGACATCTTTTGGGGATCGTGAAAGGACGTCTGTTGTGAGTAGTTGGACCCCATGTGTGATCAAGACAAATGTTAGATTTAATTCAACATCAGTAATTAATGTCAAAGTAGCACAATGGTGGGGGCAATACTCACTTATCAGACTAGTCTTTTGGGTCAAGTTTTACCTAAGGCTTCGGAATGTTCTGGGCTCCAATGGACCTAAGCCTGAGGGGCTCTAGCTCGTGGGTATAGCGGGTTGGGCTAAATCCATTGCACACTTAACATACCTATTTGCTCATGGTTCAGCAAGGACACCATGAACATAATCTACCTTTAAACTTTCACATTGTATTTTGTACCTATGTTGTGCGATTTACATTTCTAGTTTAGGTTGCTAAGTTAGTAATAGGATTGAAACCGAAGTTGCATAATTTTTTTGCGGTGTAACAACACTCAACGAAAACCTACTTGCACACTTAGGTAGTTTAGTTGCCTAAGTCTTGATTAGTAGGAAATAGAGAGCCCAAGTTAGTTCAGATTTTTTAAATTACCTAGTTCATTCTTCTTCTCTTAATCAGGTGTCACTATCCCTACACAACTAAAACCTGACAAGTGTACAGTGGAACACATTGACAAAAGGCGTAACTGACCGCATGAAAGATAGAGATAATGTCGTCAAACAAGGATTTTGGGAGTGTGCAGTGCTAAGAAAGGAATTCTTCATCTTAGAAGTGTCAAATAAGGTTTCTTAAAGCACATAGATTGGTAACAGTAATTAACTAATTTATCAGTTTTTATTGTGCCCAATAATTGTGTCAGGAAATGAATAAAGAGAAAGCATACAATAACTTAATATAAGTAATTTTATTATAGTCTTAAACAATAACTAATCCTCTTATATATGTTCTATATTCTATCCCAGGAAAAAAACACGCACTGATATAGACTTTTGTATTCTAATAACTTGCATGAGGTTTCCGTGCATATTTGAATATATGGCCGTTGAAAATTACGTTTCTTGACCTTGTCAAAACTAGACAATAGTACATACATACTCTATTTCCCATTCACATCCATGCAAGAAACACAACTAATAACCAACAATAGGCTATAACAGTGGAGTCATATTATATGTTGCACGAGGTTCCTATGCAATTTATTTATACTCTATCAAATAACGTGTACACTGTACCGTGGGTTCAATAACAATCACCGAGCAACTGATTGTCCGACATGTATGTGTCACAGAGGCAACATGTAGAGTTAGGACATGTATGATATCATGGACAAATTGTTAGCTAACTAATTTTAGCTTAAATTAGTTTTAGTGCATCTAAGTATAAGAGGGCTAGCCAATAGTTGGATTAATTTTTTAGCCATGTCTCTAACTAGTTCTTAACCAACTAACTAGCTAGCTACAACTAATTTAGGGTAATTTTTAGCTCACTGGTAACTAGTCATGTGTATCAAACATGTTGTTAGTTTGTTTGGCAACATTAGGTAATGTATGTAGGCATGCTAAATAATTTTGAATAAAGCTAAATACATTGCAGAGTTATTTGACCACTTCCATCATGCAATTTGTCCACTAGTTGTGTGATCATTTGTTCTTGTCATATTATTGATGGTTGGTATCTACCAATTCTATCCGTCAACTAAGTATCGAAACAAACACAATTGAGATAACCAACATAGATATAGAGTCTTAATTGATAGAATTCCACAAGTTTTGGTGAATCAATATTTCTGCAGCACAAATGGAAAAGACGCAACCAACCGAGGATCCACATGTCAGAGTAAAATACAAAAAAGGATTGAATGGGAACACCAGAAGACTCTAGAAGACACGAGAAGCACCATGCCAAGATGGGGCCCGAGAGGACCGACTGGTCCCCCGGCCCACCTATCAACTGTCTTCTTAGGTTAGTTCGTTACAACCTTTGAGGTCGCATCTCCACCGCCCCTTAAGTTGGTTTGATCCAATGGCTCGTATTCATCGCCTTAGACTATAAAATAAGGGCAACACCCCCAGGGGGAACCCTCTCTCATTCATATCAGCGGCATCCTAATTCAGAAGTTAGATCATCAGCCAAAAACTCTAAATTCCATAGAGCTCTATAGCTAGGGTCTAGCTAGCTAGTTAGAACTAGAGAGAGGCAAGCACTACTTGTATTCCTGATCCAGTCAAGATCATGGCTTGGTATATGTCTTACCTCCTCTCGTCTTTGTATTCTCTCATATGAATTCTATGGTTGCTCCAATTGAATTGACCTTGTTCGTCATGTCTTTATTCATAGTTGTTGTGTTCTTTGTCTACTTTGGTTATATGCTTAGTATAGCTAGATCATCATCATACTTGTTCATAGGACCATATAGCACTCATCTAAATGTACACTAGTTGAGTGGTCGACATTGTGTAAGCATGGTTCTTATACGTTGGTAGATCGCAGGTGTGATGAACCCGTTGAGTCCTCTGCATCTACACCCGAGTGTAGGACTAGTAGGATGCGGTTGTGAAGGAAGAGCGAGCTATGTTCTTAAACTTTCCTAGTAATATCCCTTATGGATGGATATGGAGTTGATACTTAGCGATGACTATTAGGTGTACTTGCACTAATCATGGTTTGCATTGACATGTAATATCTCTTGATGTTTTGCTCTAGTGATATAGAAAGAAGTTTCTAATTGTTTGTGCTGATGATCTATACTTGTCATTATTATCATTTATCTTGTGACTTACCCTTGTTATGACTAGATAAGGTCTAGATACACTCATGCATCATACATAAGTTATCCATCATATTCCTAGTTACCGTATACACCTTCCCAAAGTGGTAAAACATAAATAATGATTCTAGATTTGTCACATGCCCTTTGGGGGTCAAGCTCTTCAACAGAATAAATGGGCCAACAAGGAGCATTATGACGGGGTTGTTGGTATAAATTAAATGTGCATAAAAATATAAATATCTATAAGTGCACAGATATAATATCATTGTAGCACTTCACCATAAGGTTTTAAATATCGTATCCATAAGGAAACATGTGAGTATAACTACAGTCTAACCTAACCAGGAGTAACAATCAAGACTAGATAGAGACAAGAGGAGATCACTAAAGCTACCTTAATTCGAATCTTGGTAAACTATATCCTCTAATGTTCTAACATGGCTAGATAAACTTGAATATGAGTAGAAATCACAGTTCTCTCCTACCAACATCTATAAGGCTACCAAACTACAGAGGATTCAACAAAGTTATCTAGTCACCTTTGTGAGCTACCATCAACCAGAAAGATAGAGGACATTCACAAGTAATCTAGATCTAAGCACCGCGCTTACACCTATAGTTACTACCTCAATCTACAGCATCCTATAGACTAAAACACTCAAAAGAATTGTGAACTAGAAGAACAATATGAACTTAATGCTTACTTACATAGGAAGTTGATGATAAAAGAAATCTTAGAAGCAAATAGAAGCAAATCCCGTGCCAAGGAACTTGATCCTAGAGAATACAGACCAAAGAGAAGCACTAGTAGGCCAAAACTCCTCCAAAACTCTATTCTCTAACTCCTCTCTCTAATTATAAAGACTAGATAGCTACTCAAAGAGGTAGATCCATTCATAGGGACCTCTCTCAACTGATCCAACTGGAGATAATGAATTAGGGTTATAGGAATGCCCTAGACAAAGGGCCAAGGGTCTCCTTATATAGCTCGGTGGGATGCATACAAACCCTTGGATCAAATCGACTTAACGTGCGGTGGATATGCACCCTTAGGCCCATCTTTGTCGTGGATCCTTTTGGTTCCTTCTAGAGTCCAATATTGTATGTTTCGTCATGGTTAAGTTTCGTCTTTTTATGCATTTTAATCCTCCTTTGTATGCTTTCTAGAATAAGCCTATAGAAAATATTAAATCACCAAAACTTATAGAAATTATTAGCTAAAACCCCTATCTTGCTATTGGTGATCTCTTTTTTATGCATTCAGTTGATGGTGTAAACTAAATGTTTAATTACCATCAACAGGGGCCACAACAGCTGTCGTTGCCAACCCTAGGCTTGGCGTGGGCGCATGCACTTGAGGAGAGGGGACACGGCCGGTGCTGCCGCCATCACCGCCTTGCCATGTCATCTACAAGTTACCTAATATATTATTAGTTATTTCAGTAAATTAGAATAATTATGGAAGAAAAATCCATGTTTGATAAGGATTCTTCTATCTTCGCTTGGAAAGTAAAGTCTAATAGGGACTATAAATACTAGGAAATTATAATTAATTAAGAAGCAATTAGGCGAACGTGCTTTCTCTCTCTATTCTCCAGCCACCGCCTCTCTCTCTCCTCCCTCTCATGCATGCGCGCCGCGTCTGCCTACACACCTCTGCCACCCTACCCTAGGGCAGCGCTGCCCCATGACGCACCCATCGTCACCCTCCACCATCTACCCAGCCACCCTGCCACTTCTCTATTATAGGATTACTCCTACTTAAATGCTATAATGGTATATTATCTGTGCGCTTGTGGATACCTTTTGATTCAATCATATGATAAAGTGGCATGTTAATAGACCATACATCGTGCTGAGGATGACAATCTACATGTCGGTGCTAGAACTAGTTGTCAGTTTCGAGAATGGACACAAATGAATAATCGAAAGAGAGCACACTTATCCTCGAGATGGTTTTTCGAGTGGACACGTAGATGTATACTGGTTCGGGCAAATTACCCTACGTCCAGTGAGAGCAGAATCGTGTTACTCAGGAGCTTGTATGGGGCAGTACAAGAGGGATCGGGAGAGGGAGAGGCTCCCAAGTCTCGGAGTGAACCTAGGCTCGAAATGGTTGTATTGTATGTGTAGTGTAAATCGGGTGGTGGACACATGTGCTCAGGGGCCCAAGTCCTCCCTTTTATAGTTCAATGGGAGGCTCACAGGAAAGGGCATGCACGTGTTATGAACATGGAGGCGTGGCCTGCAAGGGTTGGGACATTCCTGGAAGCACCGCGGGCACTGTAGCAGACGTCATTGTCCCTCCTCCTGGCCTTATAGCCCTTTCAGGTAGGCAGGACTATACCTGAACGGGGTTGTGCAGTTTAGTTGACTGTAGGTACTTCGGGTCAAGTGCTGGCCTATAGGGTGCCAGCCGTGGAGTCACCAGGCGTGTAGGGTTGATTCCTGATGCGCCTGGTTTGCCTTGCAGAATGTGGCTTGGTTTGGTCGTCGTCCGGTGCTTCGGCCACGGTGTCGGTACGAGCGACACTCCTTTATCCGTACCGGTTGGGTCGAACTGTCATGGGATGGTACGGGATCCGGTGCTCTCAATGGGAACGCATACACGGGGCTCCCATACGTACCAGGACAATACAGGGGTCAGCACCGCTCCTGTCAGATTGGAGGCGTGGGAGCAACGAAATGCCCTGGGGTTGCTTGGCAGCCCCGTCTCCTACTGCCGAAAAGGATACAATGCATCCCCGTGACCGCTACGGAATCGTGCGGCGCCCTGCCGCGACTTGGCGGGGGGAATCGCACGGGCCGCCCCGGCTCGCTTTTCTTTGGGACGGGGTCGGACTCCGACCCCCCGTGATGGGTAGGGGTCGGGCGAATCGGAGTTTGCCCGGGGGTCGATCTCCTGGCTGCAGTTTTGGGCCTTAGCTGGTTGTTGTTGCTGGGCCAGGAACGCTTTTTGACATTGCACCGTGGGCTGGGCTGTGAGCATCTTGATCTGGCATAGTATTTTGTTTTTGAAAGTTGTTTTATCCCGGTCCTTAGAGGGCCGTGGTTTTGACCCTCGACAGTAGCCCCCGAGCATGGAGTGGAACTGGGTGTTCCTCTTCATGCTAGACTTATTTTGCCAAGGGAAACACAGAGGGCCTTTTCGAATATTTTTTTCCTCAGTGTGGGGAGCGAGCACCGCCGGTAGGCCCCGAGCCTTCTCGGGGAGTGGTACACTCGTGCAGAGGCTCAGAAAGCATAGTCATGGTTCTTCTCCCCCAGGTGGGTGCACGCGAGCGCACCCGCCGGGTGTAGCCCCCGAGCATTCTGTACGAGTGGTACATGCGTGCAGAGGCTCAGAAGCCATAATCATGTAGTCGTGGCAGCATCTGGTGATAGAAGGCGGAACAGTACCATATTGCACGAATGCGACTCTCCATTTTATTGTGAGGGCATTATAGTCTTTGCTCCCGTCCCTTTTCGACACCCGAGACGAGAGCATCGAGAGGCTTCATGGCCCCAGGTTAATGCCGCCTCGGGGCGCTCAACGTGGCGGTTCGATTCCCTCCTCGACGCGCACAGCACCACGATCGCAATAATGGGCGACGTGGAACGCCAAGAGGCGTTTTCTCAGATCCACATGGGCGTCGGCCATCTATTTAAGGAGGGCGTCTCTCCTCCATCTTCACTCCGCGCTTCAGCCATTTAGTATTTCTCTCCTTCTCCCTCTAGTCGCCGGCCGTCGCCGAGAGAGCGAGAGAGAGAGATGGATCGCGGGAAGCGCCCAGCGGAGGGGGGCTCGTCGGAGGAGGCACCACGCGGTCGCCGCCGCATTCCTGGGTGATGGTAGAGAAGATGGTTTTTTCTTGATCTCAGTCTTTGCGACGAAGGAGGGTTTTTCTCATCTTTTGCCGAATGTTCGTTCTCGCAGGGTGATCTCAGCGTGCCGGCTCCCCGCCGCCTCCCCCGGGCCGGCGATGCCGCGGGGTCGGGGTGTGCGGGCCGGGCGCGAGACCGGAGTCCGTGGACGAGCCGTGCTTTCGTCTCAGCGGTCATCGTCGGCTGACCCACACGGAGGAAGAGGCGGAGGAGGGCGGCGCCAACTGGAGGAGTCGGACCAGCGGCGTGGCGGAGCCGACGGCCGCTCCTGTGTCATGCGCCCGGGGCCGAGGCCATCGTGGCCTACGCCCAGCCCCTGGCGCCAACCTCGGCGGGAGCAGCTGAGGCAGCGTGCTCGGCCGCGTCCACAATGTGATGTCCCCACGGCGTCCGTCCGGGGTAGCCTCCGCGCACAAGCGATAAGCGCACCGCCGCTCCCCGTCGACAGGGGCTACATCGAAGCTCCCGAGGGCGGCGCCTCGGGGACCACGGAGCCCCGGTGCGCCAAGATCTGTGGGCGCCGCCCGGCCTATCGCGGAGGTGGTGACGGCGGAGAGGAGGTGATCCACGACGCGCCCTGAGGCGCCGTGGGGCCTTCCCGGTCGACGTGGCTCCGCCGCGACGTTCCACCAGTCCTGCGTTCTCTGGGTTGATCTCCATTGTCTTCTTAGAGGACATATACCTGGATGCGCAAGACGGGTGGACGCCTGCGCCTTCATGATCCTCTCCATGTTGGCGCCGACGGTAGTTGCTGGCTTAGGGTTGCCGTGCCGCGGACTTTTGTTTTTCTGTTTGCCTGCAAGGCATTATCCTCGTTTGTAATCAGTAATTTCTTAAAGACATGTTCACTCTGTTCTTCTATCAAGTTTCATGTTTTGTTCTTGATCTTGGTGGTGTTCGAGCCACTGGAGCGATCGATCGAGCGGACCCTCTTTTCATTGGGGTTTTCTTGTTCTTCGGCGAACAGTAGCACTGTACTTGGTTGGGGATTTCTTCACCGAGGGTCTAGAAATAGTCCAAGACGTCACATCGGTTCCAGTCGACCCCTGGCTTCATGATTACTTCCTTTACGTAGGCCTGTCTCGTAGGCGCGCCGCCCCGCCCCCTCTATGGTCAACGCGGGACCCGAGGCTACCCGAGGGTTCGCTCCGGGACGGACGCCACAGTGGACTCGATGGGACGGGACGGAACCGTCAGCACGCGCGGGCTGATAGCTGCACGCCCCTGAGCGAAGTTAATGCGCTCAGAGGGCGTGCTCGTGCCTATCCGTCCTTGCGTGGGCCTGAGGCACGTCGTCCACGTCCCCGAGAGCAGCGCAACGGGCAGTTGGTTCTCCTTTTAAGGCGTTGAGGGGGAGGAAGAGGGTTTTTCTCAGCCACACTGTGCATCTCCGTTTCGCAGCCAGAAAAGCCCCCGAGTCTTCTCTCTGCCTCGCTTGCTTCTTCCACTGCCGCCGCCACCGCCGTCTGCGTTCTCACTTTCTCGCGTCCCACTTCTCACCTTGATGGCAAGTGGAGGCGTACTCCCGTGGCCGCGCAGCAATCTGACGGCGCCGGAGATGGAGCGCCTCATGGCGGAGGGCGTTCTGCCGCCCTTGATGGAGGCGGGGGAGTGGATTCTTCCGCTGGAGGACGACTCTCCTCGGCCGCCGATGGGGTACATCGTCTCCTTCGCGGCTTTTCGTGAGCGGGGGCTCGGTGTCCCTGTTCATGACTTCATGCGCGGGATTCTGCATCACTACGGCGTTGAGCTCCACCACCTGAATCCCAATGGGATTCTGCATATAGCGGTGTTTGTTGCCTTGTGCGAGGGATATCTGGGGATCCCACCGCACTACGGGCTGTGGAAGTACTTCTTCTCCGCGCAGCTGGTGAAGCGGTGGGCGAAGGGGAGGGACGATGTGCCGGAGTTTGATCTCCCCGTGGGGTGCGCCAGCATTGCTCCCCGTGGGGAGCGCGCAAAGTTCTATGTGGATGTGAAGACGTCCACGTCGAACCGTGGTGTTACTCCGGGTGGTTTTACCTTAAGAACTCGGAGACAACGCCGCTCCCCGATTTCTCCGACGTCTCGTTCTCTGACCGCCCGCTGAAATGGCGCGTCAGGGTGAACGCGAAGGAGATCGAGAAGCTCGAGCACCACCTGGAAGCCATCAGGATTCTGCGGCACCACGGCTTGACCGGGGCCGGCATTGTGGATGCCTGGCTCCAGCGGGGGGTGGCACCGCTGATGTCGCGGCGCCTCCCGCTATGGGGGGGGGAATGGTGGCGGCTCGACCCCACGGGCACGGTGCTCGGGGGAGGGCCGCGGCCACCGCCGCCACCCGTCGCCGAGTTCTGGCTGGCGGCGCCGAAGAACGCCACCGGGACACCGGGGTGCCCTGGAATCGTTCGTGCGGGCCAGCCCCGATGAGGCCGGAAGCCGCCGCCGTGACCTTCGTGAGTATCTAATTGTTTCGTTTTTAGATTTTTCCTTTCTTTCCTCCTAGAGCCATTTCTGACGTATTTCCACCACACCAGCCCCTGAGTCTGCCTTTGAAGGAAGATCCGGTGCCTCTCCCCCGCACGGCGGCTCAACGGGCGGCGAACGTGGCCGCCTCCGAAGCACGTCACGCCGAGAAGGAGAGGAAAAAGGCGAAACGGGTGGAAAATCGTCTCCGCAAGGAACGTGGCCTGACCCCCCTCTCTGACACAGACGAGGAAGAGCTCAGCATCCATTCTGATGGGTCCGGTCAGGGCTTCGTCGACCCCTCCCTGGGAGGCGAAAGCAGCGCGGCGGGCTGCTCGAGGAATCCCATCCTCGTCGAGGAAGGTGGGACAGATAAGGGGGAGCACGTCGGGCATGGCCCCCAGAGTTTGGACGAGATGGCCCACACCATGGGGGCCGTGCTCGTGATTGGGTCCCAGGGTGTGACCCTGGAGCCACTGAGCTAGGCAGCGGCCGCGGGCGGGCAGGAGTCGGCTCATTCCGACCATGCTGGTGTCGACCCCCTTGCTGCAGGGGATGTTGGGCTGATTCAATCCGACCCTCTCCCAGCGGTTCCGTTGGCCGCCAAGGGCGCCGAGGGTGTGGCAACGGACCATGCCTCGAGCGAGGCGGGCTCGGGGCTGGTGCCCCAGCAAGACATCCGGGGCAAGGGGAAGCGCCCCTGCCCGGATACCGCAGAATCGTCGTCGGTGGAACCGGCCTCAAAGATACCATGCTCCGCGCCCCGGAGGTATGCCTTTGGTTATCACTTGACATATATTAGCCTTGTTTTTTGACCTCGACCCCTCCTGCTTTGCCGCAGTCAGATCCGGACCCCTGGGCGCCTCACGCTCGCGCCCCTAAAGGCGCTGAGGAAGCAACAGGAGGCGGGCGGTGCCGTGACTGGGGCCCCTTCTCCGGGTGGAGGCCTCATTCCCCTGCTCGACGCGGCCCCTTCCCGAGAGGGGTCGGCTAGGACAACAGCGCCGGCGTCGGGGGCCGGAGGAGTCCTGCTCCTGACACAGGGCTCGCAGGATGAGGGGTCCCGAGGTCTCGAACCCCTGGGCGTCATGGCTCAAGCGACGTCGGGGGAGGCCGCTGCTCCCAGCTTCGGGGAGGACAGGGTGCGTGGCCCTGATGCTCCCACGCCTCCCGTTCTTCCGCAGCCCGCGGGCGATGCGCCTCCTCCTTCAGGCGCAGGCGGCGCCATCGGAACGATGATGAGTGGCGTCGGGGCTCCTTACCATTTCTAGGGATGGTCCCGGCTCGAGTTTCCCGACCCGCGCGATCCATCATTGGACCCTCTGGTGGTCGACGATCGCGCCGAGTGGGAGGTTCTTTCCTCCTTCGAGGCGGCGATGGCGGCTATGAACCAGAACGCTGTTGCCCTGATGTCGCGGATGGGGCAAACAAAGATCGCTCTCTACAGGTATTTCCAACTCGCACTCTTTCATGTCTTTACGAATGACAAGATCGGTGACTTACCCACATGTTCTTGTGTGGACAGACGGCGCTGCATATGGGCCGGGTGAAGTCTCGTCTCTTGTACGAGCAGCATCCCCGGTGGGAGGAGGCGATGAAGACAATCCAGGATCTCCACGCCCATCTGAGGGACGCTGGCCACGACATCGAGGATGTGGAGAGGAAGTACATGGACCTTCTGCGCCGGCAAGAAGTGGATGACGCGGAGGCGAGGCGCGTCCAGAGGAGCTTGAGCAGCGCAACGCCCATGTCTGGGAGTTGCTCGAGGAGGTGGAGCAGCTGCGCGATCGGCTCCGACGGACGGAGCAGGACTGGGAGCAGAGGCGTCTTGAGACGTAGCGCCTCCGCCGCAAGCGCGATTTACCGCCCAAGTCCGAGACCGCATCCGCGGTAAAAGCGGAACAAGCTTGGGGCAGATCGCCGCTCTCAAGAGCGAGCTGGAGCGCGAGCGGGCGCGGGAAGACGGACGCCGGGAACGCCGTGGCCTCGGTGTCCGAGGAGGTGGCCACGCTTCATACATCCGTTTCGGCCTGCAGCAGCAGAAACGCCGGGCCGGCGTGCGTGCCGCTGAACACGTCCTCGGCGGCTTTGGCGTTGACCCCGCCCCGACGGCTCCCTCACCACTTGATTATCCCCCGCTGCCCCCACGAGTCAATCATTTGGAGCGCGATGCTCTTCGTGACGGGATCCGGAGGCGTTCGCCATCACCCGCTCCCATTACGGGGAGAGCTTCAACTTTGATGGCGTCGGCGAGGGGTTCTTCGAGGAGACTCCCAAAGCCGACGCCGAGGCTTTCCGTGTCTTTGGTGGCGAACAGCCCGCTGATGCTCTTTCCGACCGCCTGGCGAACACGGTGCTCCCTCAGCGGGAGTAAAAATATTTGCTTGCTTTTGGTTATGGGCTTTTTAATGCCCAAAGACTTTATTATCAGTTATGTGTAATAACCGTAGTTGACTTGTCTTTGTTTTAATTTTGAACTATTCCCTTTTTAGGTGAAAAAATATTTCTAGAAAGGACGGATCACTTTTGCATTTAGACACCCGCCGGGTGGCATGCCACGCCCGCTGGAAAGTTACTTTACTTAGGCGCCCAAAATCAGCGACTCTCGACCTTCGAGATCTTTTTTCCTAACCTAGGGACGTAGTAAGCCAGCTAATTCCTACGCAGCAACACTCTTTACTTAGAAGCCGTGTTGAGGTCAGACATGGCTAGCCGACCCTCACCTGACTGTATCATTAGCCACCGGGGCGTTTAGACAAGGTAGCCAAGACGTTTTTGGGTGCTAGGACCACTTCCTTTCCTGTACACAATCCTTTAAGTAAGAGGGCCGGAGCGTGATCCGAAGCCGGACAGTTTGCCTTTTCAGGTTTTAATAAGAGAAGGACAAGCACCGACCCCAGGGGTCGAGACATTGCTTTATGAAAAGGATTTCTCATATTAAACATGCTCAACTGGTTGATAACAAGAAAAGGTACAAGTACATAGCGAAGTACATAATATGAATCAAAAAAGAAGAGGAAAAATTAACTTTTTAAGGATAGAAGTGACGTAACTGCTCGATGTTCCAGGCGTTTTTGACGATCTGCCCCTTATCATCCTTTAGCTTGTACGCCCCTGGTCGGAGAACCTCGGCAATGGTGAAGTGTCCCTCCCATGGTGGCGTTAGCTTGTGACGCCCCTTGGTGTCCTGCCGTACACGTAAGACAAGTTCTCCGACGTTAAACGCTCGATCCCGCACTCGCCAGGCGTGGTGTCGGCGTAAGGACTGCAGGTATTTAGCAGAATGAAGCAACGCGACGTCGCAGGCCTCGTCGAGCTGGTCCATGGCATCTTCCAGGTAGGTCTAATTTACTGGCTCCGTGTAAGCCCTGACCCATGGGGCCCCATATTCCAGGTCGGTAGGTAGGACAGCCTCTGCCCCATAGACCATATAGAAAGGGGTATGCCCTGTTGCCCTGCTCGGAGTCATTCTCAGGCTCTACAGCACCGATGGGAGTTCAGTGAGCCATCGACGGCCATACTGATTGAGACGATTGAAAATCCAAGATTTCAAGCCCTGAAGGATCATGCCGTTGGCTCGCTCCACCTGTCCGTTAGTGCGAGGATGCGCGACGGACGCCCAGTCGACACGGATGTTGAACTCATCACAAAACACCAGGAACTTCTTCCCACCGAACTATGTGCCATTATCCGTGATGATCGAGTTGGGTACGCCGAAGCGATAGATGATGTCGGTGAAAAATAACACACTCTGGTCAGACTTAATGGTAGCGAGGGGTCGAGCCTCGATCCACTTTGTGAATTTGTCAATTGCAACCAAAACGTGTGTGAAGCCCCCGGGCGCCTTGAGGAGGGGCCCTACAAGATCCAAGCCCCAGACCACGAACGACCATGTGAGGGGGATCGTCTGTAGGGCTTGCGCCGGCAAGTGTGTCCGCTTGGCGTAGTATGGCATCCCTTGCGGGACTGGACGATTTTCGTTGCGTCTGCCACCGCTGTGGGCCAGTAAAAGCCTTGACGATAAGCCTTGGCCACGATTGTCCGTGGCGCGGCATGATGTCCACAGATGCCTACGTGGATATCCTCCAGTAGGGCACGCCCGTGAGCAACGGGAATGCATCGATGAAGGACACCCGAGTGCCCCTTTTTATATAGCTCACCGTCAATAATGACGAATGATTTGGCCCGACAAGCTAATCACCGTGCTTCCGTCCTTCCCGCGGGCAAGACTTCTCGAATATGACAGTCGAGATACGGTGTCCTCCAGTCATCCTCAGACCCGAGGTCTGAAGAAGTGGACCTCTCCTCCACCCTCGTAACCATGAAGACGGCGGACTCGGAAGAGGGGTCGCCCCCGGGGGTCGGGCGAACCGCTCGGGGTCGGAGGAGGTGGTCTGCCTGGGGGGTCGATCGAGCAGCCTCGGGGTCGGGTGCGGGGTCGGCTCCGCCATTTCCAACTTTCACCGAGGGGTAGGTAAGATCTCTAGCGAATATCCCACTGGGAATGTGGTCTTGATTTGAGGCCATTTTAGCCAGAGCGTCTGCCTCCTCATTGTCCCGTCGAAGGACGTGGCTTAGCTCTAGACCGTCGAAGCACTCTTCGAGCTTACGTACCTCTTGGCAGTAGGCTGCCATTTTGGGGTTGTGACAGCTCGACTCCTTCATGACCTGATCAATGACAAGCTGTGAGTCACCTCGGACCTCAAGGCATTTTACGCCAAGTTCTTTGGCTATGCGCAAGCCGTTCACCAGGGCCTCATACTCAGCGACATTGTTAGAGGCTTTGAAGTGAAGTCGTAGAGCATACTTCATCCTGACCCCATGTGGAGAGATAAATACTAGGCCGACTCCGGCACCGCTCTTCATCAGCGAGCCGTCAAAGAAGAGCTTCCAACATTCGTGCTGGATGGGAGCCGGAGGTAGCTGGACTTCGGTCCATTCCACGATAAAATCGGCTAGAACCTGCGACTTGATCGCCGCGGCGAGCCGCATAGGTAATCTCATAACCCATCAGCTCGAGCGCCCATTTGGCTATTCGACCCGTGGCTTCAGGGTTCTGAATGACCTCTCCTAGAGGAAAAGTCAATACCACAGTGACGGGGTGTGCCTCGAAGTAGTGCTTTAGCTTCCTCTTCGTGATGAGGAGGGCGTATGCCAACTTTTGGATCTGCGGATAACGTGTCTTGGTGTCGGACAAGAATTCGCTAATGAAATAGACTGGGCGCTGCACTTTCAGAGTGCGTCCCTCTTTGCTTCGCTCTACGACAAACGCGGTGCTTACCACCTGGGTGGTTGCAGCGATGTAGAGAAGCAAAGGTTCCTCCTTCGCGGGCGGAGTAAGGATCGGGGGACTGGTCAACAGTTCCTTGAGCTTATCTAATGCCTCTTGAGCTTCATCAGTCCACGTAGGCGTGATATGAACCGACTGAGTGCGGCGAGGCACCCCGTGATATGCTGCAACCCCTTGAGGTCCCGAATAGGCTTCATTTCGGTGATAGCATTGATTTTGTCGGGGTTGGCTTCGATGCCTCGTTGCGAAACGATAAACCCCAGCAACATCCCTCTAGGCACCCCGAAAATGTATTTCTCAGGGTTGAGTTTGATGTGCTTTTCGTCGAGCCGAGCGAAGGCTAGCTCCAGATCGGCCACGAGATTGCCGGTCTGTTTGGACTTGACAATGATGTCGTCCACGTAAACTTCGACGGTTTCTCCGATGAGCTCGCCAAAGACTTTCACATGCAACGCTGGAAGGTTGCGCCCACGTTCTTAAGCCCGAACGGCATGGTCACGTAGCAATATGAACCGAACGGGGTGATGAACGAAGTCGCGTGTTGATCGGATTCACGCATCTTGATCTGGTGGTAACCAGAATAGGCATCAAGGAAGCATAGGGTCTCGCACCCAGAGGTAGAGTCGACAACCTGATCTATGCGCGGCAAAGGAAACGGATCCTTAGGGCACGCTTTGTTGAGACCAGTATAGTCAACACACATTCTCTATTTCCCGCCTTTCTTTTGGACAGTGACAGGATTAGCTAACCACTCTGGATGATACACTTAATGAACCCAGCCGCTAACAACTTTTTAACCTCCTCACCAATTACTCTACGCTTTACCTCAGCGGCGCAGGCGTTGTTTCACCGGCTTGGAGTCGGGCTTGATCCATAAGGCGTGCTCGGCGACATCCCTCGGAATGCCAGGCATGTCCGAGGGCCTCGACGCGAAGATGCTTCGGTTCGCGCGGAGGAAGTCGACGAGCGCGTCTTCCTATTTGGGGTCGAGTCCGGTGCCGATCCGCACCGTCATGCTGTCGGAGCTGCTGGGGTCGAGGGGCACAAGCTTGGTGTCCCTGTCGGGCGTGAAGGACGCGGTGGCCTTCGGGACGTCCGGCATGTCCTGGTCGTCGCCGGCGAGGGTGTTGATGATGTACAGCTCGTGGGAGTTCAGCACCGACTCAGCGACGTCGCACTGCTCGATGTCGCACAAGTACGCGTGCTGCACCGACGAGTGCACAGTGAAGATCCCGCGGGGGCCCGGCATCTTGAGCTTGAGGTAGGTGTAGTTTGGGATGGCCATGAACTTGGCGTAGCATGGCCGACCTAACACGGTGTGGTAGGAGCTGGGGAAGTTCACCACCTGAAATGTCAATACCTCGGTGCGAAAGTTAGTGTGAGTCCTGATCGTGACGGGCAGGTCGATCTGCCCGACCGGCACTGCGCGTTGTCCGGGCACAACTCCATGGAACGGTGCCCCTCCAGGGTGGATCTTGGCACGGTTGACCCCTATGGCGTCGATGGTGGTCTGGTAGATGATGTTGAGGCCGCTCCCCCCGTCCATCAGCACCTTGGTGAGGCGCTTGGTGCCGATGATGGGGTCGACGACGAGGGGGTACCGCCCTGGGTTTGGCACGTACTCCGGATGATTAGACTGGTCGAAGGTGATGGGATGTTTTGCCCACTTGGACGGCGCGGGCACGATTGCTTCGACTTGGCAGACCATGCGCTGCTCGAGCTTGCGCTGTCGCCTCATGGCGTAGTAGTCCGGTCCTCCGAAGATCATGAGACAGTCGGTGACATGGGGAAATCCCGACTCGTCCTCTCCCTGTTCATCGTTATGGGAGGGTGAGCCAGCTTTTCTCTTCACCTCCGGCTTGCCCTTCTCTGCCCCAAAGAACTTGGGGATGAGGCGACACTCTCGGAGAGTGTGTTTCACCATACCCTCGTGGTGAGGGCACGACTGGTCCAGCTTCTTCTCGAAGTAGTTGGTCGGCGGCTTCGCCGGCGCCTTCTTCTTCCCCTTGGTGTCGACTGCAACAACGAGCTTACTGTTGTTTTGCCGACGCCCCTTACGACCCTTCTTTCTTCTGGCCCTTGCGGTCGGAGGGGTCGTCGTCGCCTTTCTCTCTTGGCCTTGCCGCGGGAGTTGAAGATTGCACTCACTGCATCCTCCCCGGACGCGAAGCTGGTTGCGATGTCGAGGAGTTCCTTGGTGGTACGAGGAGGGCGGCGCCCTAGCTCGTGCACCAAGGTCTTGCAAGATGTGCCGGAGATGAAGGCCCCGATCACGTCGGCGTCGGTGACGTGAGAGAGGCTTGTGCACTGCTTGGAGAAGCGTTTGATGTAGTCGCGCAGGGACTCGTCTGACTTCTGCCGGCAGCTGCGCAAGTCCCATGGGTTGCCAGGGCGCGAATACGTGCCCTGGAAGTTGTCGACGAAGATGTCGACGAGGTCCGCCCAGCTGTTTATGCACCCCTCAGGGAGGTGCTCTAGCCAAGTCCGCGCAGAGTCAGCTAGATACAGAGGGAGGTTCCGTATGATGAAGTACTCATGGTCGGCTCCCCCCGCCTCGCATGCAAGGTGGTAGTCTTCCAACCACATGCCGGGGTTCGTCTCCCCGCAGTACTTGGTGATGGTGGTCGGTGCAGGAAACGTCATGGGAAAGGCGAGCGAAGGATGTGCCGCCCGAATGCCGGTGGCCCTGGGGGAGGCGGGCTCCGCCCCCTGTCTTCCTCAGGGTCGAAGCGCCCCCCTCGACGTGGGCTGTACTCCCGTGCTCGGGCGTTGAGGATGACTCGAGCGCCCCGGACGGGTCCGACGCTGTTTCGCACCGGGCGGAGCTCTTCGAGGGCGCCCGAGCTGGTTGGTGCACGGATGGCTCCGGTCTCGGCGACCGCCCGCCGCGGCGGTGGCTCGGGATGCTTCTCGACGCCGTGATCGCGAAGCTTTCGCTGCAGCCTTGGCGGCGTGATCCAAAGAATCGCCGAATTTCCTGCCTGAGTTCTCCACTCGGCAGGTGTCGCCGGGGTGGTAGCTGTTGGAGCAAAGCCGCCGCCACCGTGACGCTCGCTCGCGTGCGTGAAGAGTGGAGGACCATCGTCGTCCTCGAGAATCCACCGCTGGACATCACGGACCATGCCTCGTGCCCGCCCGGCTCGGCGGTGAGGTGGGGAGGCGCCCCCCTCGATGGTGCTTTCGGGTCGCGGTTGGCCTTGCGTGCTCGCCTTCGAGGTTGGCGTTGCGCATCGGCTGCCGCTGCTCGTCGGAGCTGTCGGAGCGTGAGGTCAGTGGAGTGTGCGATCGTCGTGGTGACGGCGTCCGCTCGAGAGCTGGGTTGAGCATGCCTTCCTCCTCAGGGGCAACGTCGTCGACCTGACCCTCAGGAGTTTCCGCCATGAAACACGCCCAGAACGGGTCGAAGCCGGAGCTGTCGTCGTCGCCCGAGCCGGTGTGCTGTCGGAGTCCGGCATGAACATAGGCCCGGCGTAGGGCCCGTTCGCCGCCAAATCGTCATCGCCTGAGTCAGGATACTTGTCGGAGTCCGACATAAAGACGGGCTCGACGAGTGGCCCGGCTGCCGCCACGAGCTCGACGTCCTCAGGGGTAGGCGTGATCCCCCTCAGGATGAGGTGCGCCATGGTGGTTATGGCGTTGTGGTACCCAAACGGAGCCGACTCGGATGCCTGTTGAATAAGGACCGTCCGAGGGATCGGATCTCCCCCGGTGAGGTACTCTATGATGGCCTCGTACCAGTAGAGAGTAGGGAAATCTCCTCGAAGCTGGGGTAGGGCCCTAGATAGGGCAAGAGCTGTCGATCCAGCTCCATGAGCTCCCGTACGTCCGAAGCCTGGTGATGCTGCCACGACGTTGGGGGCCCCCGATGTGCATCTGGTGCCATCGTCGGGGGTGGCGCTTCGCGGTCGCTTCGGGCCCATGGTCAACCGGCGGCGTCGTCGGCCGGAGACTCACGCTGCCCATAGTAACCGCGAGGTCGTCGATCGCATCGGGGGTCGGCCTGCGGCTCGCGCCGTTAGCCCGTGGTTCCTACATCGGTGCAGGGTTGACGCTGTTGGTGTTAGGGAATGCAACTTGCGGCTCGGGAGCCAACCAAGTCACGCCGTCCTCCCTAACGACAAAATCCAGCTCCCCGAAACGGATTCGTGCGCCGGGAACGAGGTTGAGACGGTGCATGGCCATCTCGAGGTTGGTGGAATCGTAGAAGTGCGCTTGCCCCCCTACCTGGCGCGCCAACTGTCGGTGTCGAGAATGGACACCAACGAGTAATCGAAAGAGAGCACACTTATCCTCGAGATGGTTTCCCGAGTGGACATGTAGATGTATACTGGTTCGGGCAAATTACCCTACGTCCAGTGAGAGCAGAATCGTGTTACTCAGGAGCTTGTATGGGGCAGTACAAGAGGGATCGAGAGAGGGAGAGGCTCCCAAGTCTCAGGAGTGAACCTAGGCTCGAAATGGTTGTATCGTATGTGTAGTGCAAATCGGGTGGTGGACACACGTGCTCAGGGGCCCAAGTCCTCCCTTTTATAGTTCAAGGGGAGGCTCACAGGAAAGGGCTTGCGCATGTTATGAATGTGGAGGCGTGGCCTGCAAGGGTTGGGACATTCCTAGAAGCGCCGCGGGCACTGTAGCAGACGTCATCGTCCCTCCTCCTGGCCTTGTAGCCCTTTCAGGTAGGCAGGACTATACCCGAATGGGGTTGTGCAGTTTAGTTGACTGTAGGTACTTCGGGTCAAGTGCTGGCCTATAGGGTGCCGGCCGTGGAGTCGCCAAGCGTGCAGGGTTGATTCCTGACGCGCCTGGTTTGCCTTGCAGAATGTGGCTTGGCTTGGTCATCGTCCGGTACTTCGGCCACGGTGTCGGTACGAGCGACACTCCTTTATCCGTACTGATTGGGTCGAACTGTCATGGGATGGTACGGGATCCGACGCTCCCAACGGGAATGCATACACGGGGCTCCCATACGTACCAGGACAGTACAGGGGTCAGCACCGCTCCTGTCAGATTGGAGGCGTGGGAGCAACGAAATACCCTGGGGTTGCTTGGCGGCCCCGTCTCCTATTGCCGAAAAGGATACAGTGCATCCCCGTGACCGCTACGGAACTGCGGGCGCCCGCTGCACGACTTAGTGGGAATCGGCCACGGCGCATCCCGGCTCGCTTTTTTGGGACGGGTCGGACTCGACCCCCCCACGATGGGTAGGGGTCGGGCGAATCGGAGTTTGCCCGGGGGGTCGATCTCCTGGCGGTAGTTTTGGGCCTTAGCTGGTTGTTGTTGCTGGGCCAGGAACACTTTTTGGCAGTGCACCGTGGGCTGGGCCGTGAGCATCTTGATCTAGCATAGTATTTTGTTTTTGAAAGTTGTTTTATCTCGGTCCTTAGAGGGCCGTGGTTTTGACCCTCGACACTAGTGGTCCTAGCACCAACTAGTAAATTTATGGTGCGTGCTTCCTACTCCGGAAGGTGTGCAAGATGGACACAAGGATTTATATTGGTTTAGGCAAGAGAAGGCCCTATGTCCAGTGGGGGAAGGGGATCTTGTATTATCTTGCACCGAGGTGCTCTTAGGTAGGGGTGTACAAGCAGTTGAGAGAGGGAGCTGGTCCCAAGTCTCGTGGTTGATTGAGTGGTGTGCCAATGTCTTGCGGGTGAGAGCGTGCCTGCTAAGGGCTCCCGTCCTCCCCTTTTATAGTCACAAGGGGAGGACGGGGTTTACAAAGCATGTGTGCGCGTGGAGGGGTCGTGAATTCCTTCTTCTCTGATCCGAAGCCTCGGAGTCGTTAGCCTTCCTTGTGCTGGGGCCCTGGAGTGGACAATCCCTGTTGGTCATGGGCGAAGCTGTAGAACTTCCTCTCCCCTGGTCCTGGTGATTGAGGCGACGCCCGTCCCTGTGAAAGTTGGTGGAGTGGTGACGGAGGGCGTGTCTGAGCCCTGTAGCTTTGACCCGCCTAGAGTCCGAGGCTCGGGGGACCTCGAAGCCCGCTGCCGTACATGGAGTGGTTGGCACAGGTGTGGACGGTAGTCAGGGTCATGGCTGCCCATCCTGGGTTCAGAGTACATAGGAGGGACTGTTGTTTGACCAGCGTGCCACCTGGCCTGACTTCCGTACGGAGGATGACACCGGATGATGGTCCTTTGGCATGGCAGTCGGCGTCCCGAGGCCTCGGTGACTTGACCAAACAGAGGGGTTAGGCGGCCTGGCGCCCACGGTGGTAGGCATGGCCTCTACCTTGGGGGGTCACGTAACCCTGAGCGTGGGAGAGAGTCGTGACAGGACGGCCCCCATCTCCTGCCAGGGGATGGCGCTACCCTGACAAGAACTGTGGGAGGTGGGCGGTGGATATGCGTCAAGTCAGAGTCCTGATTTGACTAGGAGGTGCGGCGCACCTCGTCCGAGGCCTAGGTTCAGGGGCTCGGTTGGGGCGGGCGTTAGCACTCGCCGGAGACCTCTACGGGAAGGGCTCGGTCGAGGCGGAGTGCGACCGCTCGTCCGAGGCCTCGGTGGGGGAGACTTGGACGGGACAGTGAGCAGTGCGCTGGGCCTTGATGGGTCATGTTTGGTTGTTGTATGGCCAGGTTTTGCATTTGTTGGGCCTAGTTTGGAGGGCCCTAGTTTTGGTACCCGACACTACTGCTGAGTAATGTTAAGGTATTCCTTGAGTACTTTTAGCACCATTGCTAGCGGTGAGGATTTACTTCTATCTTTAGTAGTGGTGTTAAGAGATGTCAACACATATTGATAGGTAGAAAGTAAGGGTCTATTTGATATAGCTTAGCATTACTAAATTATCAATAAACATGCATGTGCGTTGCAATGGAGGCTATAACTTGTTAAGGTACTTTATCTAGATTATTTGTAGCTCTAAAATTTATCCAACAAATGTGTAGTGGACTATATACTTGGCTTAGAGTTTGACATTCCACCATTTTTCAAAGTTTACATATAAGCCTATCTCAAATTCATAGGGTGGGAGACAGAAATTGATTGTATAGATCACCATATTTTGTTTCTACTTTGCAACTTTTGATACTCTCTTCAACTCGATCCCCTATGTTAGAAAAGCAACACATAAGTAACTCTCTGGTATAGTTAATAATAATATACAAATATAATCTATATACAGTCATATTTGCTTAAATAATATGTGTGTCTAAATTATGGTTATTATTAAAATGAATTAAATTCCAAGGATCTAAATGGGGTTAATGCTAGAATCACGCTCTTGTATTTTGGTAAGGAATACTAAACTAAAAAGTGGGTGCAATATCCGTTACTCCAAGATTAACTGTTTCCAAGATTAACTGTTTGAGGGACTTAGTCTGCCACCACAATGAGTGTCTTTATGGGTTATTACACACCACATAGACATTCTTTTTGGGGTATGAAGACTTAGACAACACAACTTTAGAGGAAAACTAAGCTAAGACGAATTCATTTTACAAAGAGACAATGTGAGCAAAATTTTATTTTATTGTTATTTATTTCTATTTTAGTTTTCTATTTATTTGTTTATATTTTTATTTTTATATAACTTTAGACATGATTGTTTTATGTTGTTGTGTATGAAGAAAGATGCTGAATTAATAATTAAACATGCAAGAATTCAAAGTTCAAAAATATGTGAAAAATCAAATACGTAATACATACCAATTTACTATTAGCAATGGCTAGTTATTTTAAGTCTTTGAAATCTTCTTTTTGAATCAAAAACATGCAAGCATATTTCATTTCCATTCTTCTTCATAAATAGTGTTGACGATGGATAACGTCAATATTTATTAGAACTTTAGACATGAAAGGATACATAAATACACACTAGTCTAAGGTTTTAACTAATAATTTTCATGAGTTTTGCATATTTTATATTTTCTAGGGTTATTCCAGAAAAGCATAAAAGAGGGATTAGAGTGCAGAATTACCACGAAACTTATCCACATCGGCAAACATCGTCATCAGGCTCAGGAAGGATCTAGAAGACACTCGAAGCAGCGGAACCCATAGGGGAGACCAGGTGGGGCCGGCCGGACCCACCCTGGCGCCGGTCGGCGCCCTAGGTCAACATCTGGCCACCGCCTTCTGGAGTCTTCCTCCCACGCTTCCTTCGCACCTAAGTAAAGCATCCCTCCGTCGATCTAAGGTCGGTTTGATCTGATGGTGCACACAACATGAAGACGTTGATCGATGATGTGGCGGTTCCTTGCCCCTACTCCACCTTGGCCTATATAATGATGCCCTAAGGCCCCTCCAAGAGACATTCTACACCCAAGTGCTTCATATTCTATACATAATTAGGGTTAGGGTCCCTCTAGTTGATCTAGTTCTAGTTCATCTAGTTCTAGTTCATCTAGATGTAGCAATTAGGAGAGACTAGTTCTTCTAGATCTAGTCTTGTTTAGAGATTAGAGAGATTGAGTTAAGGAGTAGAGATTCTGAGTTCTAGCCTGTCGGTGCTTCTTCGTGGCTGTATTCTTCTGGATTCAGCTCCCTCGCCCGGAGCTGCGTTCTGAGGTACTTTTGTATTCGCCATTCCGATTCAAGTAAGCAGTTGTTCTTATTTGTTATTAAGTTCACAGCTCATATTGAGTGCTTTGATCTTGGTCATTACTTGGTTGAAGTAGTATTTTGTAGTGTAGGCGTGGTGCCTAGGCTAGGTTTACTTGTGGATGTGGATGTCCCCTGATTAGCCGGATAGTGGTAGCTCACGAAGGTGACTTTATACCTTCGTTGAATACTCTGTAGTCCACGTTCCCTTGATAGGACTGATAGGCTGATAGATGATTGGTAGGAGATTACTCTGTTTCTTCTCCTATTCGGGTTACTTGCCCAATTAGATGGTATTATACAAAGCTTACCAGTTGTTAGAACTAGAGCGCAACAGTTATTTCCTCTTTCTTGATATTATCTAGCCTAATTATAGGGTTAAGTCTATAGACTATGTCATCATCACAACTGTTCCCTGTGGATACGATATTTTGGGTAAAATGTGACACTGGTATTGTTGGTACTTCTAACGTCACTACTAAAAAGCAGAGATAATTCCTACCCCTAGTAACAACGTCAGAAGTAGTCGGTATTATAATTACTTGTCATTAGCAACTAGTCACACTTGAATTACTAACATTCCTAAACATGAAGTAGGTTGTCATCCCCAATTATATTGCTAGAAAATTATCATAGATTTACATTATACTTTTGTGACTAGGCAGATAAAATATATGAATAAGATATGAATGTAAACTAATGGGTTCTGCAAGCGGACAGATAATTATACCGTTGTAGCATTTTACCTAGGGAAGTATCCAGGTTGTCGATTTATAATTATACCTCTGGGAAAGCTATGTAATAAACTATTATTTATTATATTGATGAGACAACTATATAGACTGAATAAACGATATTACCTAAGTCATATACTCTAATCATAACAGGCAGAGGTCACAAGATAAATAAGGATAAATTGGGTGATAGCATAATCATCAAGTATTATAATTAAGGATAATCATCAGAGCATCTTACTAGTCATAATCATAGCTAGCCATTAAATATACTAAGGAGATAGGCCTATAAATGCGTCAATTGAATAACTCTAATTAGTGCAACTACATCTAGTAATCATTGCTAAGTCAACCCTAAATCATCATTGCATGTAAAGAGGCATCAACTAATGAGGATATTAAGACCTAAGTCACCTCCTTCGCGACCGTGCCCATGCTAGTCCTACATACGAGGGGTGGACTACAGAGGAACTAACGTAGCTATCACCTACGCAGACTACCACACGTCCCGGCATATCAGGGTGCACTCGCAGATAAACAAGACATCTAAACACCACGTCTACATATCGTCTATCATCTACCCATTGTACATATGGATAAACGCTATACGAGCAATTACATGAATTCAATAAGATCGAAGTAACTAAACTAGACATATAATCAAAGTAGACAAAGACTAATGCAATTAAGAACATATGAATATAATTAGAGTAAAGTCTCCCTAATCTAAATACTGAATACAATAAAGTAATTAAGAACTAGATCTATTACCGAACTCTCGCGCTCGGCCCGGATGCCGGGGGCTCCAGATCCGATGAAGAACTAGATCTCCTCTACTTCTAATCTAGCTAGCTAATCCTATGAACTAGAAGGCTCTTGATGAACTTGAAGGCTCTTGATGCTTGACGGCTTGAGGCCTTGATGAATAATGAATTGGCTCTCTCCAGGGGGGGTCTGCCCACATATTTATAGTCCGGTGGGATGCGCGTGCGCCGCAGGATCAAACCAACGTAATATAGGGCTCAGATGACTCCTTGGAGGCGGTGGAGGAACATTCCAGAAGGGGGGCCGAAACCCCTAACAGGGGGCCGGCGGCCATGGTGGGGGCCGGTCGGCCCCTGGCGGCCCGGCCCCCCCCGTCGCTTCAGTGTCTTCGAGTCTTCCCGAGTCTTTCCGCGATGTCCTTCGTGACGGATAAGTTTCGTGGTTATTTTGCTTTGGAATCCCTCCTTTTCGGCTTTTCGGAAATCTCCCGAAAAAAATACAGAATATGCAAAACTTCGTGGAAATTGTCGGATAAATCCCTAGACTAGTGTGTTTTCATGTTTTTCTTCGGGTAAAAAGCTCTAGTAAAAGTTGACGCTAACAGGTGTCAACAGGTATGCTATCTGTGCGTTTGTGGATAATCTTACTTAAATCTTATTTAATAGAGTGTAGTTAATTTATACCAGTAAGTATTTTTTTGGCGCCGTTGTCGAAGAACGGTTTCTTGATTTTGACTTAGTCTAGCTTAATCTTGTATTATACTTTTATCTTTTTTATTTTATCCCATTCTCTTCATTATTTTTGTGTTCATCCTTATGGATGCTTTTAATTCTATTGCTATCTGTCTTTATGGCATGTGCGAAAGCTTTAGGCCACCAAAATCTAATGAACCTATCATAACACCTGGCTATGAGCTGTGTCCATGTTTAATTAGTATGATTCAGGATAAACCCTACTCGAGAGAAGGTAACGATTCTAAGTTGCTTGACGAAGAGAAGGGCTTATCACCCGAACTAGACATGGAAGTCTTGGTAGCTAAAACATAATTATTTTATTCCCAAGATTTAGCTATCGATTCTAAACTTTTGAAATTTCACTTTGATGATTTAGACTTCCAGTTAGCTAAGATGCTTGTAAATCAATACACATCAGATTTTCTCATTAGAAGAGCATCTTGGGAAAAGTGTCATCAACTTTCTTTCCCTCCTAAAAGACATTTGGAAGAATTCAAGGATGGCATGTCAATTCAAGGATGGCATGTCAATTGATGCCATAGAAGGAGAGCCAAGCCACTTAGAAATAAATTCTATCTTCTCCCCTTCAATGCCCACAGTAAATGTCTCTGAACCCATCTCTAAACCCATCCTCGACCCCAATGAATCTTTTATGCTCTTTCTATTAAATTTCATAGTGACCCTAGAAATCCATCAAGTCATCTCAAGAAAAGAGTCATGAAGATTATAGGAATTCCCAAGAAGAGCAACGACAATGGCAGAATACGTAGAACATACAGAAATACATATGCTATTATATTGTAGAAGAATAGATGGAAGAGGACGAAGCTTTAGCACTTGCATCTAAACTTGATTTAAATTCAAATGGTGAGCTTAAATTAATTTCTTTAATAAACAGAACATATCCAAGTTTAGAGAAAACTTTAGACGAGGCCAACCTTAGAGACATCAATTCATGGGAAATCCTAGAAAAATAAACATCCAATAAATGTCATAGGCATGAAATAATAGAGATAAACTTGTTGCCTATAGACATCCATACAGAAACACCCGTGGTTTTTGAAAAGGGAGATCATATCGATGAGCATGGCAGTTATTTCATTAACACCCTATCAGATCCATGGTCATATAAGAAATGTCCTAGATCTTTTGGTCTCTCTAATATTACCACACACGAGATCTTCAACCCCCTCTTTATACCTTATAAAAGGTCATTAAAAGGGTGGTTGTAGATGCATATATTTATCATAAATATTGAAGATCTCGTTGTAATCTTGATATACGTATATAAAGGCTAATGTTTTAAAGGAAACCCCTTCACCAACTAGAAAATCAGAAGGTTTTCCAAGAATAACTTTGTATCCCAAAATAACCACTCTTAAAAAATAAACTAAGCTTCCACCTTTAGCATAGAAATATAATTATCAAAATATTCCTTTGATATTTTTGTCACTAACCATTTTAGGTTTGAAGTGAGAAAATAACTAATGATAGTGCCTGGTATGACCAGTCGATCATAATACAAATTAATCCATCCAAACTTAATTTTGCTTTGTAAAATTCAGCTTGGGGGAATGGCCTTATTTAGAAAATCCTATGTTGCTAATATTGGTTGTCTCTACCTTTATTCAATTTGTTAATCACGCTCTTTCATCTTCGTTTGAATAAGCAATCTCTATAAGTGCTTTCATATTACCTTTGTCCGCTATAGTAAAATCTAGTTTGTAAGTAGTGTACATACTTTCAAAGGCTTTTTGAATTAAGCGTGGTGCTTAGGTTAAATAGCCTTCCTTAACCAAAATTAGACACGGAGTTTAGCTTGGTAATTGAACTAGAAATTGTTGTAGTAGACATTGGATATTTTTTAGACTAACCCCTGCAAAAAACTTTTAAATTAATTTAGATAAGTCATGAGATAAATTCGAATTAGAGATAAGGCAGGACACATGTCAAACTTTAATAACTTTGTAGAAGGACACAGGTCATTCATCATGAATGAGAGAACTATGAGCATTAATGATTCATTCACTTTATCTTCTACTACAAGTTACTTTGCCTCGAGCCATGCCTATATAAAACATGATCTATGCTAAAACAATATTAATTTTGTCTTTTCACTAGCATAGACAGAACAAAATAAAATGCTAGATAAGCAACCTGTATTCAAAATTTGTATACTCCTTCAGGTATATGTTGTCCACTAATCTGCTACAGGCATAATAATGATTGGTGTGAAAAGAGTCAAAAGATCAAAGAAGTAAAAGATGGCAAAAGAATGAGTTCAATAGAGGAGACAAGATGTCCATGAACAACTCAAGATGCAAGAGGAAGGACCACCAGTCATTTACCCTTCATCATTTAGTGTCGTCACGCTCTAATAATAAAGGTAATACCCTAAGGTAAGTGGTCACTGCTCTCCTCTTGATCTTAGTGCACACATAAATACAGACATAAACATATTAGAGTTACAACTTAAATTGATTAACCTAATTAACTCAACATGCTTTATTCTTTAAAATTGTTGGTGGCACAATTCTCTTAATCTCAGTCTTAACTAAGCAAACTAAAATATTATATTTGATCTTAGAAAGATGGATAATTCTTCCATTGGTTAAGCAATTTCATTCTTTTATGCCATGTGAACTTAAATGCAAGAGTCAATGCTTAATCTTTTGATCTTACCACTCATAAATAAACAAATCATGTAACACCAACTTTATCTTATTCAATGTGCATAAGGATGGAGAAAAATAAATAAAGAAATAAATTTGGCTCTGTTGGTGTTTTTCACCAGCCAGAGCCTATGCACTTGATCTCTACCTTGGTTTTGCAAACGAGGATAACACATCGAGCAAAATTTATTAATTCTACAAGTGAAAGTTACGTGAACATGCACACAGAGCAAGATGTTGTCAGCTACTATTAAAGCTCTACTTCATCGTATGGGCCAAACCAAAGAACAAAAGTGACAACATCATCACTAGAGGTATGCAACCATCAAGACCTCCATCTCTCAAGATAGAGAGATCTGGGAAGAAGAAGACCTATCGGTAAACTTTAAATTTTATATCCTTGCCATAAGGTATTATGGTAGTTATCTAATTAATTAGTATTCTTGTCTACATTAATGATAGTTATCTAATTAATTAGTATTTTTGTCTATATTAATAAATTTATCTTAACATATTCATCTTCATAACTATTAAAAAAGAAAATAAAATTCTTTCTTGCTTTATTCTTGCATCATAAAATATTAAAATCCCCACGTGAATAAACTTGTGGCAACCCTATAGTAATATTTACTGTGGTGGCATATTGTATTTACTTTCTTGCATTATGAAAAGCCTAAGCCCCATAAGAATAAATATTCTCTATAGTGGTATAAAAAATACAACTACATATCATGCACACATATTTAGTTTCTACATAATTAAACTAGAATATTCTAAAAAGAGAATCCTGCTAGAATTTATCAATTTGAAATCAACTCATAAGAATAATCAATTATTTATTGGCTGACCGCTAACCTCTTATTAAATTCGAGCCTCGAGTTTTGGTTTTCTTGTTGGAGTATAACTATGCAGGATAACATTATGACTAAGGAGTGAGTCTATCAGTGGAGCCCACTAGGACTATCGCTGACAAGCTCACCCTAAAGATCATCAATACCAAGTATTGTAAACATCTAGCTTGGGGAGGAGCATTCCCTAGTTATCAGGTAACTATACCTAAGCGATTATCGAGTCTATTTTATATATATAGTCATAAAATACTAAAAATATATGGGCACATAAAGGTCCATGTCTTTAGAGTCTTATGAGTCCAATAGAAATAAAAAGATGAACAACAAATTAAAATTAAAACAAAATACTTATCTATTTATTAAGATGTGATTATAGAGTATGTCTAGTTAGTAAGAGTTAAATAAAAACTAGAGAACATTAAAATTTTATCTTAGAGATGATGAATAGTTGCTCTACCGTAATACCTTTCAAGTGCCTAGTTTTCAATCATGAATTCTCTTGAGTTTTGGATATGACTACTTTGATATAAGAATTTACTGTGAACCTAAAATTTGTGTAGGCATATACTTGAGCTGAGTCTAGGTAATTGATTGATATGATACATGAAGGTCTAGACTACTATTTATCTTATCCCAGCATTACTAAGTTCTGGAGATTTATTTTGAAAACCTAAAATCTTACATGATGAGCTCTTGTATGACAAAATTTGAATTTCTACCAAAGCCATATATTTTACATTTAGAGTTAAGAAAACCTCACTTACGCACTCCACTCACATATGCATTACTCCTACTCTGGGATGTAAGCGCAGTCATTTCTACTTTCATCCAGATCCAATTTAAAAATATTTTTCTCCTACACTAGGAGTAAACACCCAAAATATACCCAATAGGACAGCCCCCATTTAATTACTCTAAGTTCTTATCATTATCTCTCCGATTATTTATATTCAAAGGATGCATGTGGCTATGCAAAAGTATTAAAAAAAGAGAAAAAAGGGAGTAAAAGCTAGACAAGTGTCCCAACAATTAAAATAATGGGTACATAGATGTCCGCCTCCTAGATTAATAAAAAAAGAAGAAGAAGAGAAAGAAAGAATAAAGATAACCCATATTTTCCCGTGAAAAGTTCTAAGGAGGGAGTTATTTTTCAAGAGCAAAAGTAGAATTAGGATTAGCCACTAAATACCATATATACACCTATCCACCATATTCTATACATATGCACATTATGATTTGATTGTATGCCTCCATTCTCTGTGGATCCATTGTTTGACTTTACAATATATGAATTGCAAGTATGCTGATCCTTGTTATTGCCACTCCTATAAGCTCCACTATGATCCTTAGTTATAGGAAGGCATAACATTATCAATGCCTCAGTGAGATCCATAAATACCACATATAATAAGAGATTTAAGGGTGTCATATAATTAAGCTCTGAGTTTTATTTCAAAAACTTATAAAACTCTAGAATATTGGTACTGTGAAGAATTTGAGCCATGGTGCTCGACTTGATTATTCTATCTTTCGATTGCTCAAGACTTATGCAAAAGCTGTACAGCTCCATAGTTAAAGGTAAAATAGATAAGTTTGAAAGTTAGAGCAGTTTTGTCTAAACTAGAGGAAAATCTATGTGTAAAAGCGAGTGTGCTTAAAAGAAATAAAAGTATTGCAACAACTCCTGATCCAAGTTTATTAGTAATGAGACCTAGGATCTTTGCCAAGGGACTGGCAAAAGATAAGTTTGGGGGAGTTGTTGATGGTGGATAACGTCAATATTTATTAGAACTTTAGACATGAAAGGATACATGAATACACACTAGTCTAGGGTTTTAACTGACAATTTCCACGAGTTTTGCATATTCTATATTTTCCACGGATTATTCCAGAAAAGTATAAAAGAGGGAGTAGAGTGCATAATTACCACGAAACTTATCCACATCGGCAAACATCGTCATTAGGCTTAGGAAGGATCTAGAAGACACCCGAAGTAGCGGGACCCATAGGGGAGACCAGGTGGGGCCGGCCGGCCCCACCCTGGCACCGGTCGGCGCCCTAGGTCAACATCTGGCCACCGCCTTCTGGAATCTTTCTCCCACGCTTTCCTTGGCACCTAAGTAAAGCATCCCTCCATCGATCTAAGGTCGGTTTGATCTGACGGTGCACACAACATGAAGACGCGGATCGATGACGTGGCGGTGTCTTGCCCCCTACTCCACCTCGGCCTATATAATGACGCCCCAAGGCCCCTCCACGAGGCATTCTACACCCCAATGCTTCACATTCTCTACATAATTAGGGTTAGGGTCCCTCTAGTTGATCTAGTTCTAGTTCATCTAGTTCTAGTTCATCTAGATGTAGCAATTAGGAGAGACTAGTTCTTCTAGATCTAGTCTTGTTTAGAGATTAGAGAGATTGAGTAGAGGAGTAGAGATTCTGGAGGAGTTCTAGCCTGTCGGTGCTTCTTCGTGGCTGTATTCTTCTGGATTCAGCTCCCTCGCCCAGAGCTGTGTTCTGAGGTACTTTTTATATTCACCATTCTGATTCAAGTAAGTAGTTGTTCTTATTTGTTCTTAAGTTCACAGCTCATATTGAGTGCTTTGATCTTGGTCATTACTTGGTTGAAGTAGTACTTCGTAGTGTAGGCGTGGTGCCTAGGCTAGGTTTACTTGTGGATCTCCCCTGATTAGCCGGATAGTGGTAGCTCACGAAGGTGACTTTATAGCTTCATTGAATCCTCTGTAGTCCACGTCCCGTTGATAGGACTGATAGGCTGATAGGTGCTTAATAAGAGATTACTCTATTTCTTCTCCTATTCGGGTTACTTGCCCAATTAGACAGTATTATATAAAGTTTATTGGTTGTCAGAACTAGAGTATAATAGCTATTTCCTCTTTCTTGATATTATCTAGCCTAATTGTAGGGTTAAGTCTATAGACTGTGTCGTCATCACAACTGTTCCCTGTGGATACGATATTTAAAACCTCTGTGACACTGGTATGATATCGTGGCGCTTGCGCGGATAATCTTACTTAAATCTTATTTAATAGATTACAGTTAATTTATACCAACAAATAGCATCCATTGAAGGAACTAAGATTCGAATGAAATTCTCTCCCACATCCTAATTTTAGCTACTATCAATTTATATTTCATTTTCGTTACTTATGAATACTCTAACATGGCCAGATAACTTGAATAGGGGTAGAAATCAGAGTTCTCCCCTACCAGCACTTATATATGGCTGCCAATTAATCTTTCTAATGGGTGATAGATTACAAAAGATTTAATAAAGCTATAAGTCACCTTCACGAGCTACCATCTACCGGAAAGATAGGGGATATTCATAAGTAATCTAGATCTAAGCGCCACGCTTACACCTATATTACTACTTCAATCTACAACGTCCTATAGACTAAAGTACTTAAAAGAATTATGAACTAGAAGAATAATATGAATACAAAGTTACTTACATAGAAGACGATGATTAAAGAACCTCAGAAGCAAGTCCTGGGCGTGGGAACTTGATCCCAGAGAATACAGTCGAAGACAAGCACCGACGGGCTAGAACTCCTCCAAAACTCTACTCTCAACTCCTCTCTAATTCTAAGACTAGATAGCTACTCTAATAGGTAGATCCATTTAAGGACCCCTCTCAACTTGATCCAACTGGAGATAATGAATTAGGGTTTTAGGGATGCCTCCATTAGAGGCCAGGGGTCCCTTTATATATCCCGATGGAATGCATACGAGCCGTTCGATCAAACCGACTTCACATACGGTGGATATGAACCCTCAAAGGCGGTGGAGGAAGCTTTTCGGAAGCCGAGCCGACGCCGTTTTGGGGGGAGGCCGCCCGGAACCCAAGTTGGGCCTTTTGGGCCCAACTTTGGTGGGTTGCCTTCTTCATCCATGTAGAGTCCAATGGCGCATGTTTAAGCGCGAGATAATTCCACGAATTTGTTTGATAATTACGTTCTTCACCGTTGGTTTTCTGGAACACTGCCTGGAAAATATGAAATCACCAAAACTCGTGTAATTGTTAGTTAAAACCCTCTATCTTCTATGTGTATTGATCATATATCATGTTTATTGCACTATAAAAAGTTGACACTATCTACCGTCAACAGTTACCAATGAATATTTAATAATTAAAAATATATCAATTAATCAATCAATATTATATTTATATAAATATTTAACACTAAAATTATAAATTATATAAAATAATTTACATCAATAAATAAAGAAACTAAAGTATTAAAAAATATATTAGGTTCAAACTAAATCAGACGGGTAATAAAATTTATTTAATCTTATACACATCCATAATTTAAATTAATACTAAAATTTATTTGTAGATATAGTATTAAATGGTTTCAATGCCTCATCAGTATTAATAAAATTAAATACTTGGTCACTAAAACATTTAAATAGGTTCCTGATACCTTTTTTTTTTGCGGATATGGATAATGTCCGATATTATGGAATACGGATCTAGAATCACATACTAAAAAGCAAATTTGGATAATTGTTTAGTATCTATATTTGAAACGGATACGAATATGGTTATTCAAATTTCAAATATAGATATTCAGATTTCAAGTTTTAGTAGATACAAATGTTGAATAATTCAATTATCCAATTTCATTTTTTGTTCCAATTAGTTGCCCCGACTACATTGCGCTGCCTCGCTAGAGCCGCTTTGGAACCACCTCATTGACATCGCCCTACTCAACGACTCCTTTGCAATGCACTCGCATATTGTTGAATAATTCAATTATCCAATTTCATTTTCTGTTCCAATTAGTTGCCACGACTACATTATTTGCCTTGCTAGAGCCGCACTAGAACCACCTCATTGACATCGCCCTACTCAACGACTCCTTTGCAACGCACTCACATGCTTGTTGTTAGGGATGAAAAAAGCTAGTATCTAATAAAAGCATCTTCAAGATTTTCCAAAATCCACCTCCAATCTAAATTTTTTTCGTAAGACTAAAAATACTCTCCAACAACATCATATTTTAACTCACAATCTTTCTACACTTGAAAAATCAACCTCTTCACGCGGATATATACATGAGCATATCCATTGTGCCAATTCGAAAGAATAACAAGACAAGGTTCCCGATACAAATGTATAATCAAAGTGGTTGCGATGATTAGAAATAGTCTGGTTTCCTAATATAAAATTACCTTTTATTTTCTAAGAGCTCTAGGAGCTAGATTTTGAAAAAGGCTGAGAAAAGCCAACAAATATACTCTCAAATTTTTTAGTCAATTGGTTTCTTTTATAAGCTATTGAAGATGCTTGAAGAGGTATATTTTTAGAAAGTTATTTTTAAAGCTTTTTTGATACATAGATTTTATTATGTATTTAGACATATGGTATATCTACATACATAGTAAAGTTGATGTACCAAAGAATCAAAGCTATATATAATTTAGAATAGAGGGAGTATTAATAAATTTGAGTCAATTTCATAGAAAATTTGAAGCATGAATACAAGTTTTTTTTATTTTTAGGGTCCGATTTTGGCAATGGGGCCCACATATTGATCTACTGGTGCTAATTGATATGATGTAGTCGTTGCTTGTTCCATTAAACCATCTGCAACAAATTCTAGTCAATTTTAATAATATTTTATAATATGAACCCGAGATTTTAAACTTAGGGGTCCAACTTTTAACGTGAACCCATATGTCTTTTTTTTTACGGTAAATACTGTGGGGGAGGTCCCCCACAGTGTCAAAATTTTGTATTAAAAATAAGAGAGTCCAGAGTGCTTACAGAGAGAATTAACCGAAAGAATCTAACCAAACGCATAAGCTTGATCTAAGATTAGCTTTGAATCTAACAGATTGAAGGTTACATTGGGACTTAACATTATTGAACCATCGATCCCCATTTGGGCTCCCTTCCGTCAAAGATCTTGTCGTTCCGGATCTTCCGTAATTCCCATGCCGCGATCAACGAAGCTTCAGTGAAAAAATTCAAAGGACTAGATTCCCTGGCTTGTGTCAACTGATCTGGCAAACTGAGTGCGAGGTCCCAGTTGAAACTCAGTCTGTTCCAGCACTGAGTTGCAAAGGGGCATACAAAGAATAGATGCTCTATGGTTTCATCTTCCCCTGTGTCACACATGACACATAAGTTATCATCATGAACATGCAGATTCCTTCTTGTTAGCATTGTTTTGGTGTTGAGACGATCAATTAGAACCAACCATGCAAAGAATTTGATTCGAGGGGTGCATCCAGTCCTCCAGAGCTCTCTGAAAATTCGGTGCGACTATATCCGACCTTGCAGATGAGCGAATAGAATTTTTTGGATGTGTAAGTGCCACCCCGCATTGGTGCCACCGATCTTTCAAATCCTCATCATACGGTATATCTTGCAGGTGCTCACGCATTTGGTGCAATTCGTCCAAGGCTTCTTGTGATAAAGGTCGGAGGAAGATGGTGTCAAGATCATCAACTTTGAGTATGATGCTATATGTGGGAATGCACGACTTAGTGGTTCACCAGCCCGTTTGTCATCCCAGAAACATGCAGTTGAGCCGTCTCCAATCAAACACTTGGTAACTAGGCGGTATAGCTGGTTGAGTCTGAGAACATCTTTCCACCAGAACGACCAGATCTCTCTCGTCGCATGTGGTACCCTATTTCTATAATACTTGAACCAAATCAGGGTTACCCACGGGATGTCCGCCTTGTTATAAAACTTGTGTAGGTGCTTCAGGAGCAGTGCATCATTCTGCAGTCTCAGGTTTATTATTACTCCCAAACCGCCTTTGTCCTTTGGTTTTTGTACTGTTTCCCAAGCCACGAGATTACCTCCTCTCTTCTTTTCTATGTTTCCCCGCCAAAGGCACTGTTTTCTTGCCCGATCAATGTTTTCAATCACCCCTTGCAATAACTTGATAGTGCAGAGAGTGTACGTGGCTATTGGTGTGATCGCAGAGTTGAGCATTTGTAGTCTGCCTGTGTGGGAGAGCCAGATAGAGCAGCTAGAGAGTCTTCTTTCCACTCGATCCATCATCGATGTCAGGTCTTCCATTCTCGGTTTGTTGGTGCCCATTGGTAATCCTATGTCCTGTGCAAATATATATGTTTCATAAACTCATAGGTTTTCTATAACAAATCTGTGGGTTTAATTAGTTTTATAGTTAGAATGGGATACGTTGAAACTATAAAAATCTAGAATGAAGTGGGTTGGATTGAGTATGAGGTCGACTTTAACCCATTAGGAAGCCCTAAGTTCTGTTTATCAGCAAGCCCGTCGTCTGTTCATCGTTAACCCGTTAGCAGGCGGATAAGCACGGTGTGAGCACCCGGCCAGCACGAAACCGCGAGAACACACACACTCGTCCGGGTCCGGCCTTCAGCTGTCAGCAAGACAGCAACGTGGTAGTACAAGTGAAATATATATATGTTTCGTGTCTGTTTGTTGCACTGCCCTGCACGCATCATTATGATTTCCCAACCAGCAACAACCACAAATACGTACTCTCCTACTACTTGCATATAATAATAAAGATAAAGCTTAATTGTCTACTCTGGACCCATGCCATGGTCATGTTATACACAGTCAGCCACGTGAGCAACGTGCACCGCCCGTGGCCGTCCCATCCATCAGTACAGTAACAGGCGCCGCGCGGCTAGTAGACACGGCAACGTGAGGCACGCGCGGTCCGCTCTGCCCTGATGGTGCCCACCTGCACTGCTAGTTCTAGGACGACGTCGCTATCGCCTCCATGCATGCCTGGTGCCCACCTGCCTCTGCATCCCCCGCCCAACCTTACCCACATCCATTGGCGCCTACTACTAGTACATGCTCATCGGATGCCGTCTCACACGGGCACGGATGGTCCCTCGCGCTCCTGGCCTGGCAGCAGGCGAGATTCGTCGTTCATCGCCTCGGCGCGTCTGTAGCAGTGTACGCACGGCGCACGCTAGTGGGCGAGCAACGTTTAGGGGGAGGGGCCGCCTCAGTCGTTCTGGTCTTGGCTGTGCGAGCCCCGTCATAAATCACCTGATATAACTACATTTGATATATTTCCAAAAAGAAAGAAATATGTTCGTACCTCGTACGAAGCAGCAAACCTCTATGGTAGCGCGTGGTTATAAGAAAAATCTATAAATCTAATCATATAGAAAATATAAAGCATATTTCATGATCTTTTTATCACCTATATCGTGTAGTTCTAGTTTATAGAAATCTTTTAAAAAAAATATTTTATTTTTTAATTAAAGCAACTTTAAGAGATTCTTTGCGTCCTATCTAATTTATACGAATATAGATTTCGCTGAAGAAAATACCCTCCAATTCTCTTTTTAGTTGGATCCTAAAAATAGACATTCTCTATTCTGGTTTTTTGTTAGCTAAAGATCTAAGAGTAATGATGTATATAGAAAAGTTGTTGAAGGGTACACTAGTAATGAAGAACAAGTCTTTAGTCCGGTGCGGATGGGCCTTTAGTAGTCCCGGAGCCGGGACTAAGGTTTCGAGACTAAATGTCCCACCTTTAGTCCTGTTCGCTGCCCAGGGACTAAAGGTCCACCTTTAGTCCCGGTTGGTAACATCAACCAGGGACTAAAGGGTGTGTGTCGGGGTGCGCCACTGACGCCATTTTTAGTCGGTTGGTTGGTATTACCAACCGGGACTAAAAGTTTTTTTTTTTTTCTTTTATTTTTCCTTTTCTTTTTCATTTTCTTTTCTTTTGGTTTTCCCTTTTTCGGGTTTACAATTGTATTATTATTATTTTCGAATGCGTATTGTTCGCCGCTTTGTTTATGTAGACGCCGCACCTATAATTTATAATTTAGATCATTACATATAAATAAATTACATAATACTATTTATATATTATACATATCTATAGATCTATGATATAAAATTTACATGTCTCCGTCACGGATAAAGTATTTACAACTTAATTGTTCTCCGCCACTCAAGCACCATACAAATGATCATCATGGTTTGGTTTGAGTGGCTCGTCAGGGTTGAAGAAGTACTCGCCGGCGGGATTTAGGACTTGGTCGTTAAGAAATCCCGCGAGTGTCTCCCGAATTGCTTTTTAGGCGGACTTCGGTCAACACCTTCTCCCTCAACCACGTGTCCTATAGTAATCATTAAAAAAAAAAAGTTATAGATATGTATAAGATTTATTAAATAGCAACAAATAATTGAAATGAACTTATTATATATACATGTTACA
Source organism: Chrysopogon serrulatus (assembly GCA_015844335.1). NCBI lineage: Eukaryota > Viridiplantae > Streptophyta > Magnoliopsida > Poales > Poaceae > Chrysopogon > Chrysopogon serrulatus. Next base: position 61,339 of record JADLZL010002569.1, read on the forward strand.
TACTTTTTGCGTGCTCAAGATTTAATCTTTTTTTCATAGACATTTAGAAAATCGCGCAGACATAGTATCCGGTGATAAATTTTTGCCCCTGTGGTCGCCGTAGAATCCACCGATGTAGGATAGGCTTTGAAAGTGGCGCTTTTAAATCGGGACGGTGTTTCGCGCACGAACCAAGCCCAAACCCTAGCAATAAAATGATCATTATTAAATATCTATTACAGAGTTAAAGAGCTGAAAGTAATATTTAGAGATCGAAGTTACCCTTGGATAATATCTATCATTTCTTGGTAAAGGTCCAAAGTGGTTTTCTCAACGAGTCATAGATTATCAAATGAGATTGCCACATGTCAATCACAATTAGTATCCAATGAAAACTGCATTTGTGTGTAGGCAAAATAATTATTTATCTTCACACCGATCTCATCAATTGGGTTAATAGAATGTACGTACACACGATAATGATACTTACTTAAAGTTATAGGGAAAGAGTATATATCTTTTATCCTTTTGATTGATCAAAGTACCTCCGTAGATTTCTCTCCGTTTGAACTCTCCATATGGCATACGGAGTCTTGGGGTCTTTGAATACAACATAAGGATCTACAAATCCAACCTCCTTGTCATTTCTAGCTCGAGGTCCCTCATCATGTGTCTCGCATATGTATAGCCGGTTTACGTAATTAGTTATACATATACATGATAAGTTCTGATGACATTATTACAAAAAAAAGAATCACTTACAGACGAAGCGGTGATTAGAGCTTTGTCCAGGCGTCCATGTGGCATAGCCTGGTGTAGCTCATTAAATTGAACATAAATAACATCATCACCACGGAAGTAATGATGGTTTCTAATTCGGACGCAAATATAGTCATCCGCACTTACGCCACACGCATCGAGGTACCACTTGTTTAGCAAGTACATCTGCGTGCCAAGTTTTGCCGAGGGCCGCGGGGTTGCCACAGACTCTTGCCATATTCATATGTCTTCCGGTAATGATCAATTTCTTTTGCACTTTCAATTGCTGCCCCATCTATCATTTGGGATAAGGTAAGACCAAGTGTCCTCAAAAAAGTTTCAAGATCATCATAGTGCAAATGCGGAGGTATCTGGCTGGTCTAGCACGTCGATGTTTGAACCATATTCATTTCCAATGACTAGCGGGGGCACCGATTGCTTTGATTGTTCCCCGAGCTGTGCTACATCCTTGCGTGCTCTTTTCTTTTTTCTTCTTCTCTTCTTCTAGGGATTTGGTTAGAGTGCGCTCATAGTCGGATAAAGATGACGATTCTTTTCGAAGCTGCACGCCTCTTTTTTTTGTTGAGCCTCAACCCTTTGCCGTAGATCTTTCGGCTTTAGCAAGAGGTAGGGCTTCTCGGGGTTCCGCTTGGATTCTCTTTCATCCTTAAGTCTCTTGAAGAAACGGCCCACATCGACTTTTTACCGAAGTTTCTATTTACGCACCAGTCTTCTCATAGGATAGCTTCTTAGGAATGACGGGTTGTTTCTTCTCGAGGCTTTCTTTTTTTGGGCTGCGGGGCGGCCGACACATTTGATCGTGTGGCCGGCCTCTTCTTCAATGGTGGGTCCACCGGTTTCGGCTACTGGAGCCACGTGTGGGGCGATGGCGCGGCCGGTGGGGGGGTTGGAGCCCGACGTGGAGGCGAGGGGCAGCCGGTGTCGGTGTTGGAGCCCGAGGAGGCGGCGTTTGAGCCCGAGGTGGCGGGGTTGGAGCCCGAGGAGGCGGCGTTGGAGCACGTGGTGGCGGGGTTGGAGCCCGAGGTGGTGGTGTTGCAGCCCGAGGTGGTGGCGTTGCGGCCGAGGAGGCGGCGTTGCAGCCCGAGGCGATGCAGCCGTGTCTTGCACCTGCCTCGTCATCACCCCGCAAACACTATGACATGTTGGTGACCACTGTGAAACCAAAGAGGTATATGAGTAAACCGCTAACTAAGGGAATGCAAAATAAAGTTAGTGATTAAATGTATCGTCAAGTTTTATCCGCACCTAGGGTTAGGTTCATGACGAGGAGGTGGTGGTAGACTACTAGGTGATGCCCCAGGAATAATGATGTAGCGCTTGCGCCAACAAATGAAAGCCTTCTCTGCTTGTCCTAGAGCTCTCCATCACCTCCTTCTATCTCAAGCTGCACATTTTCGAAGCCTTTGACAACTCTATCCACCGAGACACTAGCATATCCAATTTGGAATCCTCGCCCCATGGATTCTTGGTGTCTTCGTAGGGTCGATATGAGTTACAACACCGACAAAGAACCATGACTGTGGGGAGTCCCCCGTGGAATATGCAGCTCACATGTTGTCTTAGCTTCGGTGACGTCATCCACCGGAAAGCGCAGCCCCACGCCGTCTTGAATAGTTGGCACCTCCGTGGAAGCGCAAGCGCTTTTCAACCGACCAGGGGGGCTAATGTTGACTCTAGGCTCGATGCGGTTTGCCTTTGCATAGAACTACTTGCTTCTGCACTTGCCTTTTGATTTCCTCGTTCATTCTCTCTTCAAGTGCTTTCTCTCGCGATGTATCGCTTCACGAGCCGCTGCTTGTGACTCCATCACCATTGCCTCCAACCTACGCAATCGCTCTGCCTCATCTTTCTTCTTTCTTTGGCGGCTTCTATAAGTGGGTCTATCTTTAGGGAAGCCATGCTCCCACGATATCTCCCCATAGCCTCTTGTTCGCCCCACCGTGTTCAGCAGTCTCCGGGCGTATGTCAGCTCATCCTTCTCTCTATTTGGCTGCCAGGCGCCACTTTCAACTAATCCTCGGGCATAGGCCATTCTCTGTCCCACTCTCTGCAGCTTCTCGCCGTACACTACCTTTCCGGTCTCTAGGTCGAGGGTTCCCCCATGACCGAAGAACCAATACTTGGCGCTTCGGACCGGTGCGGTGATTCTCCGGTTCCATCCCCTTGTCAACAATCTCCTGTTTCGACACGCCACTTGGGAATAGCGGTCCGGTAGCCACCTAAACCCAAGTGATGGTGGTATTGCTTATGTCTAGCATTTTCCTCGATTACGGATCATCCGTGGCTCGACCCTCATCTAAGTTCTTGAACCGCATTTAACTCATCCCAAAAAGGCCTCCACTTGGCGTAGGCCTTGTTGGTGAAATCCGGTGTCCGGTTATTTGCAACAAAAGTCTTGTGCGTTTCTTCTTCCAAGCCTGAAATTGTTTGGCCATCTTACGCATAGCCCAAATTTGAACCTTCTCCTTCAAAGCTTCATCCGTGTATCGGCGTGAAATGTTGAAGGATATCTAGCCAAAGCAATTCCTTGTCACGATCCGAGACAAAACTAATATTAGGGTCATCTTTTCATTTGTCTCCATTCTCAAGCACCGATCGGGAGCCTGTCCCTTACAAGGTACCCACAAGGCGCAACAAATTTCTTTGAATGTTCCCCAAGTACTTGGCCTGTACCCTCGTCAAATTCCGACAGAATGTACCGACCCTCCAACGGCTTCTTCGGGCCTCGCACTTTTCTACTACTCCCGGTAGTTGTCGCCGATCCGAGGGCTACACAAACAAGCATAAACATATTAATACAAAAGCCATTCTTTTTAATTTCATGTATATACATATAGACTAGATTGTTGATAGACCTCATCGGGATTGTCTCCCACAAGTTCTTCATAATCAGCCGGCAATCGACTCCCATCATCTATTTGTTCATTTTCATCACCTTGGACTTGGGGATTTTGGTTGCCCATTTGTTGATTATGTCCGGCATTGCCTCATCCATGTTATCATTCGGATCGGCCATTTTGCAAATATATATGAAAGATGTTATCATTCGGATGTAGCGCCACAAAAAAAAAGAAAAATACACACTTAGCAAACATATAGAGGCAAAGTGGAAACATAAGTGAAATGCTATGTTGCACATAAGGAAATATACACTTAGCGTATCCATACACTAAGTGTATGTTTTTTTCTTTTTAATAACCAATAATCTAATAGGGTTTCGAATAGGTTTCACATGACATTACTTTTATTAATGAAGTTACTTGGCATTAGATTAAAATATTACAATATTACAAAACCTTATATATTATATGATATATTAAAGTTATTAGACATAATGAAGTTAATATTATATGACATAATGAAGTTACTATCACATGAAATAATGAAGTACTATCACATGACATAATGAAGTTACTATCACATGACATAATAAAGTTACTAGACATTAAATATTAGAAGACTTTATTAACAAGTACCATTAATATTAGAATACTTTATTAATAATAAGTACCATTAATATTACAAGACTTTATTAATATATTACATAATAAAGTTAATTATATTGAGTAAGGTGTTTAATTATATTCGCTAAGTCGACGCTAAGTAGCTAGGTCGTCATGTCATGTTCACTAGGTCGTCGTGCTAGGTCGCCGTGACTTGGTTCGCTAGGTTGTCGTCCGGTCGTCGCTAGGGCGCCGCTAAGTCGCCGCTAGGTCGTGACTTCGTTCGTCCGGTTGTCGCTAGGTCATATCTTCGTTCGTCCGGTAGTCGCTAGGTCGTCGCTACGTCGTTAGGGTTTCATATAAAACGAATAGTTTGCCCACGTTTAACGTTCATCGCGTTGTTGCATTGTCTCGCCAAGTCCTGCGTGGAGGCGTGCTCTCGGCTTCGGGCTCGATGGCTGGCCACCACAACACAAAATGATACACACATTCCATTGCTCGACGACGACGGCTCGGGCTCGATGGCCGGCCAACACAAACACAAACACATACACGCATTCTAGCTCGCATGGCGCCACCCTTTGGCGACGGGCGGCGCTGGCCTCTCGGCGGAGAATGAAGGAGGCGGCGGCCGGGAATGGGATGGGGAGACGGCGGGCGGCCTCGCCGGAGAAGAGGAGGCGCTGCACCGCTGAACGGCGGCGCGGGCCTTCTCGCCGAGAAAGAGGAGGACGACGGCCAGCGGCGGAGGCGGTTGGTCGGGCGAGGAGGCGGCCGCTGGGGGGGCCTCGACGAGGTGGACGACGCCCGGAGAAGAAGGCACCGCGGGGCGGGCCGCGGGGGCGCCGCGAGAAGGAAGCGTTAGCTGCTCGACGATTTAAGCCGGGCACGGCCGCTTGGCGGCCGGGCCGACGGCGGCCCCGCTGGCCAATGCACGAGGACCAGCCGGCGAGGAAGAGGCCCGGCGACGGGCGGGCGAGGCTACCACGCCGAGGGAGAGCGCCGGGCGGCGGGTCGTCGGCGACGCCGCCGGGAGAGGGCAAGGGATGTGCGTGGCGGCGGCGGTGTATTAGGACGCCGATCCGGATCGGGAGGAGGAAGGAAGAAGACGCCGTGGAATATATACCTGTGTGGACCTTTAGTCCCTTGCTGTAAACACAAGACTGACTAAAGGACCTTTAACCCCGGCCAGCAACAAGCACCGGGACTAAAGGTTAACTTTTAGTCCCTGTTCCAACCCCGCACGGGACTAAAGGTTAACTTTTAGTCCCGGTTCCAACCACAAAGGGACTAAAAGTTCCTTTCGTTTTTTAGGGTTTACTACCGTTGTTTATAAATCAGTTTGGTTTATATATATTCTAAATCTTATTAATTGCATAGTAAATGAAAGAGTAGGCATAAAATATTTTGAAAATCACAATTGCATTTCCTTTTGCCTTCTTGTACACTTTATATATTTTGTACCATAAATTTATTTGTTACCTTATAATAGTGATTGTAAATGTAAATAATAATTCGTATTTTGTTAATGCAAAAATATATTGATCAAATAAAAAATTTAAAATTGTTGCTTTTGGAAAGGAAATTTGTTTTTTCATAATGCTAACGTGAATCCTTGCATTTATCAACATTGAAACTCCAAATGCGAGACAGTAAAAATGTACATCAAATAGGATTTGTATTTGAAGGCAAAAATTTTTTTGAAAAATAACAGGTATATTTCCTTTTGCCTAGTTTCTATTTTATTAATTGTAAAATGTAAATTTTTTGTTTATCTATGCTTTCTAAATAGATTATTTTTGTTAATTATATAGTAAATAAAAAGAATGGGTATTAATTTATTAAAAAATAACGGTTCCATTTCTTTTTTGTCTATTTGCTTTCATAATAACATGTCATATCAATATTTGAAATTATATAAAATAAGAACAACTAATATAAATATCTTATGTTACAATTGTCACACACACATACTCTAATACACTCTATATATTAGGCGGGCACAAGAGTGATCTTCTTTTTTGACGTATGTTCCTTGGTCATGATCTTGACGTAACCATGAAGTGTCCTCGGCATTTATCATGATGCTCGGATCTTTGGTCACATTGAAAGGCGTGATTAGGTCATCCCTTTCATAATCTTCTAAAATATCGACTTGTCATCAATTCCCACAATGTTTCTTTTCCCGAGAGAACTATATGGCATTTTTGGCTCATTCGTTGATTTGTTGTCATTTTTTCCTCTCTTCTGTTTTGTAGACATATCTTTCACATAGAATACCCGATTCACATCAGCAGCAAGGGACGAATGGTTCACCTTTGTATCCAACATTGTTGAGGTCCATTGTTGTCATTCCATAGTCTTTGTCAACTATTACCCCCGCCTCGGTATTCTTGACCCATTGGCACCGGAATAAAGGGACTTTAAAATTAGGTGCGTAGTCTAGTTCCCAAATCTCCTCTATGCGGCCATAATATGTTTGTCTGTTTCCATTCGGGTCGGTGGCGTCTACGCGAACCCCAATCGTTTTTGGTTCGTGCTTTTTTTTTATCTTGGCCTAGGGTGTAAAATGTATTTCCATTTATCTCGCCCTTTGAATGTGAGGATGTGCCATGATGGTTGTCTAGCCAACAAATATAGTTGCTCATCAATCTGGTCATTGCCCCGACATTCTTTTTCGTAACCAATCACCGAAAGTGTCCATGTCGACGCATAAGCCAAGCTTCATTCTTCTCTCGGGAGCTGGGATCGTAGAAAGTCCTTGTGTTTCTTAACATACGGCTCCACCACGGATGAGTTTTGAAGAACTGTGTAGTGTGCTTTATTGAAACAATCGCCCCCCGCACCGATGTGGGTTTTCTTTCCAATCGTTCCTTTTCCGCTCGTCTCCCCTCGTGTCGTGATTGGGGAACACCAATTGGGTCAAGTTCGGGGAATGAATTCAACACAGAACTCAATGACCTCCTTGTCCCATAGCCCTCTGCGATGCTTCCTTCTGGCCGAGCACGCTGGTGGACATATTTCTTCAGGACTCCCATAAACCTCTCGAAAGGAAACATATTATGCAGAAACACAGGACCAAGAATATTGATCTCCTTGACCACATGAACTAGGAGGTGTGTCATGATATCAAAGAAGGATGGAGGGAATACTAACTCAAAGCTGACAAGACATTGAACCACATCATTCTGTAGAGCAGCAAGTTCCAGTGGATTGATTGCCTTATGAGAAATTGCATTGAGGAATGCACATAGCTTAACGGTTGCTAGACGTACATGTGGAGGTAGAATTCCTCTTAATGCAACTGGAAGCAATTGCGTCATAAGCACATGGCGTCATGCGACTTTTAAGTGCAGAAATTTCTTCTCGGACACATTTATTATACCTTTTATATTAGAGGAGAATCCAGATGGAACCTTAATCTTTGCTTAAGCATTCAAACATAATTTCTTTCTCTTCATTGCTAAGAGTATAGCTAGCAGGTCTTAAATATTGGCGTCCATCATCTGTCTTCTCTGGATGCAGGTTGTCTCGCTCTTCCATACGCTGCAAGTCTTGTCGTGCTTCAAGTGAATCCTTAGGCTTCCCATACACACCCATGAATCCTAGAAGGTTCACACAAAGATTCTTTGTCAGGTGCATGACGTCGATCGCATTACGGACCTCTAGGACTTGCCAATACGGTAGCTCCCAAAATATTGACTTCTTCTTCCACATAGGTGCATGACCCATTTGCATCTTTTGGGGCCGGTTGGTTGCCCTGTCCCTTACCAAAAATTACTTTCACATCCTTAACCATCTCAAATACATCTTCTCCAGTTCTGTTGCGAGGCTTGAGTCGGTGGTCTGCCTTACCTTTAAAATGCTTGCCTTTCTTTCTAACTGGGTGATTCACAGAAAGAAATCGACGATACCCAAGGTACACGACCTTTCTGCATTTTTTCAAATATATACTATCAAGATCATCAAAACAGTGTGTGCATGCATTATATCCCTTGTTTGACTGCCCTGAAAGATTACTTAGAGCAGGCCAATCATTGATTGTCACAAACAACAGTGCTCGCAGGTCGAAGTGTTCCTGTTTGTACTCATCCCACATACGAACACCTGTTTCGCTCCATAAAAGTAGAAGTTCTTCAATCAATGGCCTTAGATACACATCAATGTCATTGCCCGGTTGCTTCGGCCCTTGGATGAGCACCGCATCATAATGAACTTTTCGCTTCACGCATAACCATGGAGGAAAGTTGTAGATACATAGTGTAACAGGCCAAGTGCTATGACCACCGCTACGCTCACCAAAAGGATTCATACCGTCCTTACTTAGAGCGAACCTCAAGTTTCTTGCGTCTTTTGCAAACTCGGAAACTCCCTATCTATTGCTCTCCACCGAGACCCATCAGCAGGGGTGTCTCAACATGTTGTCTACCTTGCGGTCTTCTTTGTGCCACCGCAACAACTTTGCATGGTCCTTGTTTTACGAAAAGACGTTTTGGGACGAGGTATTATAGGAGCATACCACATAACCTTTGCAGGGGATTTTCTTCCTAGGACGTTCTTCCCCTCAACATCGCCCGGGTCATCTCGCTTTGATCTTATACCGTGATGCTTTACATACGGGGCATTCCTCTAAATTCTCGTAGTCCTTGCCCACGGTATAGGATGCGGTCGTTAGGACATGCATGTATCTTCTCGGATTTCTAATCCCAAAGGGACAGACGATCTGTTTTGCTTCGTACGTAGTGGTGGGCAACTCATTAGGGTTCGGAAGCAACTTTTTTGGATCTTCGATGAATTGTCCAAATGCCTTATCGGATACACCATTCTGTGCCTTCCATTTCAACAACTCCAGTGTTGTACCCATTTTTTTTGCCCATCTTGGACGGATGGGTATAATAATTTCTTGTGATCTTCTAGCATGCGGTCAAACTTTGCCTTCTCTTTTTCACTTTCACATTCTTTCATTGCATCACGAATGGCATCACCAAGAGCATCACCTTCACCGGGAGCACCTCCCTCTTCTTCAGCTTCTCCCATTCTTTGTATCATCGAAGCCACCGAATTGAGCAATAAGGTCGTCGGGCTCAGCTTGTTCTTGTTCTTCTTCACATTCTTCCATCATTATTCCTGTTTCTCCATGCTTGGTCCAACAAATATAGTTTGGCATGAAACCTGACTTCAACAAATGTGAGTGAATATTTCTAGAGCTAGAATATTCCTTCAAATTTCGACACAAGGCACATGGGCAACGTATGAATCCATCCCGCTTGTTTTCCTCGGCCACTCTTAAGAAATAATGCACACCATCAATGAATTCTTTAGAGCGGCGATCGGCATTGTACATCCAACCACGTGTCATTGTCTGCATTACAAAATAAAGTATGATAAGTTTCTAATTTTTACTACAGAAATAAAAGTAACAAATAACCTAAAATTCTCTATTTCTAATTTTTTCTCAACAAGCAAAATTAAAAAAACACCAAAGTTCTCTATTTCTCTAAATAATCAAGAAATTTGGTAGGCATACTAGTTATAATTAACTAATTAACCCGGTCACAAATTGCAAATTAAAGTATTATAACCTAAAATTCTCTATTTCTATTTTTTTCTAAACAAGCAAAACTAAAAACACCAAAGTTATTTATTTTTCTAACTAATCATGAAATGTGGCATGCATACTAGTTTAAATTAACTAATAAACCCGATCACAAATTCAAAAAAAAATAAAGTATTCGAAGTAACTAACTAACACATAACCTAAAAATTCTCCATTCTTATTTTTCCTAAACAAATTTTATATTCATTCTTAGTTATAATTAAATAATCCTTCAAATGTATTATTTATACTTAGTTATAATTAACTAATTAACCAGATCACAAATTATAAACTAAAGTATTATCAAATGTTATTTTTTAAAAAACTAATTATAATGACAAACCATAAATTTAGTATTTTTTTAACTAAACCAAAACATATGATAGACATAATAGTAATAAATGGTGTATACTAATTTTTAGGGTCTTAATTGTAGTTATCTACATTAAAATATTTAAACGATGAAGTGATTGGAGTTTAAAATAGTGTAGAAATCAAAACATAAAAAACCACATGTATAACACCACAAAATGAGATGACCTGCAGCTAAAACTTGAGAAGATGAAGTTAGTAACCTCTAAACAAGTAAATGACGGCGTAGAAGTGATGAAATGAATCAATAGCCGGAGATGTGAGCACAAATCAATCAAGAACACATGAAGAACATGAAGAACAAAGAAGAAAGTGAGCTCGGGCAGCTCGGCCAGGGGAGGAAGAAGGATTCAAATATGGGGGGGAGGATTTAATCCCGGTCCCTAACACAAACCGGGACTAAAGTCCCATCTTTAGTCCCTTTTGTGTGTCAGGGGGGGACTAAAAGTCCCCAGCCCAACGGCTATGGTGTCGGTCATCTGCGGGGGGACTTTTTAGTCGGTTGGTGTTACCAACAAGGGACTAAAGGTCTTTTTAGTCCCGGTCGCCAATTTTCGGGAGCTATTGCTCATTTTGCCCAAGTGACCAAAGGCCTGTTCGTAGTAGTGGTACATGCATATAGAAAATAATTTTTTACTCAAATAACTCTCTAAAGGATAATTTAGTGATAAAATTTTTTTAAATATTCTTCAAGATGCTCTTAATACATTTATAGTTTATTAATATACATTTTTAGAAATAAATAAAATTCTCATAAATGCTTTTGCATTGGAAACCCTAAGCTATTTCTTTATTTTTTTCTCTCTAGCGGACATATTGTTATTCTCCCATGTAAAGTAGGAATGAACTCGTCCGGTTATTGTTGGCACCTCTAACGTCATTACTAAGAAGAAGATATAAGACCTACCCCTAGCAACAACGCCAGAAGTGCTCGATATTAAATTAACTTGTTTTTAGCAACTAGTCATTCTTTTATTACTAACATTCCTAGGCATGAATTAAGTTGTCATTCCTAATTATAATGCTAGGAAATATCTATAGATTTACATGTATTAATATGACTAGGCGGATATATAAAAGATATGAATATAAACTAAATAGATTCTGCAAGCGAACAGATAATTATACCATTGTAGCATTTTACCTAGGGAATTTTTCTAGGTTATCGATTTATATTTATACCACTAGGAAAGCTTAGTATAAACTCTAATCTATTATATTGATAAGGAACTATATATAATAAATAAGTGATATTACCAGTGTCATATACTCTACTCATAACAGGAAGAGGTCACAAGATAAATATAGATAAATAAGGGTGATAGCATAATCAAGTATCATAATAATAGATAATCATCAGAGCATCTACTAGTCATAATCATAGTTAGCCAATGGATAAACTAGGGAGTTAATTCTAAGATAATTCTATAACTACATCAATGAATAACTCTAATTAATGCAACTACATCTAGTAATCATTGCTAAGTCAACCCTATATCATTATCACATGCAAGAGGGCATCAACTAGGAAGGATGTGCGCAGGACATTATCCCACTTCACGACCGTGCCCTGCTGTCCTACATACGGAGGGTGGACTACAGAGGAACCAACGTAGCTGTCACCTACACGGACTACCACACGATCCGGCATGTCAGGGTGCACTCGCAGATAAACAAGACATCTAGACACCACGTCTACATATCGTCTATCATCTACCCAATGTACATTTGGATAAATGCTATACGAGCAATTACATGAATTCAATAAGATCGAACCAACTAAACTAGACATATAATCAAAGTATACAATGACTATTGCAATTAAGAATATATGAACTATTAAGAGTAATGTCTCCCTAATCTGAATAATGAATACAATAAGAAAGTAAGAACTAGAACATGCAGAACTCTTGCGCTCCGCAGGGCACGGGGCTCTAGATCCCAATGAAGAACTAGATCTTCTCTACTTCTAATCTAGCTAACTAGAACTATGAACTAGAAGGCTCTTGATGAACTAGAAGGCTTCTTGATGCTTGATGGCTTGAGGCCTTGATGAATAATGAATTGGCTCTCTCCAGGGGTGGTCTACCCACGTATTTATAGTCCGGTGGGATGCGCGTGCGCCGCAGGATCAAACCGACTTAACCAAAGGCCAAGATGCATCGAGAGGCGGCGGAGAAAGCTTCTAGAAGGAGGAGGGCCGAAACCCTAGGGGCGCCGCTGCCCCATGGTGGGGCCGGTCGGCCCCACCTGGCCGTGGCTCGCCCTCCCGTTGCTTCAGGTGTCTTCCAGAGTATTCCTGAGTCTTCTCGCGATATTTCTCGTGACAGATAAGTTTTGTGTTTATTTTGCACTTGAATCCCTCTTTTCAGCTTTTCTAGAATAATCCCTAGAAAAATACAGAATATGCAAAACTCATGGAAATTATCAGTTAAAACCCTAGACTAGTGTGTTTTCATATTTTCTTTTGTGTCTAAAGTTCTAATGAATGTTGACGTTATCCACCGTCAACAACTCCCCCAAGTTTACTTTTTGCCAATTCCTTGGCAAACAAACTAAGCCTAATTTTTATTATATTTAGATCAGGAGTTGCTACAATGATGTTATACTTCCCAAGTACACATGCTTTCAAACAACAATTTTCCTTCGGATTAGACAGTGTATGCTCTAACCGTCAAACTTACCCATTTTACCTGTAATTATGGGGTTTCACAACTTTTGCATAAGTCTTGAGCAATCGAAAGATAGAACAATCGAGTAAGCACTATATCTCAAATTCTTTGCAATACCAATATTCTGGAGTTTTTCATAGGTTTTTAGAATAAAACTCGGACCTTAATTGTATGACACCCTCAAGTCCCTCAATATATATGGTATTTATGGTTCTCTCTTGAGGTATTAATGATGTTATGCCTCTTATAGCTAAGGGTATATATGGTAGAGCTTATAGGAAGGGCAGTAACAAGGATAGGCATACTTGCAATGCATATTTTGTAAAGTCAACTGATGGATCCACAGAGAATCGAGGCATACAATCAAACCAAGATGTGTATGTATATAGAATATGGTGGATAGGTGTATATGTGTTATTTGTGGCTAATCTCTAATTCTATGGTTGCTCTTTGAATAATAACTCTCTTTTGAACATTCTTCGGAAAGACATGTGCTATCTTTATTCTTTTGAATCAGGGAGATGGACCTCTTGTACCTATTTGATTGCTGGGATCTTTATCCATCTTACCCCTTCTTCTTCTTTCTCTTTTTTTAAATCCTTTGCATAGCCACATGCATTCCTTAGGGACAATGGATTAAAGAGACACAGTTGAGGACTTAGAGCATTAATGACAGGGGTTACCCTAAAGGGTAATTATATATGTTTGTGTGTTCTCTCCTAGTGTAGGAGGAAAATATTTTATGATAAACATATATGGAAAAATAGTAAATGATTGCGATTACTCCTAGGGTAGGAATAATGCATATGTGGACTGGAGTGTGCAAGTGTTCTTGATTTTAAAAGCATGACAAGACTCTCATAAGGTATACAACATGGGTTGACTAAACTCAATGCAAAGTGTTGGTACTTCTAACGTCACTACTAAAAAGCAGAGATAATTCCTACCCCTAGTAACAACGTCAGAAGTAGTCGGTATTATAATTACTTGTCATTAGCAACTAGCCACACTTGAATTACTAATATTCCTAAACATGAAGTAGGTTATCATCCCCAATTATATTGCTAGGAAATTATCATAGATTTACGTTATACCTTATGACTAGGCGAGATAAAATATATGAATAAGATATGAATGTAAACTAATGGGTTACGCAAGCGGACGAGATAATTATACCGTTGTAGCATTTTACCTAGGGAAGTATCCGGGTTGTCGATTTATAATTATACCTCTAGGAAAGCTATGTAATAAACTATTATTTATTATATTGATGAGACAACTATATAGACTGAATAAACGATATTACCTAAGTCATATACTCTAATCGTAGGCGGAGGTCACAAGATAAATAAGGATAAATATGGATGATAGCATAATCATCAAGTATCATAATTAAGGATAATCATCGAGCATCTTACTAGTCATAATCATAGCTAGCCATTAAATATACTAAGGAGATAAGCCTATAAATGCGTCAATTGAATAACTCTAATTAGTGCAACTACATCTAGTAATCATTGCTAAGTCAACCCTAAATCATTATTGCATGTAAAGAGGCATCAACTAATGAGGATATTAAGACCTAAGTCACCTCCTTCGCGACCGTGCCCATGCTAGTCCTACATACGGGGGTGGACTACAGAGGAACTAACGTAGCTGTCACCTACGCAAACTACCACACGTCCCGGCATATCAGGGTGCACTCGCAGATAAACAAGACATTTAGACACCACGTCTACATATCGTCTATCATCTACCCATTGTACATATGGAGAAACGCTATACGAGCAATTACATGAATTCAATAAGATCAAAGTAACTAAACTAGACATATAATCAAAGTAGACAATGACTATTGCAATTAAGAACATATGAATATATTTAGAGTAAAGTCTCCCTAATCTGAATATCGAATACAATAAAGTAATTAAGAACTAGATCTATTCTTGAACTCTCGCGCTCGGCCCGGATGTCAGGGGCTCCAGATCCGATGAAGAACTAGATCTCCTCTACTTCTAATCTAACTAGCTAATCCTATGAACTAGAAGGCTCTTGATGAACTTGAAGGCTCTTGATGCTTGACGGCTTGAGGCCTTGATGAATAATAAAATTGGCTCTCTCTAGGGGGGTCTACCCACATATTTATAGTCCGGTGGGATGCGGCGTGCGCCGCAGGATCAAACCGACGTAATGTAGGGCTCGAGATGACTCCTTGGAGGCGGTGGAGGAACATTCGAGAAGGGGGCCGAAACCCTATGGGGGGCGTCGGCCGGCGCCATGGTGGGGCCGGCCGGCCCCACTGGGCGCCCCTCGGCCCCCTGTTGCTTCAGGTGTCTTCCGAGTCTTCCCGAGTCTTCCCGCGATGTCCTTCATGACGGATAAGTTTCGTGGTTATTTTGCACTAGAATCCCTCCTTTTCAGCTTTTCTGAAAATCTCCCTCGAAAATACAGAATATGCAAAACTCGTGGAAATTGTCGATAAATCCCTAGACTAGTGTGTTTTCATGTTTTCCTTCGGGTAAAAAGCTCTAGTAAAAGTTGACGCTAACAGGTGTCAACACAAAGCAAAGCTTTAATGCAAAAAGTTTTCCTATCTTCTAAGATGTTAATTCTGGCTTTGGTAGGAATTCATATTAGTCATACAAGAGCTCATCATGTAAGTTTTAAATTTTTAAAAATAAACCTCCAAAATGTAGCAATGCTAGGAATAAGATAAATAGCAGCTCAATCTTTATGAATCATATCAATCAACTACCTAGACTCGGCGCAAGCTTATGCCTCCACAATTAAAGTTCAGAGTAAATTCTCTAATTAAAACAACAATGTTTAAAATTAGAAAGATTTAAGTTTAGCAACTAGGTACTTGGTAAGCATTATAACAGAGAAACTATTAATCATCTCTAAGATAAATTTTAATGTTCATCAAGTTTTAATTAGCTCTAGCACGGACTATCTTTAAATATAATCTACTATATATAACTAGGTATTTGTTTTGGGTTAATTAATTATATATCTTTTTATGATTTCATATCCTTCATGTGCCCACATATTTTTGGTGTTTTATGAATGTATAAAGTAAACTTAAAAATCGCCTAGGTGTAGTCACCTGATAACTAGGGGATGCTCCTCCCCAAATTTGGATGTTTAAAAAGATCTCGAGGTAGATGTCCTTTGAGTGAGCTAGCCAGCAGCGGGCCCGGTGGTTGCCACCGATAGTCTCTCTCCTTGCTATGATGTTGTTCCTGCATAAATACACTCCACACAAAGGGAAACCAAAACTCGAGGCTCGAATTGGTGATAGGTTAGCGGTCGGCTAAAAAAGTAACTGATTATCTTTTATGAGTGAATTTTTATGTAGCTAAATTTAAGTAGGATTTCTTTCTTTTTTGAATTTTGTGTTTATGATGTAGGAAATAGATATGAATGCTATATTTTTATTGTTTTTTTATTTTATACCACCACAGTGAATATTCCTATGAGAGTATCATAAATTTATCCATATGGGGCTTTATGATGCAATGAATAAAGCAGTAAATATTTTTATTGTTTTATATTTTAGTATGTAAACAAAATTGTATTACTTGATATAGTAAATTACTAATGTATTTAATGGGATAACTACCATTCTAACCTTATGGCTAGGGCACAAAATTTAAAGTCTACCGATAGGACTTAGATAGAGGAGAGTAACCAGTCAACTCCTCGTTTCGTGGTGATGCAGCACGTGCCTCCTCTTTCCACCTTGCTTCCGTCTCTTTTGCTTCTTTCTTCTCTAGCTCTAGCTCTTCAGCTTTGTTCTCCTTCACCCATGCTTCTAACCGTGCTAGGATCTCCTCTTTTTCTTCCTTGGCGATCTGGTCCTTTCATCTTCCTCTTCCCACTTACTCCAGCGGGGCGCTTGCATGTTCTCTTCTTGCTCCTTGTAGCGATCTTTATGCTTCACAATCTTGCCAGGAAATTCTTCCCATCCACAGTGAGGCTGGGCAGTCTGACGGTGGCCTTGGCATCTTCTCCTGTTGCGTTGCTTCCTGATCTGCTCGTGGTTAATAAGTGTTCTAAATTGTCAGCATACCTTCCCGGTAGGCAAGTTGAAGTGGATCTGCCCGGACCCGATGTAGATGTTTGCATTGACTGTGTAGAGGAAAGGTCTTCCTAGAAGGATCAGGGATTCATCATCTCCCTGCATATCAAGAACTAGAAAATCTGTAGGTATATATTGCCCTTGAATTCTTACCATGACATCTTTAACCACTCCTTCGGGAAACCTTAGTGATTGATCCGTCATCTGCAATGGAATAGATGTTGGGTATAAAGGTAAATCAAATAATTTATCATATACCAATTTTGACATTATGTTGTAGCCTGATCCAGTGTCACTGACGGTGTTGGTGAAGGTAGTGTCCTTGATTGTACATTCAATGATTGGGACACCTGGATCACCTCTCTTTATTGGAAATGGCTTGGGTAGTAGGTGCTCGTTTTCTATATTAAGAGCAGTGCTTAGTTGAGTAGTCTCCTCAGGTGCATGCTTGAGCTGTCTCTATCTTCTGTTGTTTCTATTATTCTTTTTCTTCAGCAATGGTTGCTGTGGTTGCTCTTCTCGTAGATGGAATTGCTTCGAGGCTGCAGGAGCTTTCAGGACACGGTTCTTGAATGTGAATCTTTCTTTCTTGTTCTTGATGGATAGAACGATCATGGCGTACTCCGCATAGATTATGGCTTTTATTGTGCACAAGAATGGTCTGCCTAAAATTATGGGTGCCTTCTCATCTACTCCTGTCTCCATAACCATGAAGTCAACTAGGACATATGATTGCCCCATTCTGATCACAACTTCTTCTAGTACTCCCTCAGGGTAGCAGATGGACTGATCTGCAAGCTGCAAATATATATTTGTGTACAACAGGGGATCATTTAATATTTTTTCATAAATTACCTTGGGCATGATGTTGACACTTGCGCCGAAATCGCAGATAGCCTCTGGAAAACTGTGACATCCTATAGCGATAGGAATGACAGGTCTTCCAGGATCTCCCATCTTCTCAGGTAGAGAGTGGTTAATCCATTGTACATCTGCAAGCTCAATATGATATTGGGTTGCATTGTGAATATCAACAAGGTTAGCAGTTTCTAAATCTTCTGGTTGGCATAGACTCTCACCTTTCTCCAATGGAGGAACAGCAGCAGCTAACTGAGCTAATTGTGATTCTAGCATTTTATTGAAACTATGCTGATTTTTTATAGCAGAAGCAAAAGTATCCATTCTAGTATTTATGTTTTCCAATATTTTATCATTTGATGTTAGTTTTCTAGTCATTTGATCTAGCAGTTTAGATTGACTAGCAACTAATTCACTTAAAAGCGAAAGGTTGTAATTATTAAAATTGTTACCTTGGTTGTTACCTTGGTAATTACCTTGTCGAGGTTGTTGGTTCCACCCTTGACTTTGTTGAGGACGATAGTAGATGTTGTTATTGATGAAGTTCACACCCTCTTGCAGTGTAGGGCACTGATAGCTGAGTGCCCATAGTCTCCACATTCTTCACATGTCATATGGGAATCATTAATATGCATGACTTCCTTCTTCTCTATGTTGAGCTTCTTTATGATGAGGTCTAGCTTGGCAGTGACCATGTCAGCTTCCTTGAGATGATAGATTACTCCTCCTTTCTTGCGAGGTTGAGTTTGTTCTTCATTACAGATTGAATTTGACGTCATCTTCTCAACAAGTGCTTTAGCGTCTGAGAGCTTAAGTGACAGGAAAGCTCCTTCAGCTGCAGTATCAATAGACTCACAGGTGCTAGAGACAAGCTCGTGGTAGAAAGTCTGCATTAACAGCCACTCCTCTATCCTATGATCAGGATAGTCTTCTATGTAGTTCTAGAATCTTTCTCATGCTTTAGTGAATGATTCATCATGTTGCTATTGAAAACTTGCAATCTTCCCACGCAGACCATTTGTCTTGGCTGTAGGAAAAGAACTTTGCCAGAAAAGCGGTCGAGCATAGGTCCCATGTAGTATTCTTGTCTTTGTTGATGTAGAACCACTGCTTGGATTTCTCCAATAATGAGAACGGGAAAAGACAGAGTAAAATAGCATCTCTTGGTACTCCTCTGATCGTGAAGGTGCTGTAGATCTCTAGAAAGTATTGCATCTTTATGAGATTTTCCATAGAATTGGCTAGCTTGAACCATAGTGATGAGAGCAGGCTTGAGCTCGAATCCATTCTCCTGAGTGTTGACTGCTGGTCCAGTCTGAATGTTTGCTGTTGTTGGGGCAGAGAACTCTCGCAGTGTCTTCTCAGCCATGTCTTCAAACACAGGAGCTAGATTTTCACCTAACTGCTCTTCTATTTGTTCTTCTACTTGTTCTTCAAATTCCTCTTCTAGTGTTGGAGCTGGCTCCTCCGAAGAGCTAGCTTGAGCAGCAATGGGTGTTCCTGATGGTGACTCAAATTTGTCCCTTGCTTCTACAAACTTTTCTTTCTAAGGAGTTTTTCTAGATCGTCAGTGAAGTTCTTTAGAAGAGAAAAACCATTCATTCATTACCCTGTATAAGATAAGCAAATGATAACAACGAAGGGTGTCCCTGTTCGAGTTAGAGATCGATTGGTAATATGACTTTATCCATTATATATATATGTTATCAATATTTCCTAAGTTTATTGTGCCTTCCCCGGCACGATCACCAAAAATTCTTGTTGGCACTTCTAACGTCATTACTAAAAAGTAGAGATAAGACCTACCCCTAGCAACAACGCCCGTAAGTGCTCGATATTAAATTAACTTATCTTTAGCAACTAGCCATTCTTTTATTACTAACATTCCTTGGCATGAATTAAGATGTCATCCCTAATTATAATGCTAGAAAATATCCATAGATTTACATGTATTAATATGTCTAGGCAGATATGTAAAAGATATGAATATAAACTAAATGGATTACGCAAGCGGACGAGATAATTATCTTTGTTGTAGCATTTTACCTAGGGAGTTCTTCCGGGTTGTCGATTTATATTTATACCACTAGAAAAGCTTAGTATAAACTCTAATCTATTATATTGATAAGAAACTATATATAATAAATAAGTGATATTACCAATGTCATATACTCTACTCATAACGAGGTAGAGGTCACAAGATAAATATGGGTGATAGCATAATCAAGTATCATAATTATAGATAATCATCAGAGCATCTACTAGTCATAATCATAGTTAGCCAATAGATAAACTAGGGATTTAATTCTAAGGTAATTCTATAACTACATTAATGAATAACTCTAATTAGTGCAACTATATCTAGTAGTCATCGCTAAGTCAACCCTAGATCATTATCACATGCAAGGGGCATCAACTAGGAAGGATGTGCGCAGAGATATTATCCCACTTCACGATCGTACCCTGCTGTCCTACATACGGAGGGTGGACTACAGAGGAACCAACGTAGCTGTCACCTACGCAGACAACCACACGACCCGGCATGTCAGGATGCACTCGCAGATAAACAAGACATCTAGACACGTCTACATATCGTCTATCATCTACCCAGTATACATTTGGATAAACGCTATACGAGCAATTACATGAATTCAATCAGATCGAACCAACTAAGCTAGACATATAATCAAAGTAGACAATGACTATTACAATTAAGAACATATGAACTATTAAGAGTAATGTCTCTCTAATCTGAATAATGAATATAATAAGAAAGTAAGAACTAGAACTATACCGAACTCCTGCGCTCCAGACAGACGCCGGGGGCTCTAGATCTCGATGAAAAACTAGATCTTCTCTACTTCTAATCTAGCTAACTAGAACTATAAACTAGAAGGCTCTTGATGAACTAGAAGGCTTCTTGATGCTTGATGGCTTGAGGCCTTGATGAATAATAAATTGGCTTTCTCTAGGGGGCTACCCATGTATTTATAGTCCGGTGGGATACGCGTGCACCACAGGATCAAACCGACTTAACCAAGAGTCGAGATGCATCAGGAGAGGCGACAGAGGAAGCTTCCAGAAGGAGGAGGGCCAAAACCCTAGGGGCGCCGCCCGGCCCCATGGTGGGGCCGGGCAGCCCCCCTTGCCGTGTGGCTCGCCCTCCCATTGCTTGTATTCCTAGTCTTCCCGCGATATTTTCCGTGGCGGATAAGTTTGTGTTTATTTTGCACTTGAATCCCTCTTTTCGGACTTTTTCGGAATAATCCACGAAAAATACAGAATATGCAAAACTCATGGAAATTGTCAGTTAAAACCCTAGGCTAGTGTGTTTTCATGTTTTCTTTTGTGTCTAAAGTTCTAATGAATGTTGACGTTATCCACCGTCAACAGTTAGCTATGGGCATGACATAGGCCGGCCTGTCAGTTTGGCCATGGTTGCTTCACACATGATTTTAAGGACAAAATCAAATGCACATCACATGTATGCCAATATTTGTTTCTTCATACATGTGATTACAATTATAGCGATACATAGGAGTGTCTATACAAAAGCGACAACTTATTACAAAATGACATGAGGCTCTAAACATAAATTATATCTAAGTTTTAGTGAAACAATATCTCTATCCCCATAAGCAACTGATCTGGGCGTACATCAGCCTAGCATCGACATTGTCTTCGAAAAACATTGTCTTCTAGAAACTCCTTCTTCTAGTCTGAGCAATTAAGGGTCACAAGGGAGACAAAAAGAAAGGTGAGTACATCAAAATGTACACCACAAGTGTATGAAAGTATGACATGAGGCTACAACAAAAGAAAAGTCTTGCAAGGTTTGACACATGCACTTAAGCAACACATCCTAATTTTCCTTAAATCCTTAGAACCTATTTACAAGGTGGGATTTGCCTTCTCTTTGAAGAACCACTAGAACAAACACTCAGATCCCATCCAAGCAAATCAATTGAACCCACCATCTCTTACCAAGGGATCACCCCACTGAACTAGAGCAATCCAATCTCCAAGAAGTCCAAGCCACATGCTCTTGACTGTAAGCACGACCGGTATAACAGTTTTACACTCTGCTAAGGTTGCACACTTCTCTACGAGTCATGTTTTTGTCACGGTAAACATTGCCTAGGTTCTTAGTAGGGGCACACTAAAAAGCCTTTACAAAGCCCCTCCAAGCTTATTCTACACCTCCACCAAGGTTTCACCACAAAGAGTGGGTGCCAAAACCGCTAGAAGCCCCCTCTTGTGCCACACAAACCGACCTGTTGTTCAAGGCATAAGCTTTGGACCTTAAAAATCATTGTATGATAGGAATCAAGAAGAAGTAATGAGAACGATATTCAGAGCGAAGCGAGAGTGGTGAGTAATGAATTCACCATCAATCCTCTTTACACCAACCATCCAGGGCAATACTTATAGGCCTTTATAGAACTTACATAGGACCAAATTACCCTTGCACCTACTCTAGAAGCGGAGCATATTCTCCCAAGCCAGGGGTCATCTGATTAGGTGATTACACTGCCTAGGGTAAACACCTAACTACATCCTACCATCTAGGGACCATTCAAGACTCCTGGCTTTGTCATTGTCCCCTTCGCACTGCGGGCCTCGATCTGGTCGCTGAGCACTTTGGCCTTAGAGCTTGCTCGGTGAAGAAAAAGGATCGGACGCTGATGTGTAGAAAACAAAAGATGCAATTGTCGCTAGAAGAAATGAAAATGTGGTTGCCTATGTGAAAAATGTTGGGCTGCCCCCTAGTACGTGTGGAAGTGATCGTGTCGTCCATGTTACCATGGAGTTAAAGCGCAAAGAGATGTGTGGAGATGCTACTACTGGCACCCCTACCGGAAGAAACCCTAATCAGGATCTAAAGCTAGTAATTCAAGTAGAAGATTAGTTCTCCAAAGAATAGGATCTAGTTTTGTATTTAGAAATAGTGAGATAGAGTGGAAGGAAAGAGTTTGGAGGAAGTGTCGGTCTATCGGTGCTTTCTCCGTGGCTTGTACCTGATAGGATCAAGTTCTTCATGAGCTTGACTCTGAGATTTCTCTGGTAATTGACTTTTGATTCAAGTAACATTGTTTATATTATTCTTTAGGTTTGTTACTCACTTTTGAGTACTTTAATCCTTGTCACTATTGGGTTAAAGTAGTATTCATAGTGTAAGCATAGTGCTTAGACTTAGTTACTCATAGATGTACCCTATCTAGATTGATGGTAGCTCGCAAGGGTGACTTTTATAGCTTTGTTGAATGTTCTATAGTCCACCTCTCATTGGTAGGTTGAGCAAGACTTGTTTCTAGGAAGATCATACTCTGCTTATTTTTTTGCTAAGTAATTTCTCCAATTGAACAATACTAAACAAACCTTACCATGATTACAATTAGAAGAATTTACGCTTCTATCTTCTCAGGCCTTAGTTGCTAGGTAAGGGTTAAGTTAGATCGATATCCTCACACATGTTTCCTTGAGTCCAATATTCTAGAACACTTTTATGCTGAATTGCTACATCGGTATCTATATGCTTGTGGATTATTCTATATGTGTTAATAAATACTAACAATATTCTCCAAATTGACTCTTACCCAACTTGATTACTTCTCTTGTATTTACTTTCATATTACTTGTGTATAGGTATAGCTTGTTTAGCTAGTTGTGTGGTAGCTTTGTAGTTCTCTAGCTTAGTTGAGTAGCTCAGTAGCTGCTATTGTAGTGACTTAGTTTTGTGTGTGATTTAGATATCTAGATACTAGCATATAAGCATATTGTTAGCTTTCAACTAGAGCGAGCGCGAAACCTCCTTATATCTCTAATTTGTCATACTAATAGGTTGCTCTAGTGTTTTGTAGAAATTTTAATTAGTTTATTCACCCTCTTCTACCATTAGGACCTTTTCGCTAACTACTGAGCAAGGAGATGGGTCTACCCACAAGGTTGCTAGGAAGACACAATCAAAACAAGGTGGCATGACTTCCTCAGCAACAAAATTGACCTAGTTGGATAAAAAAAAGCTCTATCTTTACAATAGGATTAGAACTAATAAGAGAGGCAAGATCACCCCCTCTTGTAACATCATCATATATAGCAATCCAAAGCAAGGCAACACACCAATTGGATGTAGGGTATTACACTATTCAGTGATCTGAACCAGTATATCCTTAAGCTCATTAAATTGATTCTTTACCATGTGGTTTAGGAGTTATGTTTTCTTAGTGTGACTGTTGCTATCTGATGATATCCTAGACAATAACTGATTGATTTAGTTTGTAGTCATGTTCGAGATCAAACTAGTTTTCCTGTTACCAAAGTTCTAGATTTTTAACAATCTTTCCAACAACGTTTATATATTGGTATATGTTTAGTAGAACTCTAGTTATGGTTATTTTATTTGACAGCTATTGTTTTATAATCACAAAGTTCATTTAGTTTCTAGGCTTGTTTAAGGTACCTTAATGCCTTCAAACTCCAAAAGTTGTAACATGATAGTTGTGGATAGAGTGTTGTTTTGTATCTTTTGGTCAAGTAGCATAATTGTTGGAAAAGTGTTTTAGTAGATATCAGCAATTTATCAATGGCTATCTGAATTTATGATAGATTCCCTTATTTAAATTCAATAGAAGTTTAGGCATTCTTAAGATCAGAATAAATAAAGAATGTCTTCATGAAAGTTTTAGGCCTTTCTTTAGAGTTTTTGAAATTTTTACTTATCTATGGTTGCTCTTGTATATTTAAATATACATGAAAAAACATGTAGCACTGCTACGGTTAACCAAATGTGGTGTTTGTGGTATTGGTTTTCATGATGTGTTATGACCTAGTAGTGCTTTTCATGACATTCCCTTTATGTTTGTGTGAATGTTTGAACTGAGTTCATGTGGTATTGCTCTGAATCATGCCTAATTCTTTTTTGCATCACTTTTCGATGCAAGTAAATGTAGTGGTGGCTTTAACTTAGTGGTGGCTTTGCTAAAGTTTTAATATATTATTACTTCTACAACTAAACCTTAATTTTAGAAATACGATGAATAACCTAATGATCTGGATTAATTCTATCTAACAAACTAAAAAAAATTATTGTTAGGTATTCATCTTTTTATAGTTACACTTCAATTTGAGGTTCAAATTATAATGTTGATGAATATGAGCATGGATATTTCATATATGGATGAGGTTTGTTGGTACTTGTGATTTGTTGGCATCTTATGCTATAAATTGTTTTGGGAAAGATTTATTCTTGTATATGACACCATGTCATGTCTCAAATACAATGAGCGCCTCCAACAAACAAGTTTAGCCCCATTGATATGCAAAAGCCATCTCTTTATGATGGCCATATGTGCAAATCCCCTTTGTGTACCTATGGACTAAGAACCTATGTATCTCACATCAAATATACATATTAGCCCACCTAGGTTGTCACTCTATTATAAAACCAAACTATGGGCTTTCATCTTTGGTCCACCTAGTTGATGGGCACTATTCATCCACCATTTCAACTCGTACTCATTATCGAATAATTTCAATGCCCAAATCTCCTCTCTGTAACCTCTCTGGAGATGATCTCTTTCTCCAGTGCCCTTCATTCAACACACACCAAATTAATTTGGTGTCAAAACCTAGGTTTAAATAGTGTTGGGGCATCCTCCAGGATTCCTATGTCCATAGCCATTAGACCTTTCTAGTGCATCTCCTACCCAGTCCAAAGTGCCTCTAAGCCCACTTCTTTTGTTGCCCCTCAGGGGTCCACACTAGAGTGCATGTAGAATGCATGGACTTAGCTCATTTCTTCTCATCTTTGCATCCAGGCTTGTTCTATCTTGTGTCTTGGATTTTTGCGTGTCTTATATGTCTTCTAATGTCTTGCTAGAGGACCGAGTCCATGTGTGTGGAACATGATTTAAAATTATATTGTCTAGTTTTATTATATTGAGAACGTGACTATCTTTTTTACGTCCTTTATTTTTTTATTTTTCTTTCTCTTTTCTATACCTTCCCTTTTTTCTTTGTTTTGCATAGCCCATGCCTCTTTTTGCAAGATTACTTGGAGATTATTATCACTTTTGTAACATGGAGTAATTTTATTTGGTGGAAAATAAATTGATAGGCATGTTTTTTTTGCATATTTCTAGTGTAGAAACAACATATACATGGTATGTTTTGCATGTACTTGATCTTGGAAATACTACAGATTTCTCAATAAGGATCCACAAGGTTTGCCAAAGCTCAAAAAATACAAGTATATAGAAAGTTTTCATGATATGTGTTGATGTAAAAACGTGTCGTGCACAACATACTTTGAAGCCGACCTCTGGAGTGGTCGTAGCAAATTCCATTAATGACCTGAGACACCGGCTGTAGTAGATTTGAAACCTTGGAATGCTAGTTGTTGAGGTCCTTAATGTCCTAAAAAAATATTAACTATCTTTTTAAAGTGACTGAAAAGCAATCCATCTGCCTAGAAGTAAAGTTTTGACTATCAAATTACATGAGTTTCAGTGAATTACTAATT
This sequence comes from Chrysopogon serrulatus, assembly GCA_015844335.1. Taxonomy (NCBI): domain Eukaryota; kingdom Viridiplantae; phylum Streptophyta; class Magnoliopsida; order Poales; family Poaceae; genus Chrysopogon; species Chrysopogon serrulatus. Next base: position 87,641 of record JADLZL010002569.1, read on the forward strand.
TTGCATGCATACACTAGATAAGATACGCTTTTTGAGCTACATGGCAGTATAGAATCGAGACTGAATACCATGGCGACAAAGAAAGATTCTAGAAGGAGCAAGAAGACAACCTACCAAGACTAGGCTAAAGCCTAGCCTGGGGGACTGACCAGTCACGCCCTAGACCGGTCGGTCCCCTATGGGCCCGCCTCACGGCCCGTTCGCGTATCGATGCTCCGCCGCCTTTGAAGATTAACCTTAGCCGTCCACTGAAGTTAGTTTGATCTAAGGGTTCATATTCATTCACCATGGATATAAAAGCAAAGGCAACCCCCCGGGAGGGGGATCCATTCAGAAGAAACCCTAAGCTTTATTGAAAAACTCTAGATAGGATCTCAGGAGGTGTCCCTCGAATGGACATACCTCTCTAGAGTTAGCATCCTAAGTAGAGGACAATTCTATATCAGAAATAGAGAGATAGAGTCAATGAGAGAGTTTTAGAGGAAGCATTAGCCTGTCGGTGCTCCCTCTACAGCTTGTATCTGAGATTGCTTAGGAATCAACTTCTGTGTTCAAGTGAGTAACATTGTTCATCTTGTTTTGCCGGTTTACGACTCTTTTAAGTACTTTATCCTTGTAGCTCTTGGGTTAAGTAGTATTCGTAGTATAAGCGTGGTGCTTAGACTTCATTACTCGTAGATGTACCCTATTGTCTGAATTTGGTGGTAGCTCGCGGAGTTGACTGTATAGCTCTGTTAAATCTTATATAGTCCACTATTTCGTTAGTAGGCCGAGCAAGAGTATAATTGATAGAAATGTTGAAGTTTTGCCTATGCTCTTCTATGTAATTCTCCAGTATAACTTTATAAACATATCCTACTTGAGCCAGAACTATGAATTTAACTTTAGCTAACAAACTCAAAACTCAAAAGAATAAATCAAGTTAAATGAAAGATGCATGGATATATAATAGAGCAACTATTAATCGTGTCTAAAGTGAAGAACCGACATACTGATGATGAAAATATGTTTTATTTTTATCTTTTGCAATATTTTATATGTTATTACTACTACATAATTTTTTTGCTTTTTAGATTATATTTTATTTTTATTTCATGGGCATGTAGCCTAGTGGTTAGAAGAACTTCAGTAGCATTTGAGGTTCCGAGTTCGACTCCCTATAAGAGTAAATATTCTATGATTTGACGGCGTTGTGCTTACAATGGTAGACGATGTTCTCATCGATAGCAAGATGTCTGTGGTGACTTCGTCAAACTTAAAGATTTACCGTCTCAATCTATAGAGGTAGAGTTTGCGTGTGTGCCTTCATAAGGTTGAGTGCGTGCGTTATGAGTGTATGCGCTGTATCTACTATGTAATCATAAAAATCGAAACAAAAATGTTTACCTCTTCTTGTTTTTTGCAGTAATGACAATATGGTACAATTTGACTCAGTGGGCACTTTTTCAAGCTAACTTTGTTAGTGACTAACTCTAAGGCATGCGGAATAGTATTCGTCCCGTTGTCTTTAATTCTCATGTGCGAGCACATATAAACTTACCTCGGCATAGTATTTGTCTCACTGTACGTCTTACATTCTCATGTGTGAGCACATGTAAACTTACCTCTAATCTTGTTACCATACCTTATTATTCTGTTGCCAATACTTCTTTTCAAATATATAAAAGAACTGTGTATCATTGTATTAAAAAGAAAGAATTTTGAAAGCTACAAGCGGAGAAACCATTGCTGGAAGTGCTGAAGTACTACATTTTTTATAGGAACGATGGGAGAGGCGCCTCCGCGCATGTGAGTGCGAAGCTGCAAGTGCACCCAGCCCTGCAGCGCCGGCTTCGATCCACTGATGATCGGCCTTGGCACTGACCCAGCCCTGCGGCGCCGGCTTCGATCCACTGATGATCGGCTTTGGCACTGATTAACTGAATCGTTGAGGCAGACTCCCTGAAGCAACGTGCGTTCCGTACTTTCCAGATTTGCCATGCAACCAACATGAACAAGCTCTAGACCTTTCTGCTGTTGGCCGGACCAGAGTGCGCGAAGTCATCGCCACCGGTGCCTGACCGTGGGCTACGGCGTGGGCTACGACTGTGGCGATTGCTTACCTCCTGGATGACGTGATGCCAGAGCTCCTTGGTGAAAGCGCAGGACGCCGTGATGTGGTCAATTGTATCATCTTCCTGGTCGTCTGTTGCCAATACTTTATTTTCATTTCGTATGCACGTGCAACTTGGTGCGCGTGAGGTGGTGGCCAATGTTATATTCCTGATAAAATATAAAAAATAATATTAATAGTATACTCAATAAGCCGTATTATATTCCTCATAAAATATATATTATAATATATTTATTTAGAGAAATAAATAAATATTGGTACTACTACATATAAATTTAGTTATTAATTTTAAGAAAGTATATTCGAACTAGTAGACCTTAAATTGTATATTATCATTTCTGACTGAAGGACATAGAATTTTCATGCTCCCTTTATTATAAATTATAAGTTATTCTAAAAATTTTATAGAGTCAAGCATTAAATTTGATTAAAATTATAAAAATACATAAATTATGACATAAAATATATATATATATATGATAAAATATAACTATTAGAAAATCTAATGAGATCAAATGTTATTATTTTTTATATAAATTTAGTCAACTTTGGAAAAGTTTGACTCTATAACGGGAGAGAGTTTTTTTTTATCCGACAAGAGACGCATTAACGACGACAGTATGTCGAGGTGACTTCCTCGCCCTACAGCCTGTTTGATACGACGGCCACTGTTAAGGCAACTGCGGCGCGACGGGAAACTAGGGACCCGCCGGAACGAACAACAGTAGGCGGCCGTCTTTGGGCCTCAGACTCAGACGACCTTGCGTCCCTGTCCCGTGCTTCCCGTGCTTCCCTATTAACCGTTTCACTGTCTCTGGCCTTTCGTCGCCTCAGATTCGCCCCGCACCGCTTTCCCCCTCCCCTCCGACGGCGAGAGGCGGATGGATTCCCATTCCTTCCAAGTTGCAGCATACAGACACAGGAAAAGCACCGCCGGTGTCTCGTCCTCCTCTCGTTTTTACAGCTCCCCGGCTCCTCTCCTCTTTCTCTAGACTGGGATTTAGCGGCTTAGTTCAGCAATCAATCAATTGGTTCGTTGCTAAGAGCTTTTTTAAGTACGGGATTACGGAGGTCTCTTGTTTCCTAACCATCACTTCTCATCTTGAGACAGAGAGAGAGACATAGAGGGATTGGGTTTGGTTGCTGCGCTGCTTGACTCGCCCCGTGTCCGTGTTCTTGGTGCCCTTTTTCGGCATTGCGGCAGATATAAAATTCCTCCTTTTACACTGCATCCCCGCTTAATTTCTCCTTTTCGGCAGCAGCAGCTCTCTCCCTCTCCATTCTTGGTGTCCGAGTCTGAGCCCCTTGGCCGTACGCTCGCCTCACTCCTCCCCTCTCTTGCTGAGTTGCTTCCGTTGCCGTCAGCGTCGGAGGCGGGAGCTTCGCGGCGGGCGGCGGCGCGCGGCGCCGGTCGCGGATCGGCCGCGGGTGCATGGTGGAGGCCGCCGCCGGGCGCCGGCCAGGCACCAGCCGTCGGCGGCCTAGCGGCAGCGGAGGGGAGCACCAGCGCCTGGTCGCGCTCGCCGTCGCCGCGCGTGTCGCCATGGTCACCACCCGGTCAGCGGGGCCAGCGGTGGCGAGAGGAGAAGGAGCGGGAGCTGCTGGAACGGGCGCCGGTGCCGCTGGCAGCAGCGGACGATGCTTGGAGGACTTCTTCGACTGCCTCCTGGGCCTGCTCGGCGCGTTAGGCTTGACATGGGCTGCGGCGCGGCCCCAGCAGCAGCCGCGCCCGCCGCAGCCTCGCGGGGTTGGGGCGAGGCCCGCGCCAACCGACGGCCGGCGTTTCGCGGCGGAGCTCAGAGCCACCCCCCGGCCGGATCGCCGGCAATGGCGCCTGCGCCGTCGCGTCACTGTACACGCTGCAGGGCAAGAAGGGCGTCAACCAGGATGCTATGATCTTCTGGGAGGTAAAAGGAAAAATTAAAGAAAAAAGAGCCATCTATTCCCTGCTTTCCTGTCTGTACTTTTCCTCACACATCTTGTGCTGTGAGATTCTTGATGTACTTTTTCCCACTGATCTTGATCAGATCTCCCCAAGATCTAAGCAACTTTGTTCTTATTCTGGATTAGTTTACCTGACATCCTGTGTTCCAGATTTTTATTTGACGGAGAAGTTCAGATTCAGATTTTACTTTTCTGTACGAGCTAATTTTCCTCGGGAAATTGTTTGTTTTATTTATGTGGCCACAGCTTATGCATGTTCTTATGAGTTACGCAACATGAGCACACAGCATCAAACTATTCAAAAGTTGAACTTTGACTCAAATCCTATATATGTTTCACGCTGGTTGCCACTGGATGTTGCTGGTGGAGAATTCCTAGTTGGTAGTCTTATTCAAGCGTAATAATTGATGTTGAGTTGAGAATACTTCATGGAGGTTGGAGGGGCTCCACATGATTCTCATCCTTATCCAATACTAGTTTTTTTTTTTTTTCCCCTTCTCCATCTCCTTGCTGGATGATCTTATCTGCTTGAAGCCCCATCCTTCCCTTTCCAAATGCTTGATTACCAATTTGGATATATGCCCATTGAATGACACATGTACGGATCCTATCTTATTTTTTCAAACTCATATTTGCCTTCCATAAGTTATGATAACTTTTATGGTTTGACTAAAATAATAATCTTTAACAAATTGCACACGGGTCTCACTGAAAGATAAGCATAACTCCCAATAAGAAACCATCTTCCATGTACCTGTCCAGTTTTACTGGGCACGTGTAAAATTTGCTGCTCCTGCTATTTCTGTGCAGCATATGTTTGACTTTGACAGCTATTTTTACTCGTGGACAGAACTTCTGTTCGAGAGATGATACCATCTTTTGTGGTGTGTTTGATGGTCATGGACCTTATGGTCATTTGGTTGCCAAGAGAGTAAGAGATCTCCTGCCTCTGAAGTTAGGAGCAGATTTGGGGATGGAAGATGGTAGAGTACCATCCACTGGCAACATTAAGCTCAACACACATGATGTAGCTTCACCAGAGAACATAGACAGAGGAGGTACTGCCGTTTCCTCTGAAGCTCAGCAGAATGGAGAGTATCCAGAGATCTTCCCGGCATTGAGAACTTCATTCTTGAAGGCATTCCATGTAATGGATAGGGATCTCAAATTACATAAAAATATTGACTGCTTTTTCAGTGGGACTACAGCGGTGGCAGTGGTCAAGCAGGTAGTTGAGACAAATGAAACTATTGTTTTTTTTTCAGAAATATCTTCTTTTGGTTTTATTAAATTGACACCAGGTGATTGGTTGTATAATAATTGTACTCTATTTCTCTCTGTACTACAGGGAAGCAATCTTATAATTGGCAATTTGGGGGATTCAAGAGCTGTCTTAGGCACCAGAGATAAAAATAACCAGCTTGTTGCTGTTCAATTGACAGTTGATCTCAAACCTAACATTCCAAGTAAGCATGTATTTTCTTTTGTTTGTCCTTTGCTGTATTTCTAGTCATTTTGCAAATCCTAGAGCCTTTCATGATCCTTGCCTTTTTACGATCCTTATGTGCAGTTTCAAGTTCCTTCTGTTATGAACATCATCATATTTGCTTATATGTGACATTATGTGGCTTTAATTCATGAACCAACTGGCATTTTTATCTCCATATATTTATTATTTACAAGTGAAAGGAGTAAATAATAATCATTATGAGATAGGATTATTTGTGTGGGCACTTCCATAGATCAATTTGTTTGCTTGAATAGTAGGCAAGTTTGTTCTGCTTGCTGTTATTGCTACGATTCAAGAATTTCAAAAGACAAATCTATTAATATAATTTTTTTAGCCAATCCCAGGAATAATAATTATATGAATGCTCAGACTTTTCAAAGTTCAACGGCCCAGATTTCATGATGATAAATAAAAAGAAATGAGTATGAACAGTTACCTTCGCAACATTATACTTGTTTGTATTATGAAAGTATTTTTTGTGAAAACCTATTGATGTACCTTTCATATATCCAGCTTTGCTTATTTTAAATATTGACATTTCAAGTTTGAGATGGTTGACCACATGGATTCCAGACCATAATAATGAGAAGGAACATAGCGAATAAAATCTTATTTTGTTTCAAGGATTGCTTATTATTTTTTTCATATGTTACCTAGCAATTGTTTATTTTCCTCAAATACATTGGAGAGCTGGTGTACCTTTCATTTAAGTAGAAAATTGTACAACACCAGCCCCTTATGCTGGCCCCTTAGAAATAGTCGTTGTATTGAACATGCCAGTATGCCACATAGGCAGAAAAATACCTAGGCTATTCTTAGGAAAAGACCTTGGAGCAGTGGAGCTGAGCATGAGCAATGGAGGCTAACACTACTAGTGGTTTCAGTACAAATAAAGTGGTCCACATAGACTAGGAAATATTGAGATTAGTATTCACACAATGCAAACTATCACTAGTGGTTTCATAAAGAAACTTTTTCCTTTCTGCATGCCTCACTTTGTTTCTTCTCCCTCTTCGTTTTTAGCGTGGACCATCTTTTCTCTCCCTAAGCATATGTAGCTTCTGCAAGCCACTATGACAGCTCTAAAGCACCTACTTTTTGTATCCGATCCTATGTGGACCTTGAGGCTACTAGAAAATCATTGCATTGGGGAAGCCCTTAGGGTACGACCAATGGTGGCTAACACTACTAGTGGTTTCAGTACAAATAAAGTGGTCCACATAGACTAAGAAATATTGAGACTACTATTCATACAATGCAAACTATCACTACTTGCGGTTTCACAAAGAAACCTTTTCCTTTTGTCATTCCTCACTTTATTTCCTCTCCCTCTTCTTTTTTAGCATGGATCTTCTCTCTCTAAACATATGTAGCTTCTGCAAGGCACTATGACAACTCTAGAGCACCTACTTTTTATATCCGATCCTACGTGGACCTTAGGTCTACTAGAAAAAGCATTGTGTTGGGGAGGCCCTTAGCAATTGTCTACATCATAAAGTGCATTCATCCTTGACTGCCTCCACAACTTAAATGCATCTAGGGCAGTGACATTGAAAACAACGCGGTTACAATGCTTTCAAAGCTCCTAGATAACAAGAATAGTTAGCGACTTAAGCCCTTTCTTCGGTTGCTTGTCTATTTCATTGAGAGAGTGACTCTACCAGCTAGAGAAAATCAGCAGTAGGTGAAGTCCTCTCAAGTCCAGCCGGTTGGAGGATGGTGAGCCAAACTTGCCAGGAAGCAGTGCAAGATATGAGAATGTGCTGTATGTTCTCATCAGCTTGATCACAAAGAGGACTGCGAGGAGGATGAGGGAGACCTCACTTAGACATTCTATCAGCTGTCCATCATCATTTAATAACAGCCAATCACATGAAAATTTTGCGACTTGGAAGAGCCCATGATTTTCAAATCCATTTCCATGGTGTAAATATAATTCTTTTAGCATTGTAATGGTAAGATTACATGCTAATTCAATTGTACATACATGAGGATGTAAATATTTTCGTTTTCTCATGGCAAAAAGTACTGTACTTCCTATACTTGCTTAGTAGCAAGAGGTGTTAAATTTAGATTTAGTGTGTTCCTTTCCTTATTCTGTTGAGGAATGGCATGGTAATTTCAGGTGAAGCACAGAGAATCAGGCAACGCAGGGGCAGAATATTTGCACTTCCTGAGGAGCCAGAGGTTGCTCGTGTTTGGCTTCCAAAATATAACTCGCCTGGATTGGCCATGGCTAGGGCATTTGGAGACTTCTGTCTGAAGGATCATGGTGTAATCTCTATGCCTGATGTTTCCTATCACCACATTACGGAAAAAGATGAATTTGTTGTGCTGGCTACTGATGGGGTGAGCAGATTGTCGACTTAGGCATCATTTTCTGATTGTTGTTTGGTCTTTCTGACCTCTTCTTTGTTGCACTAGGTTTGGGACGTGCTATCAAATGATGAAGTTGTTAGTACTGTCAGCCGAGCCACATCTCGGGACTCTGCAGCACGATTTTTAGTCGAATCAGCTCACCGTGCTTGGCGAACTCGGTTCCCCACTTCTAAAATCGATGACTGTGCTGTTGTGTGCCTATTCCTGAACACAAATGAAGCAAGCAAATCTTCGAGTTCCTTAGCCAACAATTTGGCAGATGCTGTAGAAGTTGGCAGTGCTCAGCACACCACAACTATCCAGGTGAGCACTGGTGCATCTATAGATGTTACCGCCCTGGTAACAGATGGAAACGAGATGTCTGTTGTTGAATCCATCACAAAGCCGGTCACACTCATGGATTTACCCAAGGATGGTTGAGTCGCAAATATGCATGATAAGTGGAGCATGCATGCTGCATGTGACTGGTATCTGTTGAATGATCAAGTAGTTTAAGCACAGAGCGGAGGCACCATGAACATGATCTGCCTGTGATTGGCATCCCTCGGAGCGAAGATATAGCACTTCGGTGGGTTTCTGCTTGCTATTTTTTCTGGACGCAAGTGTGACTGGAATTTTCAGTTTTGCTTTGTGTAAAGTACCACGTCAATATAGCATGATTTGTTCCAGTTTTTTTGTAATAATTCTATTCATGTTATTATCGGTGCATGCGTGCGTCAAGATCATAGCATCCTGTAGGAAGGATCCTACTGAGTTCTTATGCTTCCTGTAAATATATTCATCATTCTATCTCTGGTGTCTGATCTATATCATTTCTTTGGGGCCGGTTTTGTTAATATAAAGGCGTGAGCCAAAGATCGGGCAATTTCATTGTTAATTTTAAGCTGAATGTTAGGATGTGGCAGGACGCACGCGAGAAAGACGAGAAATATTGGTAGGATCATATAATCATTTCCTGTGTATCAGAATTTGTTTGCCAGATTATGTTTTAACTTTTAAGAATCGTGGAATTTCGTTGGGCCTAAGAGCAGCATAATCGTATTGTACGTGGTAGGTTGCCTGTATTAAGTTCAGTCTGTATTAGTTCTTACAAGTTACATTGGATAATCCTCTGCTGTATTGATCTGTATTGTAGGATAATCCTATGCCTATAACTAAATGCAATTGCATGGAGTTAGCTGGTATCTGGTTCACTTGCATAGGATCGTGTGCATTGGGTAATTCATACTCCCAAGATAAAGATCACGTACACTACAAATATATGTGTTGCTTGTGGACTTGTCATCCATTTCCACTAAATAGTTACTCCATGTTCTAAAAGCTCTCTCAAATATATTTTAGTACAAGAGAGACATGAGCTATGTAAAACTTAAAAAAAAAATACAAACACGTGAAGGTTCAAATATAGAAAAAAAAATATATATGTGAGAATAAGAAGGCTCATGCTTATAGTTAAAAAAAGAAAGAAAGAAGAAAGATAGTCATGTTTCAGAAGAGATGTCACATTTACGAAAGGAGTATATTCATATCATATTATACACACATGCACATTTTAATCTCTACCTCAGTATGTGTGTATATATTGTAAAGTCAAAACAAGGATCTACACAAGGCAAGTATGCAATCATATTTATCTCTACCTGAGCTCCACATAAACCTCATAGAAGTATGATGAAACAGAAGAAAGCAAAACAATGTTATGCCCTGGTAAAGAATAATACACAATTGAGCGATTTAATAGTACCATTTGAGGAGTACAAGTGAATTATGCTTTTCTTGTGAAAACTTTAAACTTCAAGTTACAGAGATGTAAATTTCAAAACATGACTTTGTTTCGATTGTTCTACTTTTCAAATACTTTTGAAATACTTAAGGATATATGTTAGCTAATGCCACATATCCCACCTGTGAGGAATATTTTGGAATAGCCTTTATATTAGCTGCATATCTTAAGATGTTCTAATTACTTTTATCCTTTACTTCAAGGATGAGTAAAAGACTAAGTGAGGGGGAACTTGTTGATGATCTATATGTAAAAAATAGACCGCCATTTTGACCTGCAAGTTTTCTTTCAAAATTTTGAAACCTTCAGAGAGTCTTAGCTAAACCAAAGCAAATAGAAAGTTTCCACTTTTGTCATGATAGTTGCACACCCACCTATCACAAGGTGAAAGCTATAAGCCCCACATAGCCCAAAATAGATGATGAATTTCTGAGAGGTGTTAACCCACATCTTTGCTTGGGATGAGCAAAAGGGTAGCTTGGAGGAGCTTGTTGGTGATCCTTAACACCTCTTTTCACTATTAACATTTTCCTAAAAATGTGGCAAATCATCATCATGAGTGTTGCATTTGATTTGAATTCACCTAATTCCACTTGTATATGCACATTCTATTTGTATGTAGGAGAAACACCAAATCAAGCATGAAATGGTCAAAAGATGAGCAAAGGAAGGATTGAGACATGGAGGAGGGCAAGAGGCCCACCTGGCTAGAGTCCCTCCATGTCACCTATCTGCGTCCTGCCAGGTGGCACACCTAGGAGCACTCCCCACCGAAGGATGGTGTCCGTTTGATCCAAGGGTGGACAGTGGTCCACTCTGGATCGCTAGGACCACCGTCATACACCCAAGGAGCTCCACCGACCACCAAACTGCCTTAGGACCATGCCAATGGACCTACCTACCGAGGAACCGACCCTAGGAGTTCATCTAGTGCCATAGGATGGAGAGACGATGGAATGAAGGGTCGGTCAACCCCCCTAGGTCAGCTAACCTCCCTTCGAGGCCAAACTGCCTCCACTTCGCCTACAAGTACCCCACGCCTCCATATGCCTACAAAAAGCAGTGCTCGACTCACTGAAGGAGGAGACAATCATCAAGACTCAAGCTTTAGTATATGGTATAGCTTCCTATGTGTCTAGAAGTAGTAGCTAGCATGTAGTAGAAGTGCAGAGAGGAGCTTCCTATGTGTCTATAAGTGTCTTCTAGTTTGGTATAGCTTCTCCCTTCTTTGTAATCTTTAGTATAATATTCTTTAGTACTTTACTTGTTTAGTACTTGATTAAGTAATATTGTTGTCCTTAGTTCAAGTTCTGTCCTTGCTATTGTTCATCATTAGTGAGCTTAGAAGCTTATGCTTAGTATTTGCAATCATAGCTATCTTAGTGCTTAGTTTGATACTCCTTAGTGCTTATTCTATTGTTGATGGTGGATAGCGTCAATATTTAGTAGATCATGAAACATAAGAAACACCTTCCACAAGTTTTGATGATTTGTTATTGTTTGGGGTTATTCTAGAAAACCACGGAGGACTTAATTATCAAAATACAAATTGGAATTATCCCGTGGCAGGGAATAGTCTACTGAACTCTAGAAGCATCTAGAAGACACTGGAGTGGACGAGAGAGGAGGACGCTGACCTATGGGGCTGGCTGGCCCCACCTATCAGGTCGGCCGGCACCCTACTTTAGGGTTAGTTGCCACCCTTCTAGAACCTTTCTCCACCGCTTTTGAGAATCAATCTCAGCCGTACATGAAGTCGGTTTGATCCAACGACCGTCATCATTCCCACCAGGCTATAAATACGGGGCCGGACCCTCGAAGGAATCCATTCAACCCTAATTCATTCAAATCATTTGAAGATCAAGTCATCTAGAGTTAGAAGCCCTAGTTTATCAGAGCCTTTCTAGTTCACATTTAGCCTAGTTAGATCTAATTTAGAGGAAGTTAAGATACATCAATCGATCTTGGATTGCAAAACTTGTTAAGAAGAGAGTTTGGTATAGTTCTTAAGCTCTTCTTTCTTATTGTATTATCTGTGTTTGTATGATTATTACTGGCAACATTGTTCTTCATCTTAGTTTAATTATTATGTTCATCATCTATAGTTCTTAAGCTCTTCTTTCTTATTGTATTATCTGTGTTTGTATGATTATTACTGGCAACATTGTTCTTCATCTTAGTTTAATTATTATGTTCATCATCTACTTCAATACATCTAGTATAGTTAGTTTAATATTATGTTCATACACTAGTTCGTATAATCTATTTGATCATATGGTAAGTGGTAGGCAGCGTGTAGGCGTGGTGTTAGATGCATTGCTTATCTATAGATATCCCTAGTTGCGCCTTGACCTTCCCCCATGCAAGTAGTTTGGCGAGTAGGATTGTCGGGTTAAGTGTATGTTTGTATACATGAGGTTCTTGTACTTAGCTTTTCCTGTTCATGGCTTTGATGTGTTTATGAATCATAGTAGTATTATTTAATAATGATTATTAGAGGTACTTGCACTAGTTGGCATAGCTTTGATATGTAGTTGAATACTTAGTAGTTATTTCTCTATTAATTGGGTTAGACAAATGTTAACATGACTAGATTGCTCTGAAGGACTAGTATTATTATTAGTGATTGATCAAATCTTATTATTTATATTTTTTATCTTGTGACTTATCCCTATTCCGAGTAGAGTATATGACATTGGTTACATCTCTTATTTATTGCATATAAGTGTTCTCAATACTATAGATTATCAGTTTAGCTATACCTTCCTAGTGGTAAAAATATAAATCAACAATCTAGTAATACTTTAGGTAAAAATATAAATCGACAACCTAGTAATACAATGGTATAACTATTTGTCTACTTGCAGAATCATTCTTCATAGACATATATATTCATCTTTATTATTTCGCTTAGTCATATAAAATGGTAGATTAATATTAGTGCCACTAATTATTCTAGATATACAATTAGGGATGACAACCTAATCCTATGCATAGGAGTAAAGGTAAGAGATAGGTGACTAGTTGCTTATGACAAGTTAATCAGTACTACGTATCTTAATCAAGTACTACGTATCTTATAGCGTTGTTATAATGATGACGCTAGGAGGTACCAACATTATCGACTAGTTAGGGTGTCTTAATCCCATTTCATTGGTGCTCAAATTGAGACAGTGAGTCATAGATTAAGTGTTTTGTTTAAGCTATTACTTACCTATAGGAGTGGCTAGATCCCTAGATACTTGTGGTAGCTGGTAGGTAGTGATAGCCATGTCCTTCCTCTGAAATCCACTCGTTGACGATGGATAGCGTCAATATTTTATATATCAAAAGACATAAAACATACATCAATATCTAGAAGGCTAGGGTTTTATCTAACAATTTCCATGAGTTTTAGTGATTTACCATTTTTTAGAGATTAATCCGTAAAACGCCGTAAAGGGGGATAACTACAAATCTACAAACATGGAATTATCGCAACTTCGGGGAATACACCAAATTACTCTAGAAGGATCCGTAAGACACTGAAAGCGAAGGAGAGGAGGAGCCACCTCCAGGTGGGGCTAGTCGGCCCCACCAAGAATATCGTTGTTGACACCTCTTAAGTCACCATGCATTACACCGGGTTGTCATCCCAGTAGCCACATAAAATGTGTGGTATTAAATCATGCAACTATCTCAATCTAAATAAGTATCCGCAAGCGCACAGATAAAATACCTGTTGGCATTTCTAATGTCACTACTAAAAAGTAGAGATAAATCCTACCCCTAGCAATGACCCCCAGAAATGGTCAAGTATATAATTACTTATCATTAGCAACTAGCCACTCTTGAATTACTAACATTCCTAAATATGAAGTAGGTTCTCATCCCCAATTATATTGCTAGGAAATTAACATAGATTTACATTGTATATTGTGACTAGGCAGATAAAATATATGAATAAAATATGAATGTAAACTAATGGGTTCTGCAAGCGGACAGATAATTATACCGTTGTAGCATTTTACCTAGGGAAGTCTCCAGGTTGTCGATTTATAATTATACCTCTGGAAAAGCTATGTAATAAACTATTATTTATTATATTGATGAGACAACTGTATAGACCGAATAAACGATATTACCTAAGTCTTACACTCTAATCATAACAGCAGAGGTCACAAGATAAATAAGGATAAATATGGGTGATAGCATAATCATTAAGTATCATAATTAAGGATAATTATCGGAGCATCTTACTAGTCATAATCATAGCTAGCCATTTGATAAACTACGGAGATAGGTCTATAACTACGTCAATTGAATAACTCTAATTAGTGCAACTACATCTAGTAATCATCGCTAAGTCAACCCTAAATCATCATTGCATGTAAAGAGGCATCAACTAATGAGGGTATTAAGACCTAAGTCACCTCCTCCGCGACCGTGCCCATGCTAGTCCTACATACGGGAGGTGGACTACGGAGGAACTAACGTAGGCTGTCACCTACGCAGACTACCACACGTCCCCAAGCATATCGGGGTGCACTCGCAGATAAACAAGACATCTAGACACCACGTCTACATATCGCCTATCATCTACCCATTGTACATATGGATAAACGCTATACGTGCAATTACATGAATTCAATAAGATCGAAGTATCTAAACTAGACATATAATCAAAGTAGACAATGACTATTGCAATTAAGAACATATGAATCTATTTAGATTAAAGTCTTCCTAATCTGAATAATGAATATAATAAATTAATTAAGAACTAGATCTATTACCGAACTCTCGCTCCGCCCCGGACGCGGGGGGGGCTCTAGATCCGATGAAGAACTAGATCTCCTCTACTTCTAATCTAACTAGCTAATCCTATGAACTAGAAGGCTCTTGATGAACTTGAAGGCTCTTGATGCTTGACGGCTTGAGGCCTTGATGAAGAATGAATTGGGCTCTTTCCAGGGGGGTCTACCCACATATTTATAGTCCAGTGGGATGCACGTGCGCTGCAGGATCAAACCGACGTAACATAGGGCTGAGATGCATCCTTGGAGGCGGTGGAGGAACATTCGGAAGGAGGAGCCAAACCCTAGCGGGGGGCGCCGCCCGGCGCCATGGTGGGGCCGGACGGCCCCACCTGGCGGCCTCTGGCCCCCTCGCTCCTTCCGGTGTCTTCTGGAGTCTTTCTGAGTCTTCCCGCGGTATCCTTCATGGCAGATAAGTTTCGTGGTTATTTTACACTAGAATCCCTCTTTTTCAGCTTTTCTGGAAATCACCCTGGAAATTACAGAATATGCAAAACTCGTGAAAATTATCAGATAAAGCTCTAGACTAGTGTGTTTTCATATTCTCCTTCAGGTAAAAAGCCTTAGTAAAAATTGACGCTAACAGGTGTCAACAATACCCCCAAGCTTTACCTTTTGCCAGTCCCTTGGCAAACACACCAAGCCTAAGTGCTATTGTATTTGGATCAGGAGTTACTACAATGTCATTATATTTTCCAATACACATGCTTTCAAACGAAAATTTCCTCCAGATCAAATAATGTATGCTCTAACCTTTGAACTTACTCACTTTACCTGTAATATGGGGCTTCACAGCTTTTGTATAAGTCTCGAACAGTCGAAAGATAGAACAATCAAGCTAAGTGCTATGTCTCAAATTCTTTGCAATACTAACATTCCGGAGTTTTTCATAAGTTTTCAGAATAAAACTCAGAGTTTAATTGTATGACACCCTCAAATCTCTCAATGTATGTGGTATTTGTGGTTCTCTCTTGAGACATTAATGTTGTTATGCCTCCTATAGCTAAAGGTATATATATAGTGGAGCTTATAGGAGTGGCATTAACAAGGATATGCATATTTGCAAAACATGTATTGTAAAGTCAACTAATGGATCCACAGAGAATCGAGGCATACAATCAAACCAAGATGTGCATGTGTATGAAATATGATGATTGGGTGTATATGTGTTATTTATGGCTAACTCCTATTTCTATTATTGTTCTTTTGGGAATGACTCTCTTTTAAAAACTTTTCTCAGGAAAGACATAGGCTATCTTTATTATTTCTTTTTATTTAGGGAGGCGGGCATCTAGTACCCATTGTTTTAATTCTTTGGGACACTTATCCATCTTTTACTCCTTTTTTCTTTTCTTTATCTTTCTTTCTTTTTCTTTGCTTTCTTTTCTTTATTTTGCATAGCCACATGCATCCTTTGAATACAATGAATGAATCGAGAGATATAATCAGGACTAAGAGCATTTAAAGACAGGGGTTATCCTATAGGGTGTTAGTATATTTTTGTGTCCTCTCCCAGGGTAGGAGGTGAACATTTTATGATGAACATGTATGGAAATATGGTGAATGAGTGCGATTACTCCTTAAAGTAGGAATAATGTATATGTGGACTGAAGTGTGCAAGTGATTCTTGGTTTTAAAAGCATGACAAGACTCTCATAAGGTATACAACACGGGTTGACTGAATTCGAGTGCAAAACGAGTAGCTTAAATGTGAAAAGGTTTTTCTATCCTCCAAGATATTAATTCGGCTTTGGTAGGAATTCACATTTATCATACAAGAGCTCATCATGTAAATTTTAGATTTTTAAAATAAAACCTCCAGAACTTAGCAATACTAGGAACAAGATAAATAGCAGACTCAACCTTCATGAATCATATCAATCAACTACCTAGATTTAGCGCAAGCTTATGCCTCCACAATTAAGGTTCAGAATAAATTCTACAATTAAAACAACAAAGTGCTTGGAACCGGGGAGATTTTAAGTTTGGCAAGTAGGTATTTAGTAAGCATTATAACAGAGCAACTATTCATCATCTCTAAAATAATTTTAATGTTCATCAATTTTAATTCTAGCCTTGAACAAATTTTAAATTATACTCTAATAAATATAGAACTAAATATTATTTAGTTTCATTAATTATATATTTTTTATAATTTTATATTTAATATCTAACATAAGACTCTATGACTTTGTGGACCTTCATGTGCCCACATATTTTTGGTATTTTATGACTATACAAAGTAGACTTAAAAATCGCTTAGGTGTAGTCACCGATAACTAGGGGATGCTCCTCCCCAAGCTTGATGGTTGCAATATCTGGTGCAAATATCCTTCAGAGCGAACTAGTCAATAGCGAACCCGGTGGTTGCCACTGATAGTCTTGCTCCTGGCTATGATGTTTTTCCTGCATAAATACTCCACAAGAAACCAAAACTCGAGGCTCGAATTTAATAATGGGTTAGCGGTCAGCCAAAGAGTAATTGATCACTTTTACGAGTTATCTTTAATGTTGTCTAATTTAGGCAGGAATTTACTTCTTTTTGGATTTTTATTTTATGATGCAAGAAATTAAATATGAATGCTGTATTTTTTTATTTTTATTTTTATGCCACCATAGTGGGTATTCCTTCAGAAAATGTCATAGGGTATCCATATGGGGCTTTATGATGCCATGAATGATGCAATAAATATTTTTGTTATGTTATATTTTAGCATGTGAACAAAATTATGCTACTAAGTAAATTAAATTGCTAATGCATTTAACGAGATAACTACCATTCTAACCTTATGGCTAGGGTACGGAATTTAAAGTCTACCGATAGGACTTAGACAGAGGTGAGCACTTACTCATTGGGTTCGTCGTCTGAGGTAACCTCAGTCAACTCCCCATCTCGTGGTGATGCGTCGCGTGTTTCCTCTCATCTTGCTTCGGTCTCTTTTGCTTCTCTATCTTCCAGCTCTTGCTCTTCATCTTTGTTTGCTTTCTCCCATGCTTCTAATCGTGCTAGGATCTCCTCCTTTTCTTCCTTGGCGATCTGGTCTATCCTTTCTGCTTCTTCTGCCCAGCTACTCCAGTGAGGTACTTGCTTGTTCTCTTCTTGCTCCGGGAAGCGATCTTCATATTTCACGATTTTACCAGGAAAATCTTTCCATCCGCAGTGAGGCTGGACAGCCTGATGGTGTGCTTGGCGTCTTCTCTTGTTGCGTTGCTTCCTGGCTTGCTCATGGTTATTTAATGTTCTGAATTGACAGCGTACCTTTCCGACAGGTAGGTTGAAGTGGATGTGTCCGGACCCAATGTAGATGTTGGCGTTGGCGGTGTAGAGGAACGGTCTTCCCAAGAGGATCGGGGAATCATCGTCTCCCTATATGTCAAGGACTAGAAAATCTGCAGGTATATACTGTCCTTGAATCCTTACCATGAAATCCTTGACTATTCCTTCAGGAAATCTCAGTGGTTGATCCGCCATCTGCAATTGAATACATGTTGGGTATAAAGGTAAATCAAACAATTCATCATATAGCTGTTTTGACATTACGTTGCGGCTGATTCGATTGTCGCAGACGGTGTGAGGAAAGGTGATGTCTTTGATTGTGCATTCAATGATTGGGACACCGGGATCACCTCTCTTGATTAGAAATAGCTTGGGTAGTATGTGATCGTTTTCTGTGTTGAGAGCAGTGATTAGTTGAGTTGTCTTCTCAGGTACATGCTTGGTCCTCCTCCATCTTCTATTGTTTCTATTGTTCTTCTTCTTTGGCATTGGTTCTTTGTTCTTGCTCTCCTTGTTCTTGAAATTGCTTCCGGCTGCGGGGAGCTTTTAGGGCCGCGGTTCTTGAATGTGAGTCTCTCCTTCTTGTCTTTGATGGACGGGGACGATCTTGGCGAACTCCGCATAGATGATGGCTTTTGTTGTGCACAGGAATGGTGCGCCTTGAGAATGATGGGTGCCTTCTCATCTACTCCTGTCTCCATGACCACGAAGTCAACTGGGACATATGATTGTCCTACTCTAATGACAACTTCTTCTAGTACTCACTCAGGGTAGCAAATGGACTGATCTGCAAGCTGCAAGCGCATGTTTGTGTACAATAGGGGATCATTTAATATTTTTTCATAAATTACCTTGGGCATAATGTTGACACTTGCGCCGAAATCGTAGATAGCCTCTAGAAAGCTGTGGCATCCTATTGAGATAGGAATGACAGGTCTTTCAGGGTCTCGCATCTTCTCTACGGTAGAGAGTGGTCAATCCATTGTACATCTGCAGCCTCAATATGATATTGGGTTGCATTGTGAATATCAACAAGGTTAGCGGTTTCTAAATCTTACGGTTGGCCTGGAATCTTGCCTTTCTCTAATGGAGGTACAGGCAGCTGACTAAGCGAGCTAATTGTGATTCTAACATTTTATTAAAGCTATCTTTGGTTCTTTATGGCAGAAGCAAAAGTATCTATTCTAGCATGTATGTTTTCTAAAGTTTTATCATTTGATATTAGTTTCCTAGTCATTGTTATACGAGGGGTAAGCCACATAGATATATATATGATAAGTGTAGCACAACGATAAATCACTCAGAGATAGAAGTAGAAACTCTCTAATGTAGCAAGGCAGAAACAGGAGATTAGGTAAGAGATTAAATTCCTATATAGTGTAACACCTCAAGTGTTAAGCATGCATTAGGCTAGTAATTAATTAACTTAATCATCATTAATCATGGCATAAACATCATCAAGCATGGAAACCCTAAATGCATCATCATTGCATGTGTTTGCATTTAAATTTATGCTTGATTGCTAGTTGTTTAATTTAGTTAATTAATTGTCTTGCAAATGATCTTGTCAAGTTTGGATCTACTTGCCCAGCATTTTAAAATGATTTAACAAATTTTATTGAAAAAGATTTGGTGTAATTTGGAGCAAAAGAAAATAATTTGGAACATTCATTTTAATGCCCTAAATTTAAAATAAATTTGTAGTTCAAAATTTATTTAGAATTTTGACCTGAGCCTTAAATGAAAGTTGTTCAGTTTTAAATTCTCTACAACTTTTATTTTGGACACTTTTCATGAAAATGCTTTTAAGTTTGTCAAATGAATGCATTTTTGTTCAAATTTAAATTTCAAAAAAAAAAAGAGAAAAATCCCAGTAAAGCGGCCAGCCGTTTTTGCCCACGGCGCCCACCGGCCAGCGTCCGTGCCCGCGCGTCGTGGCCGACCGCAGCGAGTGTCGATACGGGGCGTGGACAGCTACTCACCAAAGACGGCTCTCGGCGGGACAAGAGCAAGAAGGACAGATCCGAGTAGATTACGGATCATCCTAGTTAGGCGAATAGAAAGTAACCTCTGTAATAGGAACAGAACACTTCTACAAGTCCGACTAGGATTAGAAACCATAGCTCTGACTCTTTTCCTCTTATAAAAAGGAGCCAGAGCACCCTCTTTTGTAACGGACGAACAATACGCAATCACACATCAATCCAACGCAAAAGACCAAGGCCGATTGGAGTAGAGCTTTTACTCGACGACGAGGGCTCGAATCAGGATAAATCGTGTGTCTCTTGCGTCGTACCGCCGAGTTCTAGTTATTCGCCGAAGTCCGAATCAACTGCTACGGGAACCCCGTGGCAGGCTATCGGTGGCTAAACACCGACAGCTGGCGCGCCAGGTAGGGGCTTTTGGTGAATTCAACGTCGAAAGCTCGACGGACCTACACATGATGATTTTCCTGACGGGATCAACTTTTGTCTTCGGAAGCTGGGTCTACGAAGCAGACGATCAAGGAATTCTCCGCAGTCGACTACTTCAAGAACTCGAGCCGAAGATACAAGAAATTTTTTCAAGACTCAAGCTCTCAGAGGAAGCTGAAAACACAAATCTACAAGATAAGCCGAGTTCTTTTCACTACGGTTTCAACAACTCGGCACGGATATATCAGAATATCATTCAGAAGGCAATGGAATCTTACGACCTCGCCCAATGGAACATCTTCAAACAAGATAAGTCCACCTCCCTTCCTTTTCAATACGGTAAACCTTCGAAAGAAGAAGAACCCGGCTATCCACCCAATGCACGCAAAGAGGTGTTCATGATGAGGCAACCTCTGGTACCACCAGTCCAACCCGACTACAGATTTTCAGAAGAATCAGAGGCTGACATTCCAGCAAATTCCGTCACAAGAGAATGGGAGACTGACAGCCAGAAAGCAGCAAGAGAAAGAAGAAACAAGAAGAAAGAAGGGAGGAGGAATCGAGTTCAAGAACGAAGAGAAGCATGGCACAAGTATGAAGAAGAGCTAGCCGAGTATAATCAAAAAAGGGCTGAAAAAGAAGTCGAGAAAAGGCGAGCCACAGCAAGAATCAGACTCGATCCAATAGATAAGATACAAGAATTGATCAATGAAATTAATGCCATACAAAGGCCAAGTGAAGAACAAGCCAGACTTAAAAGCTTACTCAAAGATACCGCGCAAAGAATACAAGATGACCAAGTACCTCCCCGTCATATACGATCTGAACAGATAAGTCGGAGAACTCAGAGGGTTTCCGCATTTAAGAGATTATCGACCCCAAACCACAGCAGAAGAACTCAACCACATCACGATTGGATAGTAAAAATGGGGGAGAACCGAGGAAGACTACCAACACCACCTCGGAGCCCTCCCAGGGTTACTTCAAGATACGACAGTCAAGCGGACTCCGACTACAAGCCAGAAAAACTACCAGACAGATTTCTTTGCTTCGCGGAAAGACTATTTACAGTTAAGTTACCTCACAAATTCAAACCATCCAATCACTCAAAATATGATGGCAAGATGTAACACCCCCGGTGTTACGTTAGCCTAAACCTGCCATGTCATCATCATCATTGCATGAGCATTCATAATTAGAGAACACTAATTCAAACAACCAAAATGAGTTTATCAATTTCTAGGGTTGGTTGAGCTCTTTCATATCGTATGCGTATGTGCATGTCATTAAACCTTCTTCACAATTTTACTTTTGTTTATAAAAGCAACCAAATAAAAGCAACCTTGGTGTGTACAAGTGTTTGGCTAACCCTAACTCACACCCTAACTAAGTTTTATAAGTCAAATGATGCAAAAGAAAGAATCAAAATTGAATTCGAAATCCGAATCCTAAAACCCTAACCCTAGTGGTTAAGTGTTGGAATTCGAATTTCAATTTCAATTTTGGTGAGCTAACCATAATTAATTTTCTAAACAAAAGTTGCTAACCTTTGGTACCATTTCAAAGTATGAAGTTTGTACTTTGAAAGTGTGCCATTGGTTGGGTTTGAAAAGTACCACAACATCATTAATTAATTGCCCAAAATTCCAATTTGAAATTCTTCTTCAAAAGCTGAAATTTAAAAGCCTTTTATCCCTTTTCTAAATTTCATCTCAAAATATTCAAAATTTGGGAAAACTCCAAAAATACAGTTTGTGCATCTCTTTGAGCTCTACAACTTTGGTATATAAAGTTTTTCAAGTTTTTGAATAAAATTTGAAGTAATTTCAAAAGTTCTTCAAATTGAAATTATCCCTTTATGCATTTTAAACTCAAATTCAAAATTTATTTGGTTTCATGAAAAACTTCCTAAATGAAAGTTGTAGATCTTGCTAAATGGAACAACTTTTTATTTTTGGAGATTTTCATCTTTTATTCAAAATTTAAAAGTAATTTTGAAATTCCAGAAATTGGAATTTGAACCCTTTTTCAAATTCAAACTTTATTTTCAAAAATATTTGAATTCTGACAAAACTTCTTTAATAGAAGTTGTAGAGCACAAAATTTGGAACAATCTGTATTTTGGCAATCTTTCAACTTCTATTCAAAATCTTGGAGTAATTTGAAAAGAGGGAGGAAAAGATATGTTGCTACAGTGCCAACAGAGGGGGGGGGGGACACCTTGCCACCGAGCCCATGCCGGCCGGTCGTCGCCGTCGTGGCTCTTCTCGCGTCTTCACCGGCGATCCCTCGAAACCAACCACCTGGACGGGGTCGTGGCGTCGCCAGCTAGCTCCACGGTCTATCCTTGCCCTATAAAAGGCGATGCCGGCCGCCAATTTCCTTTCTTCTTCTTCCTCATCACCGCCGTCGCTCTCCTCTGTCGTCGGCAAAGCACGCCCACCACACTTCACCACTGCCGAATTGCGTTTGCAACCCTGTCCGCCACACCCGTGCGCACCTTTTGAGCTAAGAGGTGCGAGCTGTAACCGCCTGAGTTGCTCGCGCACCATCATCTTCCCCAACTCCGTCCGTCAGCACCGCCGCACGTCCCGCCGCCGCGCTCGTCTGCCTCTACTCCTTATTTCTTCAAACCAACACGAACACCGTGTTGTGGTGAGCCTCCTTGACCATTCCAAAGCGTTGCCACTGCCTATTATGGTCTGCAACGGCGAATTGCCGTCGCGCCGCCGTACTCCGGCGTGCCCGAGCCGCCGCGATCGCCGTCATGTGTGCTCCGGTGGAGCGTCGTAGCCGTATAGTAGCTTGATGGACGCGTCTTGGTGCGAGGAGTGTAGCGGTACCGTTCTCGTCGCCGGAGAGGTCGTCGTCGACGAACGGCCCGGGCGCCGCCGTGGTGGTCCCTGTTCGGCCGAGGGAGAGAGAGAGGAGGAAGACGGGCCGACCAACCGGGCCCCGCCTCGGTGAGAGAGAAGAGAGGGAGGGAGAGGCCGCGCGCGCGTCCAACTTGGGCCGAGCCGGGCTGCTCGGGCCGCACAGTGGCCCGCGAAGAGAGGAGAAGTGTTTTTCTTTTTTTCTTTTATGATTTTAAATGCTGAGTTTTGTCTTTTTCATAATGAATTATTTTGGGCGCTTAAAAATAAATCAAAAATATGCCTGTGATCCTTGAGTGATGATCTATGTAGGAAAAATGTTAAATATGGTTTTTCAATAAAAATTAATTGTGCTATAATTTGTTCTTTTAATTAATAAATGCCACTTAGATGATAATGATCCTAATTATGAAGTTTGATCATGAAATTTATTTTTTTAATTAATAAATGCCACTTTTAATTAATAAATAAAATATAAGTCCAAAAATCATGAAATTTGTTTTACGTGCTACTTAGATGATAATGATCCTAATTATGAAGTTTGATCATGATTTGGTTAATTTTTGTATTATGCTTAATTAACCCTTTAATTAATTAATGTTTAATTAATTAATTATGTGGTTAATTAGGGTTTAATTAATCCCCAATTAGCAAGTTAATTAGTGGCTTTCAACGACTGTAAAAATGGTCAATAAATTAGTAATCACCTCTAATCACTATTAGGGTTGCTTGATTTTGGGATTGAGTGATGACCCTAGGTCATTAACCCTAATGACCTTCGGTATTTTATGTTGATTGCGTATCGTTAGTTCGTCGTCGCCGACGCTAGTTGTACCTTCTTAGTGCAACTATACCGTGAAGGGAAGTTGTATTCAAGATAGGTTGACAATCGTTGCATCATTATCGCATGTTCTTTTATTACTGCACTGTAATCATGCACCTCAATCGTGTAGTTGATCCGACTCCCGTCTTGGAGGAAGGTTATCAGTGTGAAGAGGTTGGTCCTGATCTCGGCAGTACCATCACTGCTCCTAACTTCGTCGAGCCCCAAGGCAAGCCCCGGATGCATACAAACCCATCCTTGTATTTCGAAAAGTTTTTATGATTTCATGTTGATGATGTGATGCATTAGGTAACAGGAGTTGTGTGGTATCCTAATTTGATGCATTTACCGTACCTTGATATCAATCCTGGATACCTGTTTTGATTTATAAAATGCTTAGTATACTCTTCGCTCTGCTGATAGCATAGGCTTTATAAATAAAATGTTTTCGAAGTGTGATAACAAAATCCCCGTGGAGGGCAATTACAAAAACCTGATGCTACTTGTTGGTATCCCTTCACTTTGATCGGGTCAAGGGTACGCAACAAGAGCATGATGATGAGTAAATTGAGACTGGGTGGAGTGACTTGCACCAGGAGGGGCTAGTGCCCTGGTGTAGTGTCGTCCACTTGTGAGTTGGTTAAGCACCGTTCGTTGCCTTGGCCCTTGGATCATGAGGTTATTGGATAGTACTAGTCGCATGCTAATCGCGGTAAGCTCCCTTGTATGATCCATGCGAGAACGGACACCGGGACGAGAAGTAGCGTGTACCCATACTACGGGTATACCCGTCGACGGTTGTGATTGATGGCGTAGGAAGATGGTGTACTGCACTCTCGTGGCTAGGACCCGTTCTGGTCTGGAGAAATGCAAGCGTGAGTTGATGTATGTAAGATGTTTGGTCCTGCATACATCGTGTGGCTAGGAAGCCCCAGCTGGGTATATAAAGCGATTCGAATCGTCGTGTGCTCCACGATATGGGAGCCGTGATCCTAGCACCAGCATCGTAGTAATAATGGAAGTTGATGATGGAAAGTTTTGAATCCGATACTTGGTTGACAAGTGAGTGATGTAGTAAATTAAGGACTGGCTTAGTCTCTTTTTGCAAAAAGGTGTCTTTTGATCTTGCTAAAGCCTTACCTTGATTCCTACTAGCCAGCATTCCTGAGTCTTCTCCCCAATTTTTGGTCGGGTAAGTCTTGCGGAGTACTTTTTGTACTCGGGGTTTGTTTAACCCCGTTGCGGTGTGAACCGCATGGACAAGAGTGCTACGGCCCTTGTTGCATGACGGTGATCGAGGAAGTGACCGACGAGGAATAGATTGCGTGGGGTGGGTAAGGGGGCACTTTCGTTGTTGTGTTTGTAATAAAGTTAAGTAATGATACTTCCATTTGTTTTGTAATAACGCTACTCGGTTTGTATAAGTTTGACAAAAGTTTTGTAAATTAAGTTATTGTAAGTCTTCCGCTACTACGGTATGTTGTATGAAAACTGTTGTAATCTTTGTGATGTCTCTCGTAAGTATCGATCCCGAGTGATCGTGGTTTATCGGGGTTCACCCGACAGAACTCTTTTAGGTTATATGGTACACAAGTATGGCTGACAGAGGTCTTAGGGACAATGTCAGGTGCTTGTGGGCCATGTAATTTAGAAGGTTCTGCCACACAAGACAGAACCAATGCAATGGCTAAGAATCTACTCTCAATCAATAGAACTAGCCGGAGGAGATGGCGACATCAAAGCACTATTCTTTCCAATGGCATTGGAAACACTACCACTTCAATGGTTTGACAAATTACGTCCTGGATCTATCAAGACATGGGGTGACCTTCAGAAAGCTTTTTGTGAAAATTTCGCAGGAATACTCATACACCCAATAACGCAAGCCGAGTTGAAGGGTTTAAAACAGAATCCAGGAGAAAGCCTTAGAGATTTCTACAGAAGATTTGGGGAACTTAGAGCCCAAGTACATGACATCACTGAAAGAGAAGTAATAGAAGCATTTTCATACGGATTGAAAGTAAGGTTGATGTTTCATGATTTTTGTAAAGAAAACCCTCGGACAAATGACGAGTTCAAAAGAACAGTTGAAAAGATGATTACAGCAGAGGAGAAGACACGAGAAAGGTTTCCAGACAACAGTAACAACTCGGACCAAAGGAACAATACGGACAGAAGGAATAACTCGAACAAACAAAACAACCAAAGGTGGAGCAACCAAAACAACTCGAGATATCAGGACAACTCGCGATATCAAGACAGCTCAAGAAGATGGGATAACCAAGACAACAGACAAGACCACCATAATAAAAAGTGATATTCAGGTAACATTGTGGCCTCCACTGAAAGAAAGAAATTCTACCCGGTGAGAAGATTTGAAGACCTCGAAAACATGAAGTGCATCTACCATCCAACAGGAATCCACCCAATGGGGAGTGTCGCATCTTTTAAGAAAGATATATGAAGAAAGACAAGCAAGAAAAAGAAGAAAATAGAGAAAAGAAAGAAGAAGACAATACAACCGACAACGGCTTCTAAAATCCAAGAGCAACAGTATCAGTAATATTCTCTGGAGTACCCGGCTCCAGGGGAAACAAGAAGATAAACTTGCTTGGCGAACAATCATGGCAGCAGAACCAGCAACACCCAGATATCTAAATTGGTCCCAATATCCAATACAATTTTCATGAGAAGATCAATGGACAAGAGTTAGGAACGCAGGGCTATATCCATTAGTACTCGGACCAACAATTGCTGTCATAACAGTAGCCAAAGTACTCATCGACGAAGGAGCGGGTCTCAACATTATATTCGCAGACACTTTAAAGAAGATGAGACCAAAATTTTTAAAAATGATCACACCTACAAGCATACCATTCTATGGGATAGTACCCGGGAGACCAGCTATGCCTCTCGGACAGATTACACTACCAGTAACATTTAGAACTCCCACAAATTACAGAACAGAGCTCATCAAGTTTGAAGTTGTGGATTTCGAATCATCATATCATGCAATATTGGGAAGACCAGCACTAGCAAAATTTTTGGCCATACCTCACTACCCATATCTACTACTCAAGATGCCAGGTCCACATGGAGTACTTTCTCTCAGGGGAGACCTAAAAAGAGCCTACGAATGCGATGTACAAGCAATACAGATATCCTCAAAAGTATAAGGAGAAATCAACTCAGCAGTAGCAGAAATAAGAACAGAAGAATTAGAAATTCCAGCCAAAAAGCAAAGTACCCTCACCATAGCTTAAGGAGAGGGCACCAAAAAGATTGATCTAGACATAGGCGATCCATCCAAGACTGCCACCATCAGCGCACACCTACCTATCAAATAGGAACTCGCGCTCACCAACTTCTTACGGGACAACAAGGACATATTCGCTTGGAAACCAGCCGATATGCCAGGAGTCCCAAGGAAGTTGGCTGAGCACAAAATTGAAGTCAACAAAGGAGCAAAACCAATCAAACAGAGACTGCGACATTTTTCACCTGACAAAAAGGAGGCAATAAAGAAAGAAATAGCCCGACTACTAGCGGCTGGATTCATAAAAGAAATTTTACACCCAGATTGGCTAGCTAACCCCGTTCTGGTACACAAAAAGAACACAGATGAATGGCGCATGTGCGTCGACTACACGGACCTCAACAAACATTGTCCCAAAGACCCTTTCGGATTGCCAAGAATTGATTAAATAGTGGATTCAATAGCAAGATCAGCTTTGTTATCCTTTCTGGACTGCTACTCAGGATACCATCAGATTGCACTAAAAGAAGAAGATCAAAACAAGACTTCTTTCATCACACCTTTCAGCACCTACTGTTACAAAACAATGTCTTTCGGACTTAAAAATGCAGGGGCAACATACCAAAGAGCGATTCAGGCTTGTTTGGGCGATCAAATTAAAAAAAATGCTGAAGCATATGTGGATGATGTAGTCGTCAAGACAAAGAACCCAGACTCCTTGATTGAAGATCTACAACAGACCTTCAACAATCTCAAAAAATGGAAGTGAAAACTCAACCCCAACAAGTGTGTATTTGGCATATCATCAGAACAACTACTCGGATTTCTAGTCAGCCAAAAAGGAATTGAAGCAAGCACAAAACAAATCAAGGCAATAACAGATATGGGTCCACCTGCAGATATCAAAGACCTACAGAAACTAACAGGTTGCATGGCAGCACTCAATAGATTCATCTCTAGACTTGGGGAAAAAGGCTTACCTTTCTTCAAATTACTAAAGAAGACAGACAAGTTTACCTGGAATGAAGAAGCAAAGAAGCCTTTGACAAGCTAAAAGCATATATCAGTACATCTCCAGTATTAGTATCACCAAAGAAAGACGAAGACCTCATGTTCTATATTACTGTAACTACTTCAGTAGTTAGCACAGCTATTGTGGTCGAAAGAGAAGAACAAGGACAATAAAAGAGGGCAGTAAAGAGAGTAGCAGAGGAGTATATTCCAGGCATATCCCAGCACAGTAAATACCTTTACATCGCCAGCTGCCAATGCCGAGTCATAAAAGCAGATATAAAGAGCAGTAAAAAATAAATAAAAGCAAGTCATGGGCCTTTGTCTAGTTTCGGCACAGAAGAACTCGAAAAAAGCCCGGGGCTATAGCTAAAGACAAGCAACGAGCCTTTGCCCAGTTCCGGCACAAAAGTACTCGGCAAAAGCTCAGGGGCTGCAGCTAAAGGTTATCTGCACAGAAGAACTCAGAAAAAGCTCGGGGGCTGCAGCTAAAGGTTATCTACACAGAAGAACTCAAAAAAAGCTCGGGAGTTACACTTAAGGAGAATAAAAGCCATCGCCCGACTTCCTTTTCTGACAAAAACAACTCAGACGAAGGCTCGGAGGCTACAGGGCATACTCCCTCAACTTTTTCTTTTTATCAAAACCCTCCAGCTACTTATAAATAAGTAGCAAGAGGCTCAGGGGCTACACTCAATGAGTGCACGTACGGCGCACAAAAGAGAAGAATTCTTCAGCTAGATCACTTCAAAGCATCACTCCAGAGGCAAGGCGCTCCTCGAGTTCTACTTCGAAATGCTCGGGGGCTTGTCGATACGGGACGTAGACGGCTACTCACCAGCACGGCTCCCAGCAGGACAAGAGCAAGAAGGACGGATTCGAGTAGATTATGGATCATCCTAGTTAGGCGAATAGAAAGTAACCTCTATAATAGGAACAAAACACTTCCTACAAGTCCGACTAGGATTAGAAACCATAGCTCTGGCTCTTTTCCTCTTATAAAAAGGAGCCAGAGCACCCTCTTTTGTAACGGACGAACAATACGTAATCACACATCAATCCAACGCAAAAGGCCAAGGTCGACTGGAGTAGAGCTTTTATTCGATGACGAGGGCTCGAACCAGGATAAATGGTGTGTCTCTTGCGTCGTACCGCCGAGTTCTAGTTATTCACCGAGGTCTGAATCAACTGTTACGGGAACCCCGTGGCAGGCTATCGGTGGCTAAACACCGATACTTTTATAGCCCAGGGCGATGATCGTGAGCCATCGGATCAAACCGACATTGACGGACGGCTGAGATTGATCTTCAATGGCGGTGGAGCAAACCGGGCGAACGGGGCCTCGAGAGGAGGCTGGCCCAGACCGGCCGGTCCAGGCCTGCACCGACCGGTGCGGCCCGGTGTCCTCCGGGCCACTAGCTCAGCGTGGTGGCTTCTCGTTCCTTCTAGATCCTTCTGCAGTGCCGTGGAGTCCGTTTTACGTTTTTTCTTGCTCGATAAGCTCTTATGTTGCGTCTTTTCGGTTTTACGCTGCAGAAATAATGAAACACCAAAACTCGTGGAATTCGGTCGAGTGTAAACCCTATGTCTACTTTGGTGTTCTCAATTGTCTCCCTATCAAGGCTAGTTGGCGGGTAATTTTATGCAATAATGGCCGTCAACAGCCGTGCGGCACCCCCTTGTGGGGCCCACATCCCATCTTCTGGAATGTTCCTCCACTGTCTTTGAGGATCAACCTCAGCCCTACGTGAAGTTGGTTTGATCAAACGGCTATCGTGCATCCCACCGGGCTATATAAGCGGAGCCAGACCTCCCTCTGGAAACCCTAATTCATTCAATACCTCATTTAAGTAATTCAAGGGAAAGCCAGTTAAAGATCAAATCATCTAGAGCTTCAAGTTCTAGTTCCTCATAGCCTTCTAGTTCATAGTTCAGTATAGTTAGATCTAGATTAGAGGGAGTCAAGGTGTGTTAATCAATCTTGGATTGTGGAAGTTGTCAAAAAGAGAAGAGTCTAGTACAGTTCTTAAGCTTTTCTTTCTTATTATATTATCTGTGTTTGTATGATATTTACTAGCAATATTGTTCTTCATCTTAGTTTAATTATTATGTTCATTAATTGTCTACTTCAATATATCTAGTTTAGTTAGTTTGCTATTATATTCATGCACTGGTTCGTATAGCGCTCATCTAGTTGATCGTATGGTGAGTGGTAGGTAATTTGTAGATATGGTGTCTAGATGCTTTACTTATCTGCGGATATCCCCAGTTGTGCAGGGTAGTGAGGTAGATCGTGGGTGTGACAGACTCATTGAGTTCTTTGTATGCCTTCTCCCGTACGGTGGATTGGTAGAGTAGGATTGTCAGGTTGAGAGGAGGTTCCTATACTCATCTTTTCCTGTATATTGCTCCGTTGTGTTTGGGAACTATGGTAGTATAACTTGACAATGAATACTAGATGTACTTGCACTCGCTGATGTAGCTTTGACATATAGTTGAATACATAGGAGTTATTTCTCTATTACCTGATTAGACAATACTGACATGATTAGAATGCTATGATGGATTAGTATCCTTAGGAGATGACTGATTAATAACTCATTATTATCTTTATTATCATTATCTTATTTATCTTGTGACTTACCCCTGTTATGGGTGGAGTGTATGATATTGGTTACATCGTCTATTCAATGCATATACATATATATGTTATCAATACTATGAAGTAGCTTCTTAGTAATGTCTTCCTAGTGGTAGAATATAAATGACAACCTGATAATACTCTAGGTAAAATGCTATAATGGTATAATTATCTGTCCACTTACAGATAATCGTTCTTAGTTTATATTCATCTTTATTTATTTCTGCCTAGTCACATAAAATGATAAGATTTAGTACTAAGAGTTTATTTCTAACTTTACAATTGGGGATGATAATCTAGTTTCATAGTTAGGAGTAAGGGTAAGGAGGCTAATGGCTAGTTGCTAAAGGTAAGTTAATTAATACCAATATTTTTAGTGTCATTGTGTGGGATAGAGACTTAGAATTTACTGCAGTGACGTTAGAAATGCCAACAAGCATTTTTTGGCGCCGTTGCCGGGGAGGGCTAATAAAACTTAGGAAAAGTATTGATAACATATATGCATTATGAATAAGACCGATCACCCAATGGACCTCTCACTCAAACAGGCTTACCCTTGTTCTATTTTTTGTATATCTTATGCAGGGTAATGAATGAATGAACGGATTTGTTCTCCTAGACAATTACGTTGAAGATCCGAGAGAGACTTACAAAAAAGGAAGTTTGCTAATACGAGGGACATCTTTGAATCACCATCAAGAAAACCTTCCACCGAAGCTCAATCTTCAAGAGATCAAGCTCTAACATCCAAGGAAAAAGAATCAGAAGAATCAGGAATTTAGCACCAACTTTTGAAGTTATGGCTGAGAAGACACTACGCGAGTTTTCTACTCCAACAACCGCCAACATCCGCACTGGACCAAATGTCAATATTGGTGACAATGGATTTAAACTCAAGTCTGCTCTTATCACTATAGTTCAAGCTAGTCAGTTTTATAGAAAGACTCATGAAGATGCAAATGCATATTTACAACACTTTCTAGAGATTTGCAGCACCTTCACTATCAGAGGAGTACAAAGAGATGCTATTTTACTCTGCCTTTTCCTATTTTCACTTCTAAGAAAAGCAAAATAGTGGTTCTACAACAACAAGGCAACCAACACTACATAGGACAAAATGCTCTACTGCTTTTCTAGCGAAGTTCTTTCCTACAGGCAAAACCAATGCTCTATGTGGGAAAATTTCAAGCTTTCATTAACAATATGATGAATCATTCACTGAGGCATGGGAATATTTTCAAGATTATATTACAGAATGTCCTCATCATAGGATGGAGGATTGGCTACTTACGTAGACCATCGATCATGGGCTGATCTCTAGTACCCATGAATCCATAGATGCTGCAGCTGGAGGAGCTTTCTTGTCACTTAAGCTCGTTGATGCAACAGCACTTATAGAGAAGATCGCCTCAAATCAGAGCTGGAATGAAGAACGTGTGCAACGCCATTTGCTTTCGGTACTCAGGACACCATAGAGGGTATGAATACATTTAGGTTAGATAACCGTACTATTAAAAGGAGTGATCATGTGTCGAAAATGGTTATCCAAGTGCCACTAGGTGTTTGACTTTATGCATTGCATTAGAACCTAGTGTGCTAACCTTAACTCTCACAAAATTCATTTGAAAATGTTAATACACACGCACAAGTGGTGAGACACTTTGGTGTTGGCACATGAGAGCAAGGGTTGTTGGGGTTTGGGTGTAAACCCCTCCCACCGAGCTTGCGAGGCAGGACTCGGCGTTTTTCAGAATTGATAGTGCACTTACAGAGTCATCGAACGTTGGGCCCCGATACGTCGGACGCATCCGATGACCCTGTGAAGTTCGCTCATGCACGGAGTGTGCATCGGAGCGTCCGGTGAGTTTTCACCGGCGCGTTTGGACAAAGCAAAACTGTGTCAGTACATGAGCGTAGCGTTCATCGGACGCTGGGACGTCTGATGCCACCCCGTTGGACGCGTCTGATGGACGTGTGCACATTTCTGGATCTCTCTGCATAGCGTCAGGTGGCTGTGCCAGCGTCCGGTGAGTTTCATCTAACGAGCGCTTGTTTAGAGCTGATTTACGTGCGTCGGACGCGTCCGGTGAGTGTCACCTGAGTGTCCGACGATCCTTCAAAAGCGTGGGTAATGGTCACATTTGAAATATGACACGTAGCGACGTTTCCTGGCTCGATGATGGGCATCGGACGCATCCGATGCTAGACATCTGAGTGTCCGATGGTCCCGAGTTAGCCCCAACTAGAACATAATGGTTCACTTGTTTGTGTGGTGGGTATATAAGCATGTTGGCCGGCATGGGGACCCTCACTTGCATATTTTGATCATTCTTGAGCTCCCTAGAGTTGAGCTAACCTCCTCCCTCTCATCTTGCCTGATTGCTTGGATCTAAAAAGAGATTGGGAGAGATTCTAGTGCATTGCTTGTGAGTTCTTGCATCTAGTGGCACACTGCGTGATTACTTATTCTCTTGGTGGTTGCTACCACCTAGACGGTTGGAGCAGTGGAGAAGAGGTGTGAGCAAGCCGGTGATTGTTCTTGGCCTCACCTCGGTGGATTGTGAGGGGTTCTTGGTCTTTTCCCACGGAGATTGCAAAAGGTACTCTAGTGGAATGCGCGTGTCATTCAACTCCTAGCCTTGATAGGTTCTTGTGGCGCCTTTGAGAGGCTCGGTGTGTGATACCGATTAGCCACCAATCCACATGGTCAAGGCGGACACAACGAGGAGGACGTAGTGTGTTAGCAAGCACGTGAACCTTGGGATAAATTATTATCTTGGCCTTCTTGTGGTAAATCCATCGAGATCACTTGTTCTCTGTTGAATTGATTGGATCATCAACTGAATTTCTATTGATTGAATCAAGATGGTGATTGGCTATATCTACAAGGCTTAGTTTGCATATTTTGATCCTCTCTTTATATTGTGTAAGTAGCATATTAGGGTTTGTAGAGTAATTTAATTGATAAGAACATTACTCTTAATGTGCTCTAGTATATTAGGTTGCTAGTTGATTGGTTAGGAGGTTTACAAACTCCTCCCTTATAGGCTAGCATAAAACTCGCTTGAGCGCCATTTTTGTTATTAACCAGTTCATCTAGTGTAATTGTAGAAATTTTAATTAGGCTATTCACCCCTCTCTAGTTAATTGGACCTTTCACTACTCACAAGCGCATTGCAGTCTTGCATGACCAGACGCATTTGCCACCACGACCGGACACGATAACCTCAGAGTCCAGTCCGATTCTAGAGAGATCTAGAACATGATTTTTCAAATCGAATGTGTCCACTAAGTCTATCCGGCTTGTGGATTTATTTATGTACGTTAAATATATTAACATATAGTCACAGTTACCTTGATAGGATCAAGTTTTGCTTGAGCTTACTCCCGAGATGTCTCTAATAATCAACTTTTGATTCAAGTAAGATTTATGTCTATATTGTTTATCGGGATCACGATTCTACTTTATTCCTATTATTTTTTTATAAAGTAGACTATTAGTTGTAGATGTAAGAGTATTCTTCTAAAAATAATTGTTGATAATTTTAATAAATAAAAATAGTATATCTATCATCGGTTAGTATCATAATTAGTATCATCGAAAAGATCTTTGGATCTAGTTTTTTACCAAATTTATTGAGAGATATAAATATTGCATGTATTTTATATAAATTAAGTCAAACTTATAGTGCACATACCAACAACGACGATCTTTTTAGGGACAAAGGAAATAGTGTTTAAACTTAGGTTAACCGTGAATGCACTTTGCATTCTAGATCAGTTGTAGATCTCAGTTGTGACTTTTGTACTCTATAGTCTCGTTTATAGCATCGTTGATCTTATGTGGATCACCTCTTGTTTGTAGGCTAAGTAGGGCCTGATTTGTAAGGAGATCAGCATCCTCAGACTTGGTGTTTCTCCCACGACTAATCCCAAGATGAATAGTTCATCGGAGAAAATATGCAAGTATGAGCTACGTGTTTTACGTTCGACCAAAAAATTTAAGTGAATACTATTTACATTTATGACTTTAAATTATTTTATTAAAAAACATTTGCATAAATCTAATGATATTATTAATATTGTAAATATTAATAGTTTTTATTCTAAAATTAATTAAATTCGATATAGTAAACCATGATACTATGCTAGAATTTTATGTTTTTCTAAATGAAGAAAGTGGAAGACACAGCTTACCTAAGTCAGAAGAAGAAAACCAACATAGTTTCTATCCTAACATAGTTTCTACCTTCACCTTATTAGCACCCCTAATTGAGTTAAAACATAGTTGATCTTAAGTTTCCTTCTTACCATACTTGAATACTTCCAAATAAAAACTACAATGGTATCTATATACTTACAAATTTATTTGTGTGCGTTAAATACCAATATACATTCACAGTTATTTTTATTTTTTATGCTCTTTTCCGTATAGAAAATAGAAGTCGTTTTAGATAAGATTTAAGTCAAACATTAGGAACATAAATTATAAATAATAAATTGTTAAGTTTGAAAATATGAAAACTATATAAATAGATTTGTCTTGAAAAAATACTTTCATAAAAGTATAAATATATCATTTTGTGATAATCATTTTTATAAAAATATAAAGTCAAAGTTATATTTTAGAGACTATATTGTTGTCCTAAACGACTTTTACTTTTAATATAGTGGGAGTATATATAAATAGATACTCCCTCCGTATAGGAAATTAAAGTCGTTTTGGACAAGGTATGGATCAAATATTGGGAATATAAATCATGAATAACGTTTAAGTTGTTAAGTTTAAAAATATATAAATTATATGAATAAATGTCTTGAAAAATACTTTCATAAAAGTATAAATATATTACTTTGTCATAAATATTTTTAAAATAATATAAAGTCAAAGTTATATTTTGGAGACCGTGTTATTATCCTAAACGACTTGAATTACTAATATAGAGGGAGTACATAGATAAAATAGTTAGACATATAAAAGTTTCAGAAAATTAAAGAGTGAAAAGTTTAGTTTCAGAAAATTAAAGAGTGATGAAATGTTCACACTCCGTGAATCGGAAACACGGTGGTGAAACGATGCACCTCCGGCCGCCACGACTCAGCACAGAATATGCTCTGTCCCACTTGCCTTTTAATTAATACTCCTCCGTCCCCTAAATAAGCTGCCGCTTCTTCCCGGCAGTTAAATGCCGGCAATTTTAATAAATAATAAATATCATCAATTAATATCATAATTAGTATCATCAGAAAGATTTTTTTGGATCTAGTTTTTTAACAAAATTATTTGGAGATATAAATATTGTATATATTTTTACAAATCAAGCATATTCTATGGTGATAATTATT